>OY757919.1:97278426-97408426 GCA_963585895.1 Sepioteuthis lessoniana | reverse complement strand
TTCACGCTTGGCACATGGTGTAAAAAGGAGCATAAAAGACTATAAGGTTTTTATAATTCTATAGTGTCGATTTTAAGTGATCCTCTATCAAGCTTACTTTAATGAGAATCAAATTGGCAAACAATAATCTGCTTGCCTAGATTGCTAAACATTACACAATGTGAAGTGCCCTATAACTAAGATTTGGCACAAAGCCCAAAGCTACAAGAATGAGGCACACAAAGAGAATCAAACTCAATAACAATGGTGTGTCAGACTGACTCTTGAATTTTTACAGCATGAGAGGTACGTAAGGTTGATTTTAAGTTGGTTATATTTGCCCTGCCTTAAAATGAGGAAATTACTCGTTATGATTTAATATCTCTCTCACACACACACACACACACACACACACACACACACACACACACACACACACACATAATATTAAATGCTGATTTTGCAGCTGATGCTTTGGAGAGCACAGATTAATGGGGATTAGTGATAATCTGCTCAAAATTTTAGCTGTACGTTAAGCTTTTTGTTCTATTGACTTTTAGTGTTACTAATATTTAAATATATTTACTAATGTTATTCCAGTTACTCGCAGCAAAGAAAGAAATTCAATTGAATTAAACTCAATTAAATCAAATTTCCAGATATTTCATTCAATTTTCTGTCCTTTTGTGTTTTTTAAGACTGGAAGAGAAATATGATGGGAAAATGAATTTGGTGGAGTGTGCTTATATACATATATATATATGTGTGTGAAAAACTCAATGGGTAGAATGGTTAGCAAGCTTGACTAGCAAACCTTCATGAGTGAGTTCTAGTCTCACTGAGTGTCCTATTCACTCAGCTTTGTGCCACAGCTAAGTAAAAAAAAAAAAGTTTAGTATATTACTGTGTATGGTTGGTTGGTTGGTTGGTTGGTTTTTATGGCATTTCAACCCTTGTAGGTTATTTAATGCCAAATCCTGTTTATACATATATATCAAATATATTTGATTTGTAAATGAACAGTTTATAGGTAACAAGTTTTAAATGAGCCAGAGTATATTTATTTGTTGATGATAAAATAGTTTCAAGTATTGCTATGTAATACTAATAATTCAATCTAACATTAATTGTTTGCTTGCACTATATATAAACACACACACACACACATATGCAGAGACATCTGTATACATATACAAAAAAAAAGGAGAAAGAACTACCAGTAAATTTAAAACCACACAGCACCACACACAACAATTCCCCAAGACACAAACTCACACAGAGAATCCCTATATAAACCCGCCTGACCAACCAAGGGTCATTCAAACCGGAAACAAGAGTGAGTTCAAGTCTCATTGAGTACCTCATTAACAAGGCCTTGTGCCATATATATTCTTTGACGAAAGCAACAAGCAGGAACATATACATATATAACATATAAGAACAAATAAATAAATTTAAGAAATACAACTCTCTTTGTGGACCTTCTTATTTTAAATTCTAATATATATATATATATATATATATATATATATATATATATCCCTCCAGATCTAGGTTAAATAGTATCACTGAAGTTCTACAAGAATGGCTTTGGCATTAAATGACCCATGATAGTTGATATGCCATTAAACAAAAAAGACCAAACCATATATATATATATATATGTATATGTTAGACTAGCATAGACACAGAGTCAATGGTACTAGGTGATCATTTGATCATTAGACTACACACACACACATACACATACACACATAGTGGAGCTACCATTACCAATTTCCTAAGTTCACTTGCACCACTCAGGTGACCGTTTAGAATGTTGGAATTATTTCCGCTGCACTCTGCGTCTTTGTTTAATGGCATATCAATCTTTGCTGGTTATTTAATGTCAAAGCCATTCTTGTTTCAGCAAGATAGGGGTACGATTTATCCTTAACTTGGGGATAAGGCAGGGTTCATATATTTCTTAAAGGTATTCGTCTGAAAGTGAATGCAATAACACAACTTGAGATTGAACTCATTTACTATGATGTTGTAGTCTAGCACATAAGCCACTACACCACAGGGATTCCCTTCCATATATACAAGGATAATTAAATAAGTTTCCAGACTTTTTTCGTATGGGCACTTTTATTGATAGTACACTCATGAAACTCTAGTCCTCTTCGAAGTAATCTCCTCCAGCTGCAATGCACTTGTTCTACCATTCCAACAACTTCTGGAAGGCTCCATGGAAGTCCTCTTGCGTGAGTATGTCAATGACCTTTGTCACAGCCACTTTCATCTCCTCAATTGTCTCATAACGACAGCCTCTGAACTTAGGGAATAACCAAAAGTCACAGGGAGCAAGGTCTGGACTATAGGGAGGGTGACGAACTGTCTTGATGCCCATCTTGGTCAAATAGTCTGTAACAATAACAACATTAACAACAATAATAATAATAATAATGATAATAATAATAGTAACTTCTAATAGCAGCACAAAACAATGCCGTAAGAACCAATCATATCAAAGCGAGAATAGATAAGATGCAACAAAATAGCTAATGTAGGCTATGTGGTGACAGAGATGAAACCATCAATCACATAATAAGCGAATGCAGCAAATTAGCACACAAGGAGTATAAGACTAGACACGACTGGGTGGGCAAGGTGATCCACTAGGAGATGTGCAAGAAATTTAAATTTGACCATATGAACAAATGGTATATGCACAACCCTGCACCAGTCCTAGAAAATGACACATAAACTCCTATGGGACTTTGACGTACAGACAGATCACCTAATCTTGGCCAGAAGACCAGACCTTATAATAATCAACAAAAAAAAGGGAATTTGCAAAATTGTCGACTTTGCTGACCCAGCTGACCACAGAATAAAAATGAAAGAATGTGAAAAGAAGGATAAATACCTCGACCTTGCTAGAGAATTGAAAAAACCATGGAACATAAAGGTGACAATTATATCAATTGTGATTGGTGCATTTGGTACAGTAACTAAAGGATTACTAAAGGGATTGGAGTACTTGGAAGTTGGAGGACGAGTGGAGACCATCCAAATGACAGCATTATTATGAATGGCCAGAATACTGGAGAAGAGTCCTGGAGACTTGAGGAGACTTGCTGTCACTCAAACGCTAGTGAAAGACCATCAGGTAACACTGATGTTAAAAACTCTCAAGGAGTAAACAATGATAATAATAATAATGATAATAATAGTTATAATAATAATAATTATAATGATAATAATGATAGTAATAATAGGACTGTGAATGGTGAGACAAATAATTGGTTGGATAACACAAGAGACAAGAATAACAATGATAGCGGCAGTAGAAATAATAAAACTAAACATAAGAAAAGAAAAGTGATATGGTTCACCCCTGCTTTTTTGTAAATTATCTTCTATTAATATAGGTAAGTACTTCCTAAGGCTTATAGATAAATATTTCAATGGAAATAATGTTACATATTGACTCTTGACTGAGCCATCAGAGATGCACCTGTGTAAATAAGTGGAAGAAGATCACATGATCTAATCAGAAGAAGGTGTTATGAAATAATATAAGCAGATGTCCACGGCAGTAGGGAGAGTAGGAGTCAGTGAGGGCCGAGTCAGACCCAGCTTGCAGTCACTGAGGGTGCCCTGCTGGGGCCTGTGGTCCATACAAAGCCTCCGGTTAAGCAGCCCCAGCTGTAGATAAGATCAATGGGGTGATTGGTGTGATGTAACCATGACCTACCGTTGTTGTTGCGCCAGCAGATGTTCTTAACAGATACATCTGGCTGTAGATGAAATCAACAAAGTGATCCTATCGGAAGTTGTAGGTGTTATGAAAAATGTATACAGATGCCTGCTAGTCAGTTGGAGTCAGTGAGGGACAAGTCAGAGCCAGCTTGCAGTTACTGAGAGCACTTCGCTAGGACCAGTGGCCCATACCAGGCCTCTGATTGAGCATCACCAGCCGAGATGCAGAAGAAATGCTAAGTGGAGTCTTGATGATAAGACAGCGTGCCATGGCAAAGAGAAGAATTTATGGGTTAATATAGCAATCTGTCTTTGTCTGTCCGTCTGTCTCTGTGTCCGTCCATCTCTCACACACCACAGAAGCTACAACCTCTTTCGAGAATAAAGTATGTGAGTTATAGTTTTATAAAGAAGTGTCATCTTTCATCCGTCAACCAGTATATAACAATAACCCATTGAAAAAGGGGTGTCCTCATGGTGTAATGGTTAAAGCCATGGACTGCAGAATTGTAGTAAGCGAGTTTGAACTCCAGTCGTGCTATTACGTTCACTTTTGGGCAAATACCCTTGGGAAAGGTATGAACCCCCTTATCCTCCCAGCTATGGGTTAAATAGTACCACTACTGTTCTTCTAGGAGAATGGCTTTGGCATTAAATAGCCCACAAAGGTTGATATACCATTAAACAAAGAAACCAAACCAAACCATTGAAAAAATTTTTAACAGGAAAACCATTAAAATCAGTTATTCATGCAATAATAATTTATACAACTATTAGCAACCATAATACAAATTTAATCAAAAAATCGTGTGTTTATAGACAAAGTTTGAGTAAACCATTACGCAACAGCAGGGTAAGTGAAGAATGTTCTGTTGGCAGTAAATGTAATTCCGTGTAGTGTAGTGTACAAGGCAACCATTTTCCCTATGGAAAACCGAAAGAACATAAAAATATACTTTGGAATTTTTTTGCTGGAAATTGGAAGCAGAACTTCATACTCATAGTTATTCTTTTTCTAACCCTTCCTTAAGAAACCAAACAGCCATTTCAAAATGATTCTGGAGATTAAAGGATAGTGGCCTTACACCATGAGTTAGATGGAATTTTATTAAAAGATCAACCACACCAAGTAATTTCAGAAGTAGATATAATCTCTATCAAGAAGAAAAAAATAGTATTATAAAATATAAAAATACCACAAAATTACAAACTCAAAGAAATGAATTGATATTTAAATGTCACCATAAAAATAGATATAAACTTATGTAAAATGACTTTGGGCTGTTTTATAAAAAAGGAGGAAGAAAATAGAAGAGAAAGAGAAAAAAATGGATAAAAAAATCTATCTTTATTTTTAAAAAAATTTTTTATATTATATATTTTTTTAAATTTAATCAAATCTAACATATTTTGGATTTGGGTATATATATTTTAAGATATTATATAAATTAATTCTTATATGTTAAACAACTGGTTTTATTTATTTTGTTATAATGTTGTAGTACATACTAATGATTATTAATATTAACTAGAATGATTTGTTATTGGTATTTATTATCATTTGTTAATTAATATTAAGTAATAACATATTGCGGTAGTTGTTGATGTCTGTTATTGTTTTTGTAGCCATTGATGTTATTAATATTTATAATAATAATGAGTTGATTAGTTTATGATAATAGGTTTGATGATTAGTAGTTATAATTGTAATAGTAATATTAATTTTGATGATAATTCTTAATATGATATAATCTATAATACTTGGTATGATTTTATTTATAAATTCAAGTAATTGAGGTTTAGTAATAATATGAATATTATTATGATAATGTGTAAGATGTAATTGTAACTTTGAGGATATATTATATTATGTTGTATTTGTTCATAATTTTAGATCATAGTCTTAACAGTAACGTGTGATTCTGATTTTTATTTTATTAATGAGATGAATTATATTGAATAGTATAAAAATATTGGTATGACAATTTTCTAAGTTTTTTTGATAAAATAGTATTAATAGACAATATATCTTATATAATAATTTAATTTTGTTAAGAGGTTATCAATACACATGTAAGTTGTTTAAATTAGATAATTTTCTCTCCCCAAATTCATTTATTCCTTCATTTTTTATTTATTTCCTTCATTTGAGTTTAAAAGTTTGTTTGCCATGATATAAAAATGGGGTGAAAAGGACAGAGGAGCCAACAATTGATACAAGAATTGAATGTAATTTGTCAACCAAACAGGAAAAACAAATGGTTTAGTTTGGTTTGGTTTCTTTGTTTAATGGCATATCAACCTTTGTAGGTTATTTAATGTCAAAACTATTCTCCTTAAAGAACAGTAGTGGTACTATTTAACCCATAGCTGGGAGGATAAGGGGGTTCATACCTTTCCCAAGGGTATTTGCCCGAAAGTGAACGTAATAGAGCAAATGGAGTACAAACTCACTTACTAAGATTTTGCTGTCCATTGCTTTAACCATTACACCATGAGGACACCCCCACAAATGGTCTAATCTTTACATAAAAAAAGCATGAAATTTGGTCTTGGGGGATATGGTGGCCAGAATTTTGTGGGTTTTTCTTAATTTTCATTTGAAATTTCTCATTATTTCTTTGTCTAAAGACGCAGATCTAACATTTTAAAAAATATAGGGTCTGCTGAAATAAATATTATTACAAAAAATATGAATAAGTTTTAAAGGGTTTTCTCTTATATGGTACAGAGTCATTCAAAAACTTTTAAGCTTCACCCATGTAGCTACTATACCAAGGTACAGGGGAGGGCACTACTCCTTCTCCTGGATTGTTCCACTTACCCTTGATCCATGCCTCATAAGACTGAGTGTTAAGCAGGGAAGAATCAACTGGCATTTTCTGTGTGTTTGGTATGACTTGACTTGGGAATGAACCCTTATTTACACAGGTGTGTCTCTTGACTGACGGCTCGGTCGAGGGTCAATATATAGCATTTCTTTATAAAGAAACAAGAAAAATTAAAAAAACAAAAACAAGCAAGGAAATGGTTGGGATTTGTGCAATAATTATAATAAGCAAATGCAATAAATTAGCGCAAAGAGGGTATAAGACTAGACATGTCTGGGTGAGAAAGGTGATCCACTGGGGATTGTGTAAGAAGTTTAAATTTAACTATATAAACAAATGGTATATGCACAACCCAGTGTCTGTCCTAGAAAATGAGGCCAGAAAATTCTTTGGGATTTTGAGATACAAACAGATCATCTAATCTAATGATTGTCAACAAAAAAAAAGAGAACCTGCCAAATAGTGGACCTTGCCATCCCAGTTGATCATAGGGTAAAACTGAAAGAAAGCAAAAAGAAAGATAAGTACCAAGATCTTACTAGAGAATGGAAAAGACTATAGAACATGAAAGTGACAGTGATACCAATTGTAATTGGTGAACTCAATACATTCACTAAAAGGTTTTGTACAAAGACTGGAGCATTTGAAAATAAGAGGTTAAGTCAAAACCATCCCAACTACAACATTGTTGACATCATCCAGAATACTGAGTAGAGTCCTGGAGGCTTGAGGAGACTTGCTGTCACTTTAACTCCAGTGAGAAACCATCAGCCAACGCTGGTGTGAAAAACTCTCAAATGAACAAAATAATAATAAGAAGAATCCTTAGAATAAAAAAGACCTGAAAAAGTCTCAGGAGTAACAGTAAATCCCAAGAAGAAGTTAAATTATCCAGACCATAGTACTGATAAGATCGCAAAAATACTCTGAAGAGTTCTGGAGAGTTAGGGAAACTTGTTGCCATTCAATCTTCATTGAAAACCACCAGTTAATCCTCGTGTAGAAATATAAAGAGTAAAATACTACTAATAATAATAATAGAGTTCAAGTCGAGACCATCCAGACAACAGCATTATTAAGATTGGCCAGAATACTGAGAAAAGTCCTGGAGACTTGTGGAGTCTTGCTGTCACTTAAACTCCAATGAGAAACCATCAGCTAACACTCTTGTGCTTGTAATAATCAACAAAAAAAAGAGAACTTTCCAAAATGTGAACTTTGCTGTCCCAGCTGATCACAGAGTAAAATTGAAAGAAAACAAAGACAGATGAGCACCTCTACCTTGCTAAGAAATTTTAAAAAAAACTGTAGAATATGAAAGTGACAGTGATACTAATTGTAATCGGTGCTCTTTGTACAGTCACCAAAGGATTGGTACAGAGACTGGAGGACTTGGAAATAAGAGGACAAGTGGAAACCATCCAAACTACAGCATTATTGAGATCGACCAGAATACTAAGAAGAGTCCTGGAGACTTGAGGAGACTTGTTATCACTCAAACTCCAGTTAGAAACCATTGGCTAACACACGTTTTAATGCTGAGTATTAAGCAAGACGGCACAAGTATCATTTTTGGAGTCTTTGGTATGACTCGACCTGGGATTGAACTTTGATCTCCCGGACCATTGGCGAACATTCTACTCATTAGACCAATGAACCAGTAAATGTGAACATAAATAGATATAATATGAACGTGTTACATTCCGCTCTCTGGTCAAACAAACGACAACACAGAATATATATAACAATATATATTTATTTTCTCGACGGACACTTGTGTGAAGTAGGAGCAGTCGGGAGAGGAATTAGAATCGTTCGTCTATGAGGCTTGAACTCTTCGATGTAAGTAGACGATGGCTGAGACAACGCACACAGAGTAACGACGGGACCAGCTTTCGTGAACAGCGGAATTTTTCACTGTCTTCCGTTCAATTCGTCGGCCTTATATTACTTTCAAACTCCCACGCGGAGATATGGACACGCCTCCACGCCCCCACAAATTCTTCCGATATCTGGTGATCAGGATGTGTCACTTCCGCCATCTTTGGAATGGCATGTGTGATCGTCATCGAGCAGAAATAACTATCATGCAGTTCACAGGTCACTCTCTTCCGGTGCATCACTTTGTAGCGGCACGGTGGGACCTTCACCTTGTCCCATATTGTCAACCAAGCTCACCTGCGCGATTTCTTTCGATTACTGGCCATTGGGATGTGTCACTTCCGCTATCTTTGGAATGGCATGTGTGATCGTCATCGAGCGGAAATAACTATCATGCAGTTCACAGGTCACTCTCTTCCGGTGCATCACTATGTAGTGGTACGGTGAGAATTTTTTTTTTACGTTGTCTCATATTGTCAGCCAAGCTGTATTTTACAAACGTTTTTTTAAGGAAATACATTATTTAAAAAAAAATTTTCCAAACACTTATAACATCACATAGATTTAAAACAGAACACTAAAAATGGAAATAGAATGTTTAAAACTTTTTGATTTTTTTCGTTTCATTTAACAATTCAAATGCCCTGTGAAAGGTTTAATGTTTTCATATTTCAAAAACCAAAACACTTAACTTTGGCAAATAATTTAAACAATAAATAAATTCATCCTCTATTTGTACATTTTCATACTGTCAGATTTACTTCCAGTTTCCGATATATATATATATATATATATATATACGTGTGTGGTGGGGTGCATGTTTCTATGTGTGTGTGTGTGAGCATGTGAGCCTACATGCAAAGATACATATACGAGGATCATTAAATAAGTTTTCAGACTTTTTTCGTATGGGCACTTTTATTGATAATACACACATGAAACTATAGTTCCCTTCGAAGTAATCTACTCCGGCTACAATGCACTTGTTCTACCATTCCAACAACTTCTGGAAGGCCCCATGGAAGTACTCTTGTGTGACCGTGTCAATGACCTTCGTCACAGCCTCTTTCATCTCCTCAATTGTCTCATAACGACAGCCTCTGAGCTTAGGGAATAACCAAAAGTCACAGGGACCAAGGTATGGACTGTAGGGAGGCTGAAGAACTGTCTTGATGCCCATCTTGGTCAAATAGTCTGTGACAAGTATGGAGTTGTGGACTGGTGTATTGTCCTGGTGGAAATGCCACTGTCCCAATTTGAAGAGTGCTGGCCTCTTCCCAAGGAATCTCTTCTTGAACTCCCTTAAAACCTCAACATAGTAGCCCTAACCCTAACCCTTTGGCCAATTAACTCTGGTGTATTGACTTCCTTACTCCTCCCACACGTCTCATCATCCCTCACAGACTCTGTGTCTTCCTTGAATCTCTTATGCCACTCAAAAACTCATGCTCGATTCATGCAAGATGCTCTAAAAGCAGTCTGAAGCATTCCATACGTTTCTGTGGTATTTTTTCCAAGTTTAAAACAGAATTTATTGCATATCGTTCTTCTAAAGTGTCCTCACGTCCAGATTGCATTTTTGAAATTCACCAACTGTGACAATCAGGCTTTAGTAGGGTGTATTCCAATTCCTGCTGTAGCTGTTCATTTGAACCTGAAATCATAAAAATTGGTCAGTTATCTCATAAGATGTATAGCAATGAAATAGTGAATTTTCAAGAGTCTACGACAATCTTAAATGTCTGTACAGAAAAGTCTGGAAACTCATTGAAGGCACCACGTACTTATGTGTGTACCTGCATAAATGAGTCTGTTATATTTTGCTATTTCAATTTTTTCGTGTTTTATGTTTTATTCTTCTATGTTTATTTATTATTTTTTTAATTGCTTTCTTCTGCGTCTGTTTGCTTCTCTTTAATTTGCCTTCTAATTAGTGAATTATAGTTTTTGTTACTGTAATTATTTTTTGGCAGAATTTAATTGGTTCTCCCATCAGATCCCTGGATAATTTATTGATTTTTTTCATTCTATGATAATATAAATATATCCTCATGGTAACCAATCGAAGACGTTGAGTCAATCCTAAAATTGGCTTGAATCTCTTTATCCTCGATAGGGTTATTTAGAAAATTTAAGTGTAATTTGAATCTCACAACTTTGTCCAAATTTCTATAAAGCTTGACAGCTTGTATTTCTGTGTCCATGAGATGTGTATGAGTAATATCCGTTTCTGAGTCATTCTCATAAAGAATGATAGTACCCATTATGTATTAATTTACAAAGCTCTTTGCTTCGATGTGGCACAAGGCCGAATGAATGGGGCGCCCAATGAGACTCGAACTCACTCGTGTAGGTTTGCTAGTACCCATTATGTATCTTTATAAGTCTTCAAATAGACACTCTCTTAGGATAGCCTTTGCTGAAAACAAATTAGTGAAACATATCTATCAATGTTTATTTATTGATTTTTTTATTCTCATATATATACATATATATATATTGGCAGCATTTCTTCAATAATACAAATTTCTTTGAACATACTAGACATTTTTTTGTCTACATATTTTCTTGTAAAAAGAAGAGCATCTGGGCTATAGTGTGTAGCGTTTACTTTTAAAATTGTTCTATAAATAGTGTTAGTTACAAAGTAGTAGTGTACACACAAAAGTTACATCACGTTTGTAATACATCCTCCTCTGATGATGGCCCAAAGTCGGGTAGAAAGTACTGGGGAAATAAACAACTATGGAAAATACATCAATCAATTCTCGCCGAATATTATAAAATCAATACGGCAATATGAAAGGATCAACAAGAAAATATGTAGACAAAAAATGTCTTGTATGCTCAACGAAATTTGTATATATATATATATATATATATATATATATATTAATGTAGTTTATTTTATTTCTAAATAAAGAGTGCTCAGTTTGTAGGAAATAATAATAAAAAATTCTGCCATATATAAGTAAACAACCAAATTTTCAATATATATTGAGAAAATATTTTAGGTGTTTGCTTAAGTGGATAATTTCAAATAGTATGTTCCACTGTTTTCAAGTTTGGATACTGATTCAAAAAGAAAATACAGACAACAAATTTATTGAAAACAAATTTTATATAAGTGAAAGAAAGAAAAGATAGAAAAGATGAAGTGTTACAAATTTATTGTAATTTGTGGGACTTATCCAAGAGAGAAAGAGAGAGAGTGTGTTAAATAAAGTTCTTTGAATTTGAATTGTGTTGTGGACCAGAAAAAAGTTCGGAAGAAAGACACGAACTCAGAATGACGTGAAACAAGTATATTGAACGAAAGTATAAATACAGCATAGGTAAAAGAGTGTTGAATGTCAGTATGACTGCCAAAGTGTTAGAATGGAGTTAACTTAATAATTTACAAAGCTCTTTGCTTCGATGTGGCACAAGGCCGAATGAATGGGGCGCCCAATGAGACTCGAACTCACTCGTGTAGGTTTGCTAGGCCAGTTTGCTAACCGTTACACCACAAGAGGTGCCCAGACTGGAGTTAACTTAACACCGAGATGAACATGGTCCCGGTATTCATAGTAATAGGAGAAATTCATTATAGTCCGTAAGGTAGGTACCATAACAAATAGTCTTAGTAGTTTTGTTGCATTTTTGATTAGATTTTCTGCTTTCGTTCAATTATATTCGAGATTTCTGTTAAGTTGACTTTTTGTCAAATTTTTGGGTTTTGTTGTTCAGTTGAACTTTGTTAAATTGATCTTTAGTTGAATTTCTCAGATAATTCCCAATCATTTTAGTTATTTTCAATGGTTCAAGGAGCGAGTAACGAATACCTTTCAGCCGGCTATCTTTTTCACTGCTTCACAGGCTGACATCCGAGGGGGCACAAAAGTTTTGGAGGTCAAGGAAGTTGCACTGTGTTTAGTTGTTGGTAGCGAGGAAGAGTGTGTAACGTATGTGTGTTTACGTTGTGTCGTTTCCCCGCTAAGTGTTGTTAGTCCCCTCGCTAAGTTTGTGAGAAATAAAAGGAGGAGGATGAAGTAAGATGGCGATGGTCGAAAGGTTTTAATGATTAGGTTTTTATTTGCAGCATGGAATATTGGGTTTGCTTGTGGTGCTGCAAGACTCGTGGTGGATTAAGATTGTGAGTAAGGAGACGAAATGGCATTATGAGAAGTTGAGAAGGTTGAGCGTGTGTCGTCGGACGTGTGAGGGATTGTGCTTTAGAGTCACCATGGTTTTTTTTCCGTCTGGTGGAGAGAAGGCGTGCGTTGGTCTCCATTAAAGTGGCCCAGAGGTGAACTGAGAGCTAGCGTGTCGAGAGCGGGATTACGCGTCAGATCGACATAGCCAATTTTGAGGTGACATAAAGTTGTGCCTGTGCGAGGCATGTTGAATGCATCTAATTTATATTCAACTGGGATTCCTTGTAAGGAATCCATAAATTAGATGGGTTCCCTCGTGTATCCATGTTGCTGCTGCTGCTATTCTAGAGCCGCAGTGAGGCGTCCGCACTGAGCGGCATTGTCCAGCTGAAAAGCATCGCTATTGAAGAACGGCCAATGTGACGTCTGCACTGGTCGGCGTTCTCCAGCCAAAGAGAGTGTGTTTGGCAGCTCACCCGATTTGGTGGTCGGAAATGAAGGTCCGGGCTGAATAGGATAAGTCATCCTGATTGGGTGAAATTAAGTGTCGAATTAAATTGCGCGCCAAACCAAAATACGAAATTTTTCCTTTCTCTACAAAGTAAATGGTCAGAGTAGCCCTTGGCATGTTATTGTCAATGCTGGTCTAAGCCGATTTCTCCCTTCTCCATTCTGAAAGCACCAAAGTTGCAGTTAATTTGTCACACATGGTAGGTCATTCTGTTGTTAGAAATAATTTTTTAAGTGCCGACAACATAGTTAATGGTACTCAGAGATTGTTTGTTTCTCACCCATGCAAGACTTGGTCTGGTGATTGCTTAGGCAACAAAATAATAGTCACCAAACACCATTGACTCTGTGTCTCTCACCAATGACCTGGGAGGCCGAGGTTTAATCTCAGGTCAAGTCATACCAAAGACTCAAAAAGTGGTACATGATACCTCCTTGCTTAACACTCAGCATTATCAGGTACGTTTCAAGGGTAAAGTGGAACAATCCAAGGAAAGGAGTAGCGCCCTCCCCGACACCTCGGTGTAGTAGCTATTGAAAAGGGAGCTTTTTGGTAGCCCTCGATTACTGTCGCCAACTTTACTCTACTTTTATATATACTCTGAAATGCAATAGTATTTTTCAAGAACTAAGCACACCAGGTAGCCAATATATGTAGAAAAATATAGGTAAAAATTCCTTCACTTATGCTGAGATGACGATGGCTAGGGGATAAGATGTCCAACTGATGTAAAATCAGCCAGGTTTTGATCCCAGCTTAAAGCATCTTGTGAGTCTTGCCACACAGAAGAGTTGTGATACAACGAAACAGTCTGTCAGTGGATGACAAGGTTGCAGTATATACCAAAAGAATTCTCGATATCTGGGATGTATCATATACAGGTAGTATAAGACAGAAATTATAACCATATATTGCTACTAATAGTTTTATAACTGTAGATAACGAGATTGATCAGTCCTGTTGCCTTTGTTATATTAAGAGAAGGAAGAAAACAAATGAGTCAACGAGAATATTATTTGAGTTTCAAAAACTTTTATATCAGCTTGAGACAAAATCCCCTTGTGCTGTGAGTCATACAAATAACATAAGGAAAGAGTTGCTGATATCTGAGCAGGAATTAAACATGCAATTTGAAGCTTCGAGGATCAGTTGATGAATAAATGATAATGGAATGATTTCCTAGAAAACAACGGTCCATAAATTGGATGTGCTCTCCTCATGGTGATGGTGTTCTGCTGCTGGAGTTAGAGAGAAAGAAACAATCGGTCTGTCCTGCTTGAAAAATATGGGAGGAAGAGAAAAAGCGCGCATTTTCCCCGCCTTTTATATTGCCTGGGAAAGTCATCCGAGCAGAATGGGATAAATCATCCTCATTGGTCGAAAATATGAGATCGAGACTACAACGGTCAAAATAATTAACGTGCTAAATAATAATTTGAAATTCTTTCTGCTACAGTTTAATAGGCAATGCTACATATATCGTTATACTATATATAAGTAAAGTAAAAAGTAAAGTTGGCGACCATAATCGAAGGTGAGCCGAAGGCTCCCTTTTCGATAGCTACTATACCAAGATGTAGGGAGGGCTCTACTCCTTTCCCTGGATTTCTCCACTTTACCCTCGATCCGTACCTTATAATGATGAGTGTTAAACATGAGTGTTAATATGCGTATGTACATGCTTGTATGTGTGTGCGTGTGTGTGAGCATGTGAGTCAATTTGTACAATTACACAAACTTATGTGTGCAAATATATATATATACATATATAAGAAATGAACATTTTGACCAGAGCTCAAAACCTTGACAAAGCTGTTTGCATATCACTTCAACATGAATAGCCTCGAAAAAGCATAAATTCAACTCTTCCCTATCCAGCGATGGATAGATAGTAGGGCAGACTAGGTTCCTTTGTATTGATTAGGCAACCAGTCTAGAAAGAGGAAAATTCTGAATTCAAATTATTTTTATTCTGCTCAGAGAAATTGACCTTGAGTCAAATCTTGCTCATTATAGAGAGGTTGGATAGATACAAGAATGGGTTAAAAACTTCATAGGCTGAAAAGTTCATATAATATCATGTCTGCTGTTGATGACTTTTTCAACCTATGGGATCCAAGCACTGCAACTCTGATAGAAGAAGTGTTTGTACTGCAAGAGGGACAATGTTGAAAAATAAACCTCATTTGGTCACATTCAATGTGAGTATCTTGGTCAGCCTTTGAATTTTTCAGTCAACCCTCATATATACATACATACATATAGAAATTTCATATAATTCTACCGGAGTGCTTGATATATGGCTATTAGTATATCGATCTACCAGGATATATGTAGAAAAATTCACTGGTATGGTAACTGTCTGTTGAGGTTACTTCTACTTGAGTTATATATATATATATATATATGTGTGTGTGTGTGTGTGTGTGTGTGTGTGTGTGTGTGTGTACTGGGTTGAATACTGGACAATCAATGGCAGAAACAAGTTAAAGGATCGATAAAGATGACAAAACTTAGCTGAAAGGATCAGTGAATAACACTTCTCTATGGAGAAAATTGACAGAAGTAAGCCTAGAGGGTCCAATGATCAAAGTATTGTGATGAGAACAATAATGATGAACTGTTTTTGACATTGAAACTGCACTTACACTAAACTGAATTGATATATATAACTGCTTGAATAAACTGAATAGTTTGAAATAGAAATGTTTTTGACAAACTGTGTACTCATGCTAAACTGAATTCTTTGAAATAGAACTGATTATTTACATAAAAAAGGATTTGGCATTAAATAACCTACAAAGGTTCATATGCCACAAAACCAAACCAAACCAAACCAATAACGATGAAGAAAATTGTCCAAGAGAATTAATGAATAATAGTTACATGACTCAGAAATTCTGAAAGAAAGAAAGCAGGAGGATACATTGATTAATAAAAGTAAGATAAAGTTGGCGACTGTAGTCAAGAGCGACCCGAAGGCTCCCTTTACAATAGCTACTACACCAAGGTGTAGTGGGGGCGCCACTCCTTTCACTGGATTGCTCCTCTTACCCCTGATATGTACCTTATAATGCTGAGTGTTAAGCAAGGAGGTATCAAGTACCATTTTTTAAGTCTTTGATATGACTCGACCGGGGATGAACAAAAACGACAAAGATAAGAAAACTGGTTTCAATGAATGAATATATTATTAATAGAGTGATCATATTTGTTTGTATATCCTTATCAAATTAGAAAATATCTTTCCGCAGAATAAGAACAAAAGATTTGTCCGGAGTATATTAATATACAAATGTATTCTTCCCACACAGTCAAAATTTATGCTGAGTCATAAATACTGACTCAACTACGGACAAATAGCCTGCACATGATTCAAGTGGTGCTGTGTTTCAGCCATTTAGGTAACTTTCAATAGCAACCATAATAAATCTTAAATAGAATGATACAGCAATTTTTTTTTCTGCTGGTGATAAATTTTCTCAGCAGTATAAATTATGTACTTTCAGCTAACATGAAATAAATTGATCAATAGCTGCAAAATAAGAAGAATAATGTCTATTCTCAAAGAGCGATCCCCTCCAAACATTATCTCCTCATTGCTCTTAAAGGAGTAAAGTCAAGGGCAACCTCAGGGTGTGTGTGGTGGGCCAACAAAAAGACAACTGTACTATTTATGTCCTTACCCACAATTAAGGGATGACTGAAAAGTTCATGGGCTGACCAAGATACTCTCATGAAATGTGATCAAATGAAGTTTATTTTTAACATAGCCCCTCTTGCAGTCTACAAACTTCTTCCATCATTGTTGCGGCACTTGGATCCCATTGGTAAAAAGTCAATAGTAGATATGACAACATCTTATTAACTTTTCAGTGTATCCTCGTATATGTGTAGAGGGCTCTGCATAAACTCGATTTTCAGTTACTTTCTGTTCTTGTTATTTATTAAGCTTAGGTAAGTTTGGCACAAGGTCAGAAATATAGAGTACCCAGTGAGAATCAAATGCACTATTCTACTTTGTCAACAGGACCTAGAAGAGGCCAACAGTATCCCAAACAGAAGATTGAAAACCCTTCAGCACCAAAAAGGAGTGTCCTGATATGACTCTAAACTGCATCTGGTGGTGAGGCTACAGTTCTAGAGATCTGGGGTGTGTGGAGTATGTATTTACCCAACCCTTCCACTACAAGCAGAATGTAGCATAAAGACAATTTTTAAGAGGAGTACTGCTGGTTTGGATTCAAAGTTTTCCTTCTCCTCGACTGGTTGCCATATCAAGGTTACAAAGCTCAGTCGGCCCTACTACTTATCAATAGCTGGAGAGGAATTAGTAAGATTCAGACCTTTCCGAAAGGTATTAGTTCTATGTGAATAGACTCCTGTTAGTCTTGCAAGGACAGGGATCAGTGTCTGGCTCTTAATGCAGGCATGGGAAAAGTTGTATGGAAGACAAACAGTGTTACAATTGATGAACTAGGCAACTACTAGCATTTGTAACTCTTCCATGGGCAGGGGTCAGTGCATGAATATTGGTGCAGGCAGAGGTAAAGTTATATAGAATACAAGCAGTTACCTATGCAGCAGATCTCCCCAGTGCATACCCTAATGTTGTCCAAACAAAGGATAATTTTGGTATTAGCATCATCAGAGCAATGACGAAGAGAATGTCAGACTATTGTAGGGATTCTGGCACAGAGTTATTAATTTTGATATGTCCTTCTCTTAAACTGGTTTCCTGCCAAGGCTAAAGATACTAATTATTTTATCTATATGAAAGAAGAGTAGAAATGAGTTCATGCCTTTTCTAAGAGCATGAGGTCAAAGTGAATGCAATTAGCACAGGAAAGAATTTATGCTTGGTTTGCGATACCATTTTTTGAAACAATAATCATTTCAGCACATACACCTACGGTTTAGTGTAAAAAATATAATTGGCAACCGGGGTTCAAATCCTGGACAAGGCTATTGCATTTCATTTTGGTTTGGTTTGGTTTGGTTTTATGGCATATCAACCATTATAGGTTATTTAATGCCAAATCCAATTCATGAATATAAACAGTTCAATTTCAAACAATTCAATCTAGCATAAGTATAGTTTAAATATCAAACAGTTCTATTTGACCAATAGATAGGACCCTATAAGGTGTTACCACTCCGGGCCAGGGTGGAGCTGGGAGCAATGGCAATAAAGGGGTACTCTGCATTTTCCAAAGCTCCAGCATTACTGAATCCCCACCATCAAATTGTTTAGTATCATATCTAGGACACTCTTGGGGGGGTAGTTTTACCCCTCTGCAGAGTTGCCTTTGGTGTATTCTGCAGCCTTAGCCGACTGGGCCCCATTTTCTTTTTCACTAATAACCTCAGGAAAGGCATGAACCAATCTCTTCTCCACCACCCACCACAGCTAATGTAAATAGTTGGGCAGACTAGGTTCTTTAGCGAGTAGGCGACCTGTCTAGGAGAAAAAATTCAAACTAGCTTTATCTGCTTAAAAACTGACTTTTGGCAGAAGGGTTGGGTAAATACAATAAAAATACTTTCACCTACCAGAAATTAAAAAAAAAAAAAAGTTGTAATACACAAATGAAGGCACAATACTAATGTAAGGTTTGGTTTGGTTTCTTTGTTTAATGGCATATCAACCTTTGTAGGTTATTTAATACCAAAGCCATTCTCCGAGAAGAACAGTAGTGGTACTATTTAACCCATAGCTGGGAAGATAAGGGGGTTTATACCTTTCCCAAGGGTATTTGTCCGAAAGTGAACGTAATAGCGCAACTGGAATTCGAACTCGCTTATTACGATTCTGCAGTCCATCGCTTTAACCATTACACCACGAGGATGTAAGAAACAGTGTTATCATTAATCTATATCAAATGCAGTACAGTGTGTTTTGATTCAGACTTAACTGAGCTTTGTTTGGAAATGATAGTATGTATTGTTCAGATCCTCCACCGGTTATCTTGACGCTCTTTTGTGTAATTAGAAACCCATGAGAAATAAGTTGGGAGGCTAGAAACATGAGTTGAGACAATGATCAAAGAATTTGATATATGCAACAGCTGCAAAAGCTGCTATATTCATTGTCAGTTATAGACAAAGAGTGTAGTTGGTCATAGATACATTCCTGTTTTCGTTTTTTTCTAGAAACTAAATATTGATCAAGTTACTCCCTATTCTAGTATTTTTATTGACCATTTTCTATTAAAAATATTAAAGCAGAAGTAATCAAAAGTATTGAGATTAAAATTTTAACTTAAAATTTTTTTCAATTTTAAATTTTAAATTTTAAATTCGAATGATGATGTGTGAACACCTGAGCACCTTATTTGTGGATCATTCAATAAATAAAGCTTTTTTTTTCAAAATCTTTTTTTCCATAAATGTAAACTGCATGATATTTGAAATTGTTTTATAGGAAAATCATTTTAATCTTGCTAAAATATTTGTTTTCAGACTATTCAAAATGATGAAAAATCAAAGAGCGTTCTCCAGGCTCAGAGATCTGTCATAAAACTTTTGGTGTCTGAGAAGTGGCAAATATGGCAAATTTACAGAGCAATGTGTGACGTGTATAGAGAAGCATATTTTATTTAGAAAAATGTTTAAAAATAGACTAAACATGGGTCTTCCACGATGAGCTTGAGTAGAAAAGACAGTTTATAAGGTAGAAACACTGACTCTCCTGTAAAGAAACGGCTCCAGGCGTAGTAGTCAGTAAAGAAGGTCATGCTGACAATCTTCTGGAACATGAAAAGAACTGACACTTTTGATTTTTTGAAAAGGATTCAAAAGTAAACAGTGCTTCTTATTGCCAACTTCTGAGGTAAAATTCGCCTTATTTATTGAATGACTCTCATAAGAAAAAGTGGTGTAGTCGTTATCGTCGTAGGAAATGGACACGGCGACACGAGTTCAAATCCTGGACGAGACTGATTGCATTTCACATAGCACTAATACCCTTGAGAAAGGTATGAATCCAATTATTCTCCCTCCAGCTATGGGTAAATAGTAGGACAGACTAGGTTCTTCAGCCTTGGTTAGGCAACTAGTCTAGGAGAAGGAAAACTCTGAATTCAAACCTGTTAAACTCCGCTTAAAAATTGACCTTGTGTCATATCCTGCCCGAGCGGAGGGGTTGGGTAAATAGTCTCATAAGAAAAAGTGATGATGTTTAGATGTTTAGACAAGTCAGTACAGTTTTTAAAATATTTTGTAACCAATTTCCATACTTCTTGAACTACAGTTTTTGATGAAACACAAGATTGTGAAAGTGCAACATCTTCCATACTCACCAGCACAAATTCTAACTGCCCAGTTGGCTGGAGCTGTAGAATACACCAACTGCATCTCTCCAGAGGAGTAAGACCCCCCGCCACTAAAGAGTGTCCAGGGTATGACATTAAACCATCTGGTGGTGAGGCTCCAATAATGTTGGAGTTTTGGGGAATGTAGAGTCGTCCTTTCATTGCCATCACTCCCAGGTCCACTCTGGCCTAAAGTGGTAGCACATGATAGGGTCCTACCTATTCGTCAAATAGAACTGTTTGACATTTAAACTCTGTGCAAACAAATGACATACTAAAATGAAGTGACTGAAATAGAACTGTTTGACCATTTAACTATGTGTAAACAAATAACTGATGTTTAATTGAATTGAGATAAATCATATATATCTAAGTAGTTGAAGGCAACCCAAAGGCTCCCTTTTCAATAGCTATCACACCAAGGTTTTGGGAAGGCACAACACCTTTCTCTGGTTGTTCTACTTACCCTTGATTTGTACCTTATAATGCTGAGTGTTAAGTAAGGAGGAATCAAGTACCATTATTTGAGTCTTTAGTATGACTCAAATTAGTATTGAACCCAGGTCTCTCGGACCATGAGCAGATAACCAGATTTGGCATTAAATAACCTGCAATGGTTGATATACCATAAAACCAAACCAACCAGACTAAACCAAACAAATTCCAAGTGACTTTTTCTCATTTCCTAAACGGAAAATTCATTTCAAGGGTAAAATATAGAGGATATTTAAGAAATGCAACCTCAAAACTTCATGCCAGATCAAAAGAGAAGTTTTTGGGGTCCTTTGACCAATGGAAAACTCACCGGAATAAGTGTGTTGAATGCCAAGGGGATTATTTTGAAGAAAATCAACATTTCATACATCTGTTATTTTTGTTTGTTATTAATTCAGTCTTGATACTTTTTGAACATAAATTCAATCTTGATACTTTTTGAATATAACCTATGTACAGGTACTGTTGTATATCGGTGGTGAAGGAACAATAACACTTTTCTTAATATAAAAATATCTCTCTCTTCTTTATTGCCACGAAAGGGTCAAAATGACTGCATGAGAGAGAGAGAGAGAGAGAGAGATCAATAGGACTGCTATCAATGACACCACGTCGGGGGACAGATCCTTGGAGCCTTACTTCTTTGCTTATTTAACGAGAGGTTTGATACAGAGCCGTTTCTTAGCCGGGGGCGGTGCCTCCTGGCTGATCTGTCTACTCACTGATTGCTTGCCAAATCTGACCAAATCTGTCTGTCATTATATAATATTCTGAATGCCTACACATCTTGCTTCCGGTTCCCAAAGCATATGATTCATTTCCGTAGTCCCATATTTACACAGGTGCATATCCTGTTAAGAAATCTATAACTAACATGTTGTCAAAGTTCAATATATAACTGTACCTCTACATTTGAATGATAAACATTATTCTTATCCTTTATCTTTCTTAATGCTTTTCTCTCCGTGCATATGTATGTGTGGGTCTGAGTGTGTCCTTTTAAGTGAATATATATGTGCATCCTTCTCTTTTTACCTGAGTGTATATCACTCTTTCTCTTCTTGCAACGATGTGTGCGTCTCTCTTGTGCATATGTGGTTTTTGCCTCGTTTATGCACACATCTTTACTCGGGATCTGTGTTTGTGTGTGCATCTCTCTCCTTGTGTGAGTGTATCTCTCTTCGCATATTTATGTATTTACCCAACCTCTCCACCACGAGCAGGATGGAACACAAGGGCTATTCTTAAGAGTTTTCCTTCTCCTAGCCTAGTTTTCAAGTCAAGGCTAAAACAACCCAGTCTGTCCAACAATTTACCTATAGCTGGGAGAAAAACAGATGGATTCATGCCTTTCGCAAGGGCATTAGCACAAAGTGAAATACAAACAGCCTTAAATAGAATTTGAACTCTGGTTGTCTATTTCATTTCTTATAATGTATGTGTGTTTCTCTCCTTGTGTGCATATGTATAGGGTGCAGAAGCAAAATTTGGAATATTTTAGAATAATAATAAACGACTCTGTTGTAAAACAAGATTAATTTTGATTTTAGAAACTAAAGAACTAAATAGGAAGATAGACACAAAACAGAAAATTTATTCAATATGGCTGCTATTTTTTTTTTTTTTTTTTTTTTTTCAATTCTTGTATCAACATGCCCTCGAAACATTTTGCATGTCTTCAAAATAAATTCTTCAGACATTTTATTCCATTCCTCTTCAATAGCGAACCAATATTTCGATGGGAAGTTGCATTTGTTATCTAAAACGCCCCATATAGCGTAATCAAGAGGGTTATGGTCTGGGCTTGATGGAGGCCATAAAGAAACTCCAATTATTTCGGAATTGTTTGTTTTTTGTTTAGTTTAGGCGTTAAGCAAATCATAGATTCTTTGTTGTTTCTTTTCTAGTTCACTTATATTGGGCTGAATTTTAATGAAAAAGGTGCTTGAATAATAGAGCTAATATTGAAAATTTAAATTTATTGCGGGTTTTTTTCAAAAATTGGACTAATCAGACTAAAAAAAAATGTTTTAAGAATTATTCTATATTTCGGTACCGCGACATGTATGTCTCTCTCCCTGCCCAGTTAGCTGAAATGGTAAAATATGCTGACTACATCTCTGCATAGGGGTAGACACTACACACACCAATAGGTGTCCTGGGTATGACTCTAAACTGCATTCGATGGTAAGTCTCAAGTCCTGAAGCTTTGAGGGATGTAGAGAGCGTTCTCATTGCCATTATTCCCAGGTCCACTCTGACCTGAAGTAGTTGTACCAGTTAGGGTTCAATCTATGGGTCAAATAGGACGATTTAATAATTTACTACACTGAAGACAATTTAACTGTGTGCAAACAAACAAGCTCTGGCACGTTTAAAAATAGTAAAGCTCTTCGAATGAATTGAGCACTCTGGTATCCGGTAAAGCAAAAATGTAAACAAGTAAAAGCTACTACATAATGTCTTAAAATTCCCGAGCTGACGTGGTTCGCTCGCTGGCTGAGCGGTATGATACTAAGTCTAACGTAAAGTTGGGCGGGTTTCGATCTCAGCTTCAAGCGTCCTACGTATCTAGCCACACTGAAGAGTTGTGATAAAACGAAGCAGTCTGTCTGTGAATGACAATATATATAATTTACTTGGTTTGGTTTTTTTGTTTGATGGCATATCAACCTTTCTAGGTTATTCAATGTCAAATCCATCCTTCTAGAAGAACAGTAGTTGTACTATTCGACCCATAGCTGGGAATATAAGGGGGTTCATACCTTTCCCAAGGGTATTTACCCCAAAGTGAACATAACAGCGTGTTCGAACTCCCTTACAACTATTCCACAGTCCAGCGCTTTAACCATTACGCCACGAGGACACCCTATATAATTTGTAAGTGAATAGTTTATATATATATATATATATATATATATATATATATATATATATATATATATATATATATAATATATATATATATATATATATATATATATATATATATATATATATATATATATATATATATATATATATATATATATATATATATATATATATATATATATATATATATATATATATAATTTGCCATTAAATTACCCACAAGGGTTGATATGTCATAAAACACAACCAAACCAAACGTCTCTTTATGTGTAAATGTGTGTTTTTTGCCAAGTGTCTTTGTGTCGCTGTCTCTCTGTCTCTCTCTTTGTTTGCGTGTACATGTATGTATATTGATGTGTAGGTGTGCACTAGGCCCACTATCATACTAATCATGTTCAAACATGCAAAAACAGACGATCTGATCTTTGCCAACTGGCAAAAATAAGGAAAAATTGACTGTAAATATAGTTTAAGTTAATTACCTTATTCTCTCTTTTTAACCTTCTTCCAAATTCATTACTCCCCCTTCATTCACAAACCAATCCCATAATAATGACAAAACAGCCAAATCTCAGCCAGCGTTATTACCTTATCATCCATATTTTAAGATATATTGGGTACTAGAAGATTTTGGTCAGTTATTTATTTAATTTAGTTTGTTTGGTTGGTAGTGGTCGCTTTTGGATTTAGATATCTGACTCCATTGGTTTTCTTCTTATCCCAAATAATTCTCGCTTGTAACAGCTGCAACCCGCACGCGAAGCCCACAGGACTTGACAAACAGGCGTGCTACTTTGCCAGCAGCTGAGTAAAATAAAACGTCCTTTCTATTTGAAGGGTACAGTTGAAGAGAGAGCGAATTCCTTTTTTGCACGGGAACGGTCCTTTTTCCGTGCATGTGTCGCCCCTACTTTCTGTCAGGGGCTTTTGGGAATTTCTGCACTTTTTAAAATGTATTTTATTTTATCTATTCTGTTTTTGTTTTTTGTTTTTTTTTGTTTCTTTTTTGTTTGTTTTTTTCTATCCACTACAGGTATTTAGGTCAGTTCTCTTGTCCTTTTTATTATTTCTAAGGTGAACTCAAGTTTTGCGATATTTGGGCAATGTTAGAAAATCCGGCAGCTTTGAATGCTTTTGCTGTGGTCATGAAAATACTGAACCATACTGGACTGTGAAATGCTAAAGTCACCTGTGACGTTCCAAGAGTCCATGCTCTTTAGCATACCTGACCTTGTCTGATCTTCGAGGTTCTTGCAACCCAACCAAAATTTCTTGAACCATCTGGTTATTGTATTCTGATCAAGTGCACCTTCACCTTTCGAACAGCAAATCTTACTGGTTGCTTCCAAGGCATTATGGCACAGTTCGAACTCGAAGAGTATTAGTTCCCAAATTAGGCTTCATTGCCCGCCAATCTGTGTGACTTTCAAATTACATGTGGAGTGAAACAATGCACAATATGTTAGCACACCAACTACCACAATACTGCCAGCTACAACTAGTTCCTACCACTGCTTGAATAGCTTTGGTTATGTGTTATACACACCACAAACTAGCCGTACCAAAATATTGTAAACCTTTTGACTCACCTGAGTATTTTAAAGAAAATTAACATTTCACGCCTCAGGTGGTATAATGGTTAGTAGGATTGACTAGCAAAAATTCACGAGTGAGTTCGAGTTACACTGGGTACCCCATTCATACGGCCTTGTGTCATATCTGAGCAAAAAAATAATTCATTATTTCTTTCTATCTTTGTAGATACAACTTCGGTCTTGATACTTTTTAAGCACATCTTGTTTATCATTAACAGTATTCTTCAGAAGGATTATCAAATAGAAATCATTTGTTTCATTCATACCCTATCAATTGGAACATATTCAGATGAGAGGCATGACCCTGCCTCCCAAAAAAGGTTATCCTGGGTATGACACTAAACTGCATCTGATGATGAGACTCCAGTTCCGGAAATCTGGAGAGTGTAGAGTACCGTCATTGCAATTACTCCCAGGGCTACTCTAACGAAGAGTGTTACGATCCTATCTGTAAAGTTGGGGACCGTAATCGAGGGTGACCAGAAGGCTCCCTTTACAATAGCTACTACACCAAGGTGTAGGGGAGAGCGCTACTTCTTTCCCAGGATTGCTCCACTTTACCCTTGATACGTACCTTATATTGCTGAGTTTTAAGCAAGGAGGTATCAAGTGCCATTATTAAAGTCTTTGGTATGACGCGACCAGGGATTGAACCCAGGTCATCCGGTCTATTGGCGAACACTCTACCCACTAGGCCAATGAGCCAGTATTTAATAGATATGCTTCAAAATTATTTGCATTCTATAAAATATTTCATACAAGGCAAAAATTAAACTATAATAGATAAAAACTATAACGGGTAATGTGTATTACGCAAATATACGATGTCATCATCATCATAATCATGTCGTGCCGCCAGCACGGATATCCCTGGCCCTCTCTCGCCACTTCTCCCTATCATTCATCGCCTCCGGCAGGTCTTAAGGGTTACATCCTGTGTCCTCACATAGTTGCTGTATGTAAGTTCGAGCTGGTCGTCCTACTTTTGCACGGCCATATGTGGGGGTCCATAGGAGTACATCACTTATGAGCTCTTGCTTCTCCAGCAGTGTCCCGCGTGTCTGGTTCGTCTAACTTGTATAGTTTTCGTGATGGGGGACAAGTGTCCGTATAGTTGGTGTCTCGTGTGGTGTTGTCGCCAGGACTTGTTCAATACTGCTCTCAACATTCTTATGTAATTTCCGTCTAGTTTCTTCTCCAGCCGTTTAGTTAGCGTCCATGTAGTGCATCCATTTAGCAGTATCGACACAACCGCTGCCTGGAAGAAACTGCGTTTCATTTTATCGGTTAGGTCTGATTTCCATATGATCGAGAGCCTATCGATAGCCGTCCATGCCTTCGTCAGTCGTGTGTCGATGTCTTTTTCGGTTGATGAGACACTACTTCCTAGGTAGGTGAATTTGTCTACTAGTTTCAGAGAGGCTCCGTCTAGTGTGGCAATGTTGCCCGTTTGGTTGTAACACATATATTCAGTTTTGTGTGCATTGACATGGAGGCCAATGCCAGCTGCAGCTCGTTCCAGACTATGCAGTAGTGTCTCTGCTTGATTAGGCGTATTCGCCAGTAACGCCAAGTCATCAGCGTAGTCGGCGTCCGTGATTGTTTTTGCGGGGTATCTTTTGCTTCTTCTCTTAGTCAGCTCGAAGCCATTTTTTCTGATTTTGTCGATCGAAGTTCTAAGCACGTAGTCTAGACAGATGATAAAGAGGTACGGGGCTAGTGTGTCTCCTTGTAGTACTCCTGCAACAATGTCGAAGTATTCCGTGTCTCCATCTGGTGAACGTACTTTCACTTTGGTGTTTCTGTAGAGAATCATTATCGCTGCTACGGTTTCTTTTGGTAGGCCGTATGCTAGTAGGATATACGATGTAGATCTGTAATAATAGTTAATATGTATTTGGTAGAAAGTAATATGTAATATGTTAGATATAATATGAATAATGGATTACAGATACAAACCAAACAAACAAGCCTTAGTAAATCAAACCTAATATATCACTCAATAAATCCCAGGCCTGACATATAGATGGCGCCACTAATAAAAAATCCTTATGACTTTTATGAAGTACTAACCTTCAAATGGCACGTGTTGAAATTTGAACCCAGTCGGATTATTAGTTTACAAATTACAGTTTGGGCCAAATGAGTAGAGTGTTCGCCAATGGCCCGGGAGACCAGGGTTCAATCCCACATCGAGTCATACTAAAGACTCAAAAAATGCTACTTGATGCCTCCTTGCTTAACACTCAGCATTATAACGTACGGATCAAGGGTAAAGTGAAGCAATCCAGGGAAAAGGAGTAGCGCCCTCCCCTACATCTCGGAGTAGTAGCTATTGAAAAGGGAGCCTTCTCGTCACCCTCGACTATGGTCGCCAGCAACAGCTGTTGCAAATTTTCAGAACAATGGAAAAATCTGAATTTTGCGTGTTGATTTCTGATGGGAAAAAATACTGTTCAAGCAAAGCAATGACTTGACAAATGTTATTCGGGCTCTGCTCCGTCGGAAACAACGATTAAGAGGTGGTATGCAAACTTTAAACGCTGTCATAAAGACACAAATGATGTTGAACGCTCAGGTCGTCCAAATTCGGCAGCTGTCCTGGAAAACACCAAAAAACTCCACAAACTCGTTATAGTATCAAACCTTCCTGACTGAACCGTGAGTTCCAAGTCAAATCAGTCCATTCAAAAATACCAAGCCTTAAACGTTTTGATCCTTCGTAATAAATAATGGAGAAATAACAAATTTTGTTTACAGAATTCTTGAAAAATCATTTAGGGAATCTATATGTAAGGACCTGGGCAAAAAAAGAAGAAGCGACGTGTCACCTGAACCTGAATTCTGAAATTTTTAATTTGTGAGCCCTTCACAAAGTAAGCAAGGGTGTGGGTGAAGTGAACCTGTTGCTAAGTAACCAAGCTGCCAGTAGGGTGTAGCAAAAGTCTGTGCTATGTGTGGTGAATTTGTGAGTTATTAATAAAAGATTTTTAGAATTTAATAAAAGATAATTTCTTTCTTTTTTTTTCACTTTGAAAAATTATATCTGCGTTATGTGAAAAATTATAGAAGTTATATTTAGAGTCACAAAACTACATATCTTTAAAAAATATTCAAGTGAATAGAAATAACTGATTTTGCTAAAAAATAGACCGCTAAACTAATCCAAATATATTAGGTACCCAAATATTTGTTCTGTTTATTTTATTTACAATAAACAATCAACTTTTGGTTTGGTTTCTTTGTTTAATGGCATATTAACCTTCGTGGGTTATTTAATGCCAAAGCTATCCTTCTAGAGGGACAGTAGTGGTGCTATTTAACCCTTAGCAGGGAGGATAAGGGGGTTCATACCTTTCCCAAGGGCATTTGCCCGAAAGTGAACGTAATAGCGCGATTAGAGTTTGAACTCGCTTACTACGATTCTGCAGTCGAGCACGTTAACCATTATACCACGAGAAAACCCCCAATCAACTTTTGGATCACCATGTTGATTTCACTCATTCTGTTGTAGCTATACTCTTTTGAAAATTATATGACGGGAAATGCTGTGAATATTATTGAAAATACTAATAGACTTTGGCCCTTTTAAGGCTTTATCTTCTTAAAGGCAGATAAAAAAATGAACATCGAAAACAACACAAACTTTTTGATAATCTGATACATAAACATGTGTTCTATCATCTTTTATATGTAATTACATGTAAGGGTGGATAAGTGTGTGTATGTGTGCCTATATTTTGAAGTATGTATACACATTTAAAAAATTAGATAGATAGATAGATAGATAGATGTTAAGTTGTAAAGTTGACGACTGTAATCGAGGATGACCCGAAGGCTCCCTTTTCGATAGCTACTACACCAAGGTGTAGAGGAGGGCGCTACTTCCTACCCTGGATTGCTCCACTTTACTCTTGATCTTTACCTTACAATGCTGAATGTAACACTGAGCATTATAAGGTAAAGATCAAGGGTAAAGTGGAGCAAGGTAGCATCAAGTACCATTTTTTGAGTCTTTAGTATGACTCGACCTGAGATTAAACCAAGGTCTTCCGGGCCATTGTAGCTGAATTATAATCTGAAAGGTGCCTGTGGCGTAATGGTTATCCTCGTAGCAAATGGACACGGCGACACGAGTTTAAACCTGGACGAGACTGATTGCATTTTACATAGCACTAATACCCTTGGGAAAGGTATGAATCCAATTATTCTCCCTCCAGCTATGGGTAAATAGTAGGGCAGACTTGGTTCTTCAGCCTTGGTGAGGCAACTAGTCTAGGAGAAGGAAAACTCTGAATTCAAACCTGTTAAACTCCGCTTAAAAATTGACCTTGTGTCATATCCTATCCGAGCGGAGGGATTGGTAAATATGATAATCTGAAAGTTTTACACTATAGCATTTGATTTATATGATTTAGGAGATAATGTTGAAAAAAAGCATTTCTCATAAAAACAATGATTTTTTATCATAACTCAGTGATCTTATATATATATGTGCAACTGCTATCGATAGGTTACCGATCAAATGGAAGTCATACTTATCCGATAAAATAAAACGCAATTTTTTACAAGCAGTGGTCGTGTCAATTCTACTATATGTATACACCACATGGACGCTGACTAAGCGTATGGAGAAAAAGCTAGACGGGAATTGCACAAGAATGCTACGAGCTATATTGAATAAATCCTGGAAGCAATATCCCGCAAAAAAGAAGCCAAATAATACATGCGGGGCCATGCTGGAGAAGTAAGAACAAACTCGTAAGTGACGTTCTATAATGGACCCCTTCATACGGACGTGCAAGTGTTGGACGACTAACTAGCACTTTTCTACAACACTTCTGTACGGTCACACGATGTAGTCTAGAAGACCCAAAGGTAATGGATGACAGAGACGAATGGCGTGAGGAAACCAGGGAATCCGTACTAGCAGTACGACACACACACATATATATATATGTTAAACAGACTGTTTCGTTGTATCACAACTCTTCAATGTGGCCAGTTCCAAGCCGAGATCGAAACCCGCATAACTTTACGTTAGGCTAATGACATACCTCTAAGCCAAACCTGCGACTCAACGTCAGCTCGGGAATTAACGCATATGTATAAAGTTTCGTTTGTTAACATTTTTGCGCTATCAGATGCCAGAGTGCTCAGTTCGTTTGAAGAGCTTTGTATTACGCCAGAGTGCTCAACCCTCGTGTGGGGAGCGTATGTAAATTATATAAAGTTAATGTCCAGAGACGATGTTGAATTATTCAGGTATAGAATATATATGAAGTTTCATATATTGTACAGTACTGCTCGATGTATGGCTATTAATAAATAAATATATCAGAATATATGTAAAAAAAAATACCTCTTAGTAACAGTCCGTTGAGTTTTCTTTCATTGATATTATATATATTACACACCTGTGCTGCAATTTTATTGTTGCAGAATATGAACTGAGTTCAAGTCCTGGACAAAATTGATTGCGTTTAATTTTTTTCTAACGTGCTTAGTATGAATAGGTATGAAACCATCTGTTCTTTTTCCCGCTCGGCTAAAGCAACTAATTTCGGAGAGAAACACTCTGATTCAAAATCTAAGGAATGTTCTTTGGAGAATCAGTGACACACTGTAGCAACATTTTTCCGTTTTCACCTCTTCCAAAACAGTGTGTCTACAGAAACCTTCATCTCGATAATTAAAGGATCTTTAACTCAGTTGATGGGCACTTATATGTCTTCCGGCTCATTGGCCTAGTGGGTAGAGTGTTCGCCAATGGTCTGGAAGACCTGGGTTCAATCCTAGGTCACGTCATACCAAAGACTTTTAAAATGGTACTTGATATCCGCTTCCTTAACACTCAGCAATATAAGGTACGTATCAAGGGTAAAGTGTTGCACTCCAGAGAAAGGAGTAGCACCTTGGTGTAGTAGCTATTGAAAAGAGAGCCTTTTAGTCGATCTCGACTACGGTCGCCAAATTTACTTATATGTCTTCCACAACGGAAAGAGAGTTGATATATATATATATATATATATAATATTGAACAAGTCCTGACGGAAACACCCCACAAGACACCAGCTGTACGGCCACTTGCCTCCCATCACGAAAATTTTACAAGTTAGACGAGCCAGACACGCAGGACACTGCTGGAGAAGCAAGGACGAACTCATCAGTTATGTACTCCTATGGACCCCCGCATATGGCCAAGCAAATGCAGGACGACCAGCTCGAACATACATACAGCAGCTATGTGAGGATACGGGATGTAGCCCTGAAGACCTGCCAAAAGCGAAGAACGATAGGGAGAAGTGGGGAGAGAGGGTCAAGGATATCCGTGCTTGTGGCACGACATGATGATGATGATAATATACGTGGTGCGTTCAATAAGTTTCCAGACATTTTTTGTACATGCATTTAAGATTGTCGTAGACTCTTGAAAATTCACTATGTTATTGCTATACATCTTATGAGATGACAGACCATTTTTTATGATTTCAGCTTCAAATGAACAGCTACAGCAGCAACTGGAATACACCCTACTAAATCCTGATTGTCACAACTGGTGAATTTCAAAAATGCAATCTGGACGTGAGGACACTTCAGAAGAACGATATGCAATAAAATTCTATTTTAAACTTGGAAAAAATGGCACAGAAACGTATGGAATGCTTCAGGCTGCTTTTCGACCATCTTGCATAAATCGAGCATTAGTTTTTGAGTGGCATAAGAGATTCAAGAAAGGCAGGGAGTCTGTGAGGGACGATGAGAGGTGTGGGAGGAGTAAGGAAGTCAATAGACCAGAGTTGATTGGCCAAAGGGTTAGGGTTAGGGCTACTATGTTGAAGTTTTAAGGGAGTTCAGGAAGAGATTCTATCAGAAGAGGCCAGCACTCTTCAAATCGGGTTCGTGACATTTCCACCAGGACAATACACCAATCCACAACTCCATACTTGTCACAGACTATTTGACCAAGATGGGCATCAAGACAATTCCTCATTCTCCCTATAGTCCAGACGTTGCTCCCTGTGACTTTTGGTTATTCCCTAAGCTCAGAGGCTGTTGTAATGAGACAATTGAGGAGATAAAAGAGGCTGTGACGAAGGTCATTGACACGCTCACACAAAAGGACTTCCATGGGGCCTTCTAGAAGTTGTTAGAATAGTACAAGTGCATTGCAGCCGGGGGAGATTACTTCGAAGGGGACTAGAGTTTCATGTGTGTACTATCAATAAAAGTATCCATACGAAAAAAGTCTAGAAACCTATCTAATGACCCTCGTATATACATAGAATCATATATATATATATACATATATATATATATAAATCTGACAAGATGAGAAACTTAGTGGGTAGAGTGTTCACCAATGGTCTGGGAGACCAAGGTTCAACCCTAGGTCGAGTCATACCAAAGACTTTTAAAATGGTACTTGATACCTCCTTGCTTAACACTCAGCAATATAAGGTATGTATCAAGGGTAAAGTGGAGCAATCCAGGGAAAGTAGTAGTACCCTCCCCTACACCTCAGTGTAGTAGCAATTGAAAAGGGAGCCTTCTGGTCGCTCTCGACTACGGTCGCCAACTACTACTATATATATATTTATATAATAATTTATATATATATATATATATATATGTGTGTGTGTGTGTGCGTGTATATATTGGTGAACTGTCGTTTAGGGTGATCCAAAGGTTCCCTTTTCGATAGCTACTACACCGAGGTATTTTAATAGCTACTCCACCGACCTGAGATTTAACCTCGATGAACACACTAAACACTGTGCCCATTGGCTGGGCATTGGTACAGTGGTTTGAGTGTTCGCCAATAATCCAGGAAACCGGGGTTCAATCCCATGGCGAGTCTAATCAAAGACTCAAATAATATTACTTGATGCCTCTTTGTTTAACACTCAGCATTATAAGTTACGGATCAAGGGTAAGTGGAACAATCCAGAGAAAGGAGTAGTGGCCTTGCCAACTCCTCGGTGTAGTAACAGTTGCGAAGGAAGCCTTCGGGTCGCTCTCGACTGCGGTCATCCAACTTATATATATATCCTCCCTTGCGCGGGTAAACAATGGGTGCATTCTGTTTGGGTTGGAGCTCTGGCCCCAGTGTTCGGAAAATCAGCTTCAGAATTCAAATTCAAACCCAAACAAAAATTCCTGAGCTGACAGCGTCTGCGACAGAGCATATTCTAGACATTGTATGCATAGAAGAACACAGACACTGTCACAGTGAAGTAGAAATAAAATACATCGATACAGGCAATGGATGGAAACCTCAGTCAATGCAGTCATAGTGGTTAGAGGAATGCTTCTCAGTTCTCGCACCCTAAAATTACTGAATAGCATTGAGAAAATACAACCGAAAATGATAGGAGCTACGTTTAACGGTAACCCCAGCACAACGTTAATCTCTTGCAACAGTCCTACCAATGCTAGTGATGAAACGGACATCATCACCTTCTACAACGAACTATCCTCCCTTGTCCATAGCATTCCCAAACACAATGTTCTAATCATTGGTGGAGACATGAATGTTCAAATAGGCAAAGTCGAGAATTTCCTCAACGCCCACATAGAAGCAACTGCTGAATGCATACCAACGAAACTAAGAGCCAAACATTGAGTTCCATGGGAAATATTAACAGTTAGGAAAAAACAAAACAACGTGAAAATAGTATTCCTACATAATAAAAAGAAGCCCAACTAATGCCAACGCTCAGAAATTTAAGAAGGCACAAAGTGAATTAATTAACGCATATTTAAATGAACAAAGAGGATACATTCAAGGCCAGATCAATAAAATTAGAAACTCGGTAGAAGATAGACAATCTTGAATAGCATGGCAGACAGTAAAGGAAGTGAGTAAAAGGAAAAGCACCGTGAGAGCTAAATTAAAAGCTGCCAGCCAAGAAGAACAAATACAGATATGGAATGAACATTTCAAAACTCTGCTTGGAAAATCTCCTAAAGTTACAGATCAACTTATCACGAAAAATATTAATAATCAATCAGACTTCAAACCAGAACAATTTACTCAAGGAGGACTCGGCGTAATACTAACAAAAATTAAAAACATGAAAAGGCCAGTCTTAATGAAATACCTCCAGAAGTATGGAAGACAAGGTCATTCGATGACTTACTGCTCCAATACTGCAAAGCCGTATATAACCAGAACACAATAGAGAGATAAAAAAAAAAATAGCTGCATCCTTCCTTTACCCAAGAAAGGGAACCTCGAAATTGCCTTGAACTATCGAGGTTTAACCTTTCCTTCCATAGTGGCTAAGATCTATAATGCTCTACTACCCAACAGCATCGAACCAGAAATTGAGACAATTCTTAGAACGAATCAAAATGGTTTTCGGAGAAACCCATCCACAATATCACAGATTCTGACAATCCGTCGAATTCTAGGTGGTAGTGCAAAAAATCTCAAGGCGACACTCTTATTTGTAGATTTCTCCAAAGCATTTAACTCCATACACAGAGATAAGATGAAGCAAATACTTCTAGCGTATGGTCTCTCAAAAAAAAACTGTCACAGCCATAATGATAAAAACACGAAAGTAAAAGTTCGCTCACCGGATGACTTTTTGACATTGTTGCTGGTGTTCTGCAAGGGAATACATTAGCCCCATATCTGTTCGTAATCTGCTCAGACTACGTCGTTCGAACGCCGAAGGATCTAATGAAAGAAAATGGTTTTACACTAAAAAAAGGCAATAAGCAGAAGATACCCCGCATGAACTATTACAGACGCAGATGACATTGCACTTCTTGTAAATACACCTATCCAAACCGAACACCTCTTGCACAGACTGGAGCAGGTATCAGGTGGAATTGGTCTCCATGTGAATGCAGACAAAACGGAGTACATGTGTTTTAATTAAAAAGGAGACGTGTTCACTCTAAATGGTAATTCTCTGAAATTAGTGGACAAGTTCACGTACCTTGGTAGCAACGTCTCATCTAGTGAAAATGATATCAATATGCAACTAGTGAAGGCATGGACTGCTATCAAAAGGTTATCGATCAAATGGAAGTCAGACTTATCCGATAAAATAAAACGCTGGTGAATACTGCAAGCTATATTGAACAAATCCTAGAAGCAACATCCCACGAAACAACAGCTGTACGGCCACCTACCTTCAATCTCTAAAGCAATCAAAATAAGACGAACAATGTTGTACGGACGAACACATAAGTTACGTTCTCCTAGGGACCCCTTCACATGAACGAGTAAATGTTGGACAACTAGCAAGGACTTATCTACAACAGCTCTAAATGGACACAGGATATAGTCTAGAGGACCTGCCGAAATCGATGGATGATGGGGATGAATGGGGGGAGAGAGTCAAGGAAATCCGTACAAGCAGCGCGACGTGATGATGATAATGATATATATATATATATATATAGTCATCCAAATCCTTAAGGTAATTTCTTACGATAATTTCATATTAGATTATTAAATAAATTAGTAATATATATATATATATATATTACTAATTAATTAAATTGGAATTAGTAATATATATATATATATATATATATATTACTAATTTATTTAATGATCTAATATGAAATTATCGTAAGAAATTACCTTAAGGATTTGGATGACTATATATATATATATCATTATCATCATCACGTCGCGCTGCTTGTACGGATTTCTTAAGGTAATTTCTTACGATAATTTCATATTAGATCATGAAATAAATTAATAATATATATATATATATATATATATATATATATATATATATTACTAATTTATTTCATGATCTAATATGAAATTATCGTAAGAAATTACCGTAAGGATTTGGCGTTAAATATATCTTTACTGTGTTTCCAATGGTCTGGGAGACCTGGGTTCAATCCCAGGTCACGTCATACCAAAGACTTTAAAAATGGTACTTGAAACCTCCTTGCTTAACACTCAGCAATATAAGGTATGTATCGAGGGTAAAGTGGAGCAATCCAGGGAAAGGAGTAGCGCCCTCCTCCACACCTCGGTGTAGTAGCTATTGAAAAGGGAGCCTCCTGGTCGCTCTCGACTGAGGGAGACAACTTTACTAGTTTTTATGAGTGCAATATCGATACATTTATAACTTTTGTTCCATTTGTGTCTTCCAAGGATTTTGAAAAATGGAATTGGTTTATTTTAAGTTGGGGTAGATTTTTTGTGTTTATATTTTGTTTGTGATATAAGAATTTAGGGATGCGTGTGGTGTTCATTGAGACTACCACCATCCTGTTCCTAAAATGCATTAGTCCATCTAAGGGTTAAACGAACACAGAATATTTCGGTAAATAAAAACAAAGTCTATTTAGACTACAACGACATACATTTTATATACATACATAGTATACATCTTTAAGAAACATGACATTCTGTCCCAAAGTGTAAAAAAGGTACATAAGCTGTTTCACAGAACCAACAGGTCGATAGCTGCGGTTAAAAACTTACATTTATTTTGATGTTGGGAAATGGTCCTTGAAAGATGATTTGCATGCAGGCGCAGGTCGTAAAAGCGGAGACGAAAAGAAGGTCCTTTCCAACAACCGACAACGGTTGGAAAGGACCTTCTTTTCCAACCGTTGTCGGTTATCTTTTTTGATAACCGACAACGGTTGGAAAGGACCTTCTTTTCGTCTCGCTTCTTGAAATGTTATATGACCATCTGTCATGTGATTCTCGGAAGTTCAGCCTACAGCCCCCCCCCCAAGGGATGTAACATACCCATGATACGGATATGTGAAATGTACATATAATGTTTATAACGCACATACATAACATAGGAATCCCGAAACACGAAAAACACGACTTCTTAGTTCAGGTACGAAACTTTTTTAAATTACATTTGAGTTTAAAGGTTTTTCGACATAAGGAGAGAGATAACCTGACTTTTCCATCTGTCCCTAACAACGTGCGCACCCGACACAAGGCCTCGGCGAGCGAACGAATGTCAACCGTCTTCCTCCGAGGCAGAACTAAACTAACTGACTTTTCTCAAATCTCCCAAAATCCTCCGCGTACGCTTCCGGTGCATGATGTCATTCACATCCCCAAGTCCTATCTGGGATTTTTATTTTGACATCTCTGAATGACACATCCTCCCCGCGTGAACACCTGCGATCATGTTGCACCTAACTAACCCATGCGCTAAGCGAAAGGTTCCTCAGCCTAACTAAACCGAAAGGCAAGATATGTAAAACGAAATCCCTCGGCCATTATATTACAGGGAGACCACTATGTTTAGTTCCCCAAGAGTAATAATATGTTTAATATCTAAAGACTGTTCTGAAGATTTATAACTTTGGTTCTATTAGTGTTTTCCTAAAACTTTGAAAATGGAATTGGAATATTTTTTGTAGGGCTGGGCTCGTAAGTTTTTCCAATAAAGTCTTCATCATATGATGACCATGGGTTTGAACATGGTTTCAGGGGTTTTGCAACTTTATCACTAACTCAATGCATTCCAGTATATATATATATATATAAACAAGATTATTGGATTGTTGCAAGGAATATAATCGATATGTATTGTAACGATTTTTTTGTAATTTTGCATTGTTCTTATTCTTCATTAATGCTAATTATTAATTATTATGATAATATATCAATAATATTTAGTGTAGTTTTATATGTTTATATTAGAGTCGTCTGTATGAATTTCTTGTGTGTTTATTTCATGAAAATATTCTGTTCGTAATAACCAATCCCGTGCAAGATTGTTTCAGTAGTTTTCAAGTGTGGATTGGTTGACCCTCCTGGTGTGCTCCAAGATGCCTGATTTTAAACTTGTGTTTCCACGTAAAATCCATATAAATAATAGTTTAAAATCATATATATATATATGTAGTGTGTGTGTGTGTGTGTGTGCGCGCGCGCACACGCGCGAAAAACTGGAAATAAATCTGACTGTATGAAAATATACAGAGATGAAAAATCGCCGCATCTTCATAGGTTGGTTTTATTGATAGAATTATTTGTTAACGTTAAACGTTTCGGTTTTTAGACCTTCATCAGGTATAAGAAAATAACGAGTTATCCTCTTGACGGCTGTGTACTCGGATGTGGAGAGGCTGAGGGTAGAGGGAGAAGGCAGAACAGAAGGGACTTGGGCGCGTGGCTTGGGCACGAAGAAATGCAGATGCGACTAGGGTCTCCACGAGGCGAAACGTGGTAAAGAGAGCCTGGTAACTGAGGGTGTTAGCAGACCACCCAACTCTACAAGCAGAATCCAGAAAACAATTTGAGCCCTTCGAAACCAAACGTCCACAGCCCTCTTAAAACAGTCTTAATGCAACAAGAAAATAACCAGAAAGACAACAAGGCCATTCAACAACCTCAGATAAGTGTATTATAATTATTATTATAACTTTGTTCTCTTAAAGACTGGTGTAGCAGTCACAGATCTATTTTCTCTCGTGAATCAATGCCCCCACCAAGCGATTCGGCCACACACTGACCAATCAGCAGGCAAAGCGCATTGATTCCATCTTCCTCTCAAGAACTATTTTTTCGAGCCCTTTTGGGAAGTCGGACTGCAGAATAGAGAGCACACGGCCAGCAGTGAAAAAAGACCTCTCTCTTGTAGCCTGCCAGGGGACACTCCAGCATTGACGATCTTCTCTGAAGATAACTGCTGCTACAACCACACGCTAAAGAAGATAACAGCGGCTACCTGCTACACACTAAAGAACTAACGTTGCGACCTGCGACACTGCTGCTACCTGACACCCAAAAGAACTTTTCTTACTCTGACACAAGTCTACTTTCTGTCATAAAAATAAACCATTCATTGTTGCTCTTCAAAGAAGTTTTGTTATTTTGTTCAGCGCTGCATAAATAACAACAAATTAACTTATAGTGTATGTAAACCAAATATATACTAAACTATCGACCACTAAAGGAATATGCTTTAGCAACTCTTTCGCACTTCTTATACAAACGTATTTAAACGTCTTACCGCGTTGCTTATTCTTTCTTACGACCCATATAGGGGTGTTATTAAATTTTTCCATATTTTGCTAAAGCATAGTATTTCAAATTTTGTTGTTGAACAGGGCATGTAAGTAATTAAATGAAATGAAAACGATGAAAAAGTTTTGATACATTCTATTACCATTGGAAGCTTTCTGTTTCAAATTTGTGTGATATAAATTAATTGCAATTATGTGTACGTTATCAGCAGTGCTTGGACCAGAAGTTATCTATATATTGTATTGTTGAATGGGTCAGCTTGCCGCGACCGGCCGATAAACCCTTGCCGCGACCGGCCGATAAACCTAAACATATCAAATTACACGCCCGCGTTAGGACGATTATATCCGAGTACGACCGGAACTGACGAAGCCCTTTTTCTTTCTAACGACCTTGACATCTCGTTATAGCTAAAAGAAAAAGACGAATTAAAATTAATAACATTTACAAAACACTTCGGCCAAAAATTACCTGATAAGACTTGAACTAATAGTCGTCGCCAGCCTATAGCAGGTTAGGAAAATACTTTACGGCTACACTCATTTTTTTATCAAAGAATTTTATATCCACGCGGCTGGAGCTGTGTGTCACAGCACCTTCGAAATATCAGCAAGCCCTTCACCCGGCTTTTTAGCTGGGCCGTCTGGCATTCGTGCCGGATGGGTGCTCGAAACCAAGAGCAGACTCGGGGCCGAATAGGCCCCCAGCTTCGGCTGGGCAACCTTCGGGTGGGCGAGCTGCACTTTTGTCCCCATTGTACGGCACTAGACCAAGCGTCTAGTTTAAGCCGTAAACTGGCATACGTGCCCGGACCCACATTTGGGTTCGTGAAACTGCTTGCCTCATCAGGCTCACATTGCACTAAGTGAGCCGATGAGCAGCACTGACAAGCAGGGTTCGAGTCTCGGCTCGTTCCCGACCTTCCCCTCCCCTTTATCCCCACTTTAATTGGCCTTCGGGCTTTTGACCTTGTGTCAAGTCGTGTCTGGTGGGAGGCAGCGACAAATATTGGGTGCTCGAAACCAAGAGCAGACTCGGGGCCGAATAGGCCCCCCAGCTTCGGCTGGGCAATCTTCGGGTGGGCGAGCTGCACTTTTGTCCCCTTTGTACGGCACTAGACCAAGCGTCTAGTTTAAGCCGTTAACTGGCATACGTGCCCGGACCCACATTTGGGTTCGTGAAACCGCTTGCCTCATCAGGCTCACATTGCACTAAGTGAGCCGATGAGCAGCACTGACAAGCAGGGTTCGAGTCTCGGCTCCTTCCCCTCCCCTTTATCCCCACTTTAATTGGCCTTCGGGCTTTTGACCTTGTGTCAAGTCGTGTCTGGTGGGAGGCAGCGACAAATACTACGGCGCGCTCCTGGCGAAGCTCATTAAGGAGGAATCCCGCATTCTGTGCGGTCGCATTCACCTTAACTTACGGCGTTGGTCCCACTTCTCGTGGTAGACCTGCCTTTCTCCCACCTACATAGGTATGCACAAAGGTCCTTTTTAGGACCATAAGAGGTCTCTGTCTGCGGGTCAGAGCATCTCTGACTGGTCAGTAATGATCAGTCGAAGTAGACGGCCAGGCGGCAAACACGAAGACGGATTCTAAGACCAACCGGTCTTAACTCTCACTCGGTTCCGATAGTCCGATAAGCTGCGCAGCGCTAATGGCACGGACCAGCCTTTAGCTACGGCTTCACTATCTGCGCAGCGCTAAGATAACGCCCATCTTAGCCTCGGCCTCATGGCCTGTCCGCTCGTTCGCACGGCTTTGCCCCGACAAAGCCTTCGCTCTCGTCCGCTCGTCCGCACGGCTTTGACCCGACAAAGCCTTCGTTCTCGTCCGCTCGTCCGCACGGCTTTGGACCCGACAAAGCCTTCGCTCTTGTCCGCTCGTCCGCACGGCTATTACCCGACAAAGCCTCCGCTCTCGTCCGCTCGTTCGCACGGCTTTGACACGGCAAAGCTTTCGTTCCCGTCCGATACGTCCGCACGGCTCGGGGGCCCAGCAAGGCCCTAGCCTTTCCTCGACCTCGACACCCTTGCAAGGTACAACGCAGTCCACGTAACGACTCGCTGTTACGGACTGTTCTACCACTGCAACAACCGGCTCACCTACGACCCGCTGTACGAGCCAGAAACCAGGTTGACACACCCCCGGTTAATCCAACATATCGTCATAACCGAGGATGTCGATCTACCGAACTCGACGCTCTTGCAAGGTACCACGCGGTCCGCGTAACGACTCGCTGTTACGGACTGTCCTACCACTGCAAACACCTGACTCACGTACGACCCGCCGTACGAGTCACCAACCCGATCGACACACCCTTGGTTAACCACAACATACCGTCACAACCTGGGATATCGATCTACCAACCTCGACCGACCATCTAGCTGTACTCAACGACCAGCACCGACCATCTAGCTGAACTCAACGACTCGACCGACCTCAGCTTACCAGCATCCAACATCTAGCTGTACTCAACGACTCGACCTACGCCAGCGACCCTCGTCGAACGCCCAGCTGCGGACACATACAGCGATCACGGACATTTACATTCACGCTTGTAAATACGACGAAATAAAATTGTCATTTGTAATTATCATTATCTCACCTTTGTTCCTTCATATTGCTTTGGCTGTTCTCATTCACATAAATTCATTTGCGGGGTCGACATATTTATCGGCTCCGCAGCAAGCTAATGTGGCTATCTAGACAATTTAATCATGGCAAGACTACTCTCTCCCCCCCTCCCCCACAAAATCATAGGGCCTCGTACCCTCCATTTTTGTACTGAAATGGAAATAAACAGTGCTTGAGCCAGAAGGGTCATTAGTATGAACCCCTTGCAATACCTAAAAAGAAGCTATATTTGTCTCCTTTGAATAGCATTATAAAACTTAAAGATATCTAAAAAAAAAAAAACATTCTATTCATAAAAAATTTGTGTAAACATTTTTGGGGAAATCCTGTATATATATATAATGAAAGAAATACAACTGAGAAAAGTGCGTAGAAAAGTGCTTGAAGCTATTATAGCAAAGGGGTTATAAAACTTAAATATTTAAATTGTAGCAGAAAGAATTTCGCATTTTTGTTTAGCGCGTAATTTAATTCGACCGTTAGGGTCAACGCATAATTTCACCCAATCAGGATGACTTATCCTATTCAATCCGAATCACCTTTCCGGGCAGCATAAACTGGGGAAATCTGCCAAACACCTTTTTTTAGAACTCCTTCGTTCAGTACAGACGTCTAACTGTCTGCTCTTCAATAGCAGCAGCAGCATCACACCACCATGAGGGAAGCTGTCTAATTTATGGACCCCTTGCGTCTATTTCTCTTTGACTAAGGGTTCCCAGTTGAATATGAATTAGATGAATTCAATACGCTACCCACAGGAACAACTTTACGTCACCCCCAAAATTGGCTATGTCGACTGCGATGCAAAATTTCGCTCCGACACCTAGCTACTTCTTCACTGGACAACATTTTCTGGAGACATTCACGCTTCTCCCCGAAACAACAAGAACCACAAACTCACGGTGACTTCAACGTTTCTCTCCTCAAACAGCGAACACGACTTTTGCTACACTATGGCGAACATATCTCCCTCGCACATCCAACAATGCCTTAACCTAACAATGCACTTTTCGCTCAGGCATTTAGCTGCTAAAATGCTTCCTCAACTCTACCATGACTTCATTTCGTTTCCTTACTTCTTTCCTTCCTACGAGACTTGCAGCATAAACGTAAACCCTTTATTCCATGCTGCCATTAAAAACCTTCATATAAAAGCTAACAGCATCTTCGTCTTTTTGCTTCTTCATCCTCCTTTATTTTACAACAAAATTTAGCGAGGGAACAACACGCACGTTACAACATTTCCACGCTAAAAGTAATAATAACATATCCTCTCGCTAAAAAATTATGGACTCTTTATGGTCATGTGAAGCACACAATCATCAGACAGATATATGAGAAAGCGTGACTAATCAACTGTATTTATGATGTGAAGAATTTGTCACATGACATAATGTTGGTTGATGTGACATTCACGTTAATACTATATATATGTGTGTGTGTGTGTGTGTGTTTAGGCAGGAAATTTTGTAGAAAATAACATATAAGGACTTGGTGTTTAGCCTTTATAACCAAAGTCTCTGTTAGTGTAGTCCATATATGGGTACTTACGACCATCTTTAGTGACTGTTGAAGTACTCCTGTAGTTTGGAGTTTAGGATTTGTTCTGTGCTCAAGGAATTTTTTGAGTAGGCATGTTCATATATATATATATATATATATATATGTATACAAAGTAGACGACTGTAATAAAGAGCGACCTGAATGTTTCCTTTTTAATAGCGACTACAAAGAGGTGTCGGGGAGAGCACTACTCCTTTCCCTGAATATATATATATATATATAATATTATAACAGTGTTGGTTGTCACTAAATCACATTGTGGGTTTGTGTCGAACCAAGTGCAATATAATATGGAGAGTGCTCAATATCTAGGATAGAGCTATTATATAATAATAATAATAATAATAATAATAATAATAATAATAAATAAATATATATATATGTATATATTAGATATATATTTATTTAATTCATGGAATTTTATGAATTAAATATATATATATATATATATATATATATATATATATATATATATATATATATATATATATATAAAACCAAAATCCCTTAAGTTAATTTGACTTCTTCATTTATATATACTTTGATAGATAGATAGATAGATAATGGAAACGAATCCGACCGATTGAAGAAAATAGAAAAACAAAGTAATACAAAAGTGATGAATTTATTATGAAAGAAAGTGAACGTTAAGACGTTTTGGTTTTAGTAAATCTTCATCAGGACTTTAAGACGGTGAAAATACTTAGTCTTTCAATTTTCACCACAGACTGATGTGATTTCTTTCAGAATAAATGTTTGAACGCAAATTACATCAGACAAATTTGAAACAGAAAACTACCAACAAAAATAGAATGTTTAAAAACTTTCTAATCTTTTTCACTTCATTTGTTAACACATACACACACCCTGATGAAGCTTTAAAAACCGAAATAAATAAAATAATTCTCTGAAGACCTTGTTATTTTTCATCTCCGTACATTTTCATATATATATATATATATATATATATATATATTAATACTTAAAAATATTTAATGTATATTTTGAAGTATCATTTTAGAAACATTTATATAATTTTTAATTCAAGCAAATATACCAAATTTCTCGAGAATATTATATTTATAATATAGAAGTAATGTATATGTATGCCTTTGTAGCCAAAAAGTAAGTGCTTATGAAAAAAATTCTTGACTGTTGTTGATCGAAAAAGCGAAACAAATATTAACAATTCTATTCGCACATTATTTTTGTAAGGTTGATTTCCATCATCATTAATACAACTAAGTATTTTCCTATTTGAAACTCAGACATGGCTTCTTAGTGGTTAATTTGTTAACTTAATTAGGTCTGATTAAGTAGATTAATTTTTTTCTTTCTTCTTTTAAATTTCATTTTCATGCCTCTAAAGTAGGATTCGTTATCTGAATGGCTTTACAAGGGTCGACGGGGAGGGTGGTGACTCATGACGAAACAAGGGGAGATAACCTAATGTAATCGATGAACAAGTGTTCGTAGCAAGTGGTGGAGAAGAAGACGAAGCATTTTCGGTTGGGGAAAAATACACACCCACTTTCTTAAAAAAAAAAAAAATTCCACAACCCTGAAAAATATAATCCATAAAAAGACAAAGAGGGGGAAAAATAGAAGAATATCCAAAACGTGGGAGGTCTTTAAAAAGTAATATGACCTGAATTTTTAAGCTGAAATCGACTAGATTTTTAAAAGGGATTTTTAAAAATTGGTGTATGGGTAATGAAGGGTTCTTCTTGGGTGTATGTGAGAAGGAGGTTTAGCTTTGCTTGGTGATTGTGTTGTCTACTGCTAAAAAGCTGCAGTAGGAGTTGTAGCAACGGTTAGATACGCAGAGCTGTTGCTACTCTCTGTGACCATAAATTCCTTCTGAGACCAGGAAAGGAAGAAAAGGGAAGGATTATCCGTGATGATTCACTTGCTACGAAAAACAAGTGTTAATCCATTTTCATGATGAATGAACAAAAGGATCGATGCAGGTCAAAATATCTTAAGAAAGGTTCTAAAAAAAGAATTAGATACACGATTGAATAATACAAGAATTAAGAAGACAGACAGCAAAAAAAAAAAAGTGGCGGTCTGGATTTTAATCTTTAAACTAGCACCTTGTCTCATTTTTTCATATTGATGACAGACCCTGACTCAGAAGTTAAAGTAATTTGAGCTCGTGAAAAAAGAAAAGAAAGAGAAAGTGTCCTGATTTTTTAATGCTTTTTTTTTATAAAGAAAGAAAAAACACTTACGGTTTATTTTTGAAAGAAAAAGAAGACGAACACAAGAGACATCTTTACTGTTGTTCGAAAACGTAGAAGTGTTTTATAAAGAAAATTAATAATTTTGTGCTTTCTTTACATAACATTTAAGACACCATATGTTGTTTATGATGTTTAAAATATAACTTTCTTTTTCAAATTAGAGAAAAAAAGATTTTTTATCCTCTTCCCGCTGTGATCTAAAAATTTTAAACTAATACCTACCTCCAACTGATTGCATAAGAGCCACAGGTGAGATTTTTTTTTGTTTTTAACTTTAAAAAATATCAGTTAACCGTATGTGAATACCATTTATATATCTTAATTAAATTAGCCTTTTTAAATTTCGTACCAGTTATTTACTCTCAAATTATTCAAGTTTGTGATTTTAAATGAAGGAGAAAATTTAGATATCTATTTGAATATATTATTTTTATTTATTTTTTACTTCAGTATTATTAAATTCTGGAGATTTAAATTTAAATCTTTTTTGCTGGTTTAGTTAAAAATGACTCAACAGTTATATTTTGCTTGTATTTTGCTAAATTCATTTTTTTTTTTTTTTTTTTTAACGATTAAAATTAAAACTGTTTGTAGCCTGATGCAAAAAAAACCCCTAATCTTTTCTAGTTAATAAATAATTGATCAACGTCAATAATTAATTGTCTTTTCTCACATTTTTATAGTTTTTTGGTTCCCTATCCTCCCGCCCTCAAAAGAATAAACATTGAATCTAAAATAAATATATTCAACATGATTTAACTTACGAAAATAATTTTTGTTAACTATTCAAATTTTTATTTAAAAAGAGAAAACAGTTATTCAGCTTTAAAACTGGTAGAAATTCTAGATTTAAATATTTTCGCTCTTTTCCGACACGAAAACAATAATGTAATATTTCAAGAATTTTTTTTCGCTCAGCAATTAACTGATTTTTTTTTTTTTTTTTTTTTTTTTTTAATTTTCTTTTAAAGAAAATTATTTTGACTTTTTCGGATAATTTTAGTTTGGTTTTTAATGTCAAAAATAATTAATTCGACTTTTCTGTCCTAAAATTTCCTGTTTTTTTTTTTATTTTTTTTATTTTGTTTTGTTGTTCGTTTATTATTCAATTAGTTCATAGCCCACGTATATAAAAATGTTGATTACGAAAATATGTTGAAATGTGTTAAAAACTCGTTTTCAGTTGAGGTTTTTATTTTAAATATATGTATATATTTTTGTTTTTATTAAATGACGAAAATTTCGCTCTAAGTATTTAGTTCGTTTTATATTTAAACTGTGAGATCTTTTAATCTTGTAATTTGAAAGTTTTGCAAAATATAATCATGTTTGGTTCTAATCAAAATAAAAAATAGCACTTGTTTTTAAGTAGCACTTAAAGTAATAAATACATTATTTTTTTGTTTGTTTGGGGTTTATTTTATTATTTTTTAGATAATTGTTCATCTTTAAAATGTATTTTTATTTCTTTTTAATGTTTTCTTAAATCAAAATTATTTTATTATTTTGATAAGAATAATCAAGCAAAATGCCAGTGAATGTTTTTTTTAGTGGTATTTCTTTCATGTTGCTTTTTTATTGTAACACTTCTGACAAGCTTCTTGAAGATAAAGGATGCTGGTTCGAATCTTGCTGAAGGTTTTTCTTTATTTCCGATCGAAGCCACGCTATCTTCTGATCGTAGATTGACAGTCTGATAGTTACAGTAAACACAGCGAGATTTAAGATGAAAAAAAAAAAAAAAAACTGGAGCCAAAAATTAATTGAGCTTTTATTTATTTTTAACAGAAGGTGTAATATCAACTAAATTGTAATTTTAAGTGTCAATCTTTTCCAGAATATTCAATAAAAAAAGGTTCTTTTGATTAAATGAAAAAATCCTTGTATATTGGTAACATTCAGGAATTTCTAAAATTCCTTTTCTCTCGGTAATTAAAATAATGCTGTTTTTTTTTTTTTTTTTTTTTTTGGTTTCTTTTTATTTTTTGTTTTTGTTTTAAGGAATTCATTGCACTTCGAGATAAAAATGTTTAATTTCGGTAGATTTTCAGTTCATTCTCGTGGTGATTATTTGTTTCAAATAAAAAAAAAACAACTTTTTTTTTTTTTCAATTCCTGATAATTTTCAAGGCAGACGCAAAATATTTACTTAAAAGATTTTATTTATTTTACTGTATTCCAAAAATAACCCTAATCGATTTGCACGCCAATGCGGTAAATTCTACTTTATTCACGCTGTAAAAAAAAAAAAAAAAAAGACCTTACAAGTTACTCGAAATGAAACCCTCTGAATCCTAATGTTCCTGGTCCTTTTTGATACTCGTATTTTAATTAGGTAGAAATAAACCATAAACGCCTTATTATTATTAAACTGCCATTTTTACAACTGGCACCGACTGTAGGATGGGATTTTATAGTTTTTGGGTTGTTTTTTTTTCCTTTTTGGAAATATTTTAAAATGATCCCTTGCTTCAGAATGTAGGGTCTGGAAAACAAAAGAAATTATTATGCTATTATAAGTGTACCTTTTTGATATATATTTTTAAGGTGGGTTATAACCATGGTGTTTCTAAAGATTGTTGAATAATATCCCTTAAATAAAAACTAAAATCTTTTTTCTTTTTCCTTTCACGAAAAAAGAAAAGCTGGGGAAATAATTGCAGTCATCAACACCCCAACTACTGCTGTTGAGTGTTGTACGTGGTTGGCATCATAATGACAATCAGATGATTGCTTTTCTTGCCCCCCCAATCCACTACTGGGTTGGTTTTTGTATTGATTACATTAAAAACATTCTCTCACAGAATGAAAGTAGGATGAAAAAAATTAAAGGTAATAAACCACTGAATAATTTCGTATTTATATATTAAAACTGGACATTTTTATATTTAAGAAAAAAAATTTCATGAATTTTAAAAAAAATATTTTTACATTTTATTATTATTGTTAATTATTTGGTTTTTTTCCCGCCCCCAACAAAAAAAACAACAAAAGTGTTTCTTTTCTTTTCTTTTTTTCTTTCTTTGAAAATATCGTCACTTTTTGTTCGTTGTACACATTATCCTTCCATAGAAAACTTCTTGATTCATTTAACAAGCTCGTCATCTTCCAAATCCTCAATATTTACCACCCCAACTTCATCATTTTTCTTCTCTCTCTCCTCTTCCCTTTCTGCATTATTCTCTTTCTCTATCCCTCTCTATCCAATCTTCCCTCTCTTTCTCTGTACTCTTTCTCTTTTTATTTCTTTTCTGTACTCTTTCTCTCTTCCTTATATAATTTTATTTGAAGACCAAGAAAATGTATTTAAAATTCTACTTCATTTTAATTGATTTGATGCTTATTTTTCTGTCTATAAAATTTAAGGGTACGTGGTTCGAAGACAAGTAGTAACTTACTAAGCTTTTTGCTTAAATGCGGCACAAGGCTGTATTAATGAGGCACCCAATGAGATTCGAACTCGCTCGTGAAGGTTTACTAGTCTAGCTTGCTGACCATTACACCATCCAAGGCACCCTGGGTGGAAGACAATTATTCATATTTTAATCCTTTAATTTCTTCATCTTCCACTTTCTTTGTATATGCACCTGTATGCATAAGTATTTTGCAGTCTGACATAAGGCCACATATATGGAGGACTCGGTGAGGAATTAACTTGCAATACATGTCTGGGTTCAAACAAACTTTTTTTTTTTTTTTTTTTACTACTATCACTGGACGGTCTTGAAATCAAAATGTTTTTTTTTTGTTGTTTTTTTTTGTATTGTTACTTTATCATCTATATAGTTGTTCATAGCATAATAAAAACACCATTAAAACGTTTCGGAAATAATGATTATTTTAGTCTATTTAGTCTTAAAGTGGTTTGTTTGTTTTTTTATTTAAAAAACAATGAAACATCAATTAAACAAATAAGGTTTTTCATTTTTTGTGAGGAGGAAAAAACAAAACAAATTTTAGCTTGTATAAAATAATGAAATTTTCAAGTCACTGAATTAAGCTCGAAACAATTAATGATATAAAAAATACACATCATAAAAAAAAATAAAAATATAAAAAAAACCCTGATTAAGGTTTTATACGAGATTGTCAAAGCTTACAACAGTCCAAACCAAAATAAAATTTGTTTTTAAAAACAAATAAAATAAAAATTCAAAAAGGAAAACGATGCAACCTCTATTCCTTAACTTGATACAAAAGATAAAATAAAATTTTACAGATTTGGATGAATCAAAGAAAAATTATCTCAAAATGATGTTTTAATAGTTGGTTATACTTATTTTAATTTCAAAAAATTGACTGTCTCGTAGGGTGTCCCCCAGGGTAACAGAATGTTCATCTTGAGCCCTGATATAAGTAATGGTCTGCATGATTAGATCATTAACCATTACTTTATGGTGAAACACCCACCCCACACTCAATAAGTATGTGTAGATATGGAAAATAGAACTGACAAACCAGGTTCAAATTCTGTTTTAGAATTTTGCATTCACTTTGAATTAATACCCCTAGAAAAGGCATGATTCCATGTCTCCCTGCTAAACTATGGATAAAAAGGTCAAACTGAGTTCTTTAGCCTTGAGGGACAACCAGACTAAGAGATGAACAATTCTAAATTCAAAACCGTTACCAACATGTCATGGCATAAAATTACAGGTTAAGGCTTAGTATTCTCCATGTCTTTCAGAATTGCCAAGTCCTGCTGTGGACTAAGAAAGGCTGTTTGTGTATGTCCATGTAGTCCATTTTACAGAATAAATCTACTTAGTATGGTTGGTTGTTCTTTGAGAACTGGTTTAATTCCACTCATCTATCCTCATTGTACTTGTTCATGGTAAAGACTCGCACAGGGTACACAGCCCAGTCAGCTGGGGCTGTAGAATACACTGATTGTATCTCTATAAAGGGCTAAGACCCCCCCACACACACTCCCACCTCAACATATGTCCTGGATATGACACGAAATCACCTACTGATGAAGTTCCAGTTTTGAAGCTTGAGGAATGTGGAGTACTCTTTCATTATCATTACTCCCAGGTCCACTCTAATTCAGAGTGGTAGTACCTGTTAGTGTCCTATCAATGAGTCAAATAGAACTGTTCAATCGTTTATGTGGTATTATTAATGTTAAATACTATTATTAGTGTTAAATAGCAATGCTTGAAACCATTTAACTGTGTGCAAACAAATAAGCTCTGGCTCATTTTAGAATAATGTTACCTACAAACTATTCATTTACAAATCATATATATATATATATATATATATATATATATATATATATTCTATAATTCTGACAGTGTGGAAAAAACCCAGTTGATACAATTTGCAAATAAAAAAAATATTACACAAATTGATATCTGAGGAAAAAAATATCCTTAGAAAAAAAAAAAAAGACTAGAAACATTAATACTGCTTGAAAATAATCAACTAATGTTATGACTAGTCAAAAGAAAAACATTGGCAAAATACCTTAAGTTAAACTGTAAGCGTGCTCAATACACTAAGTAGAGCAAGTCAGAGTTGACCTAATGATCTGCTTAGGTGAAACCTAGGTAGATTACTTCTGACTTTGTAGGTATTCACGTTTCGCTCTACTTACAGTATTGAACGCTCTTATGTTTTAGCTTAAGGTATTCTGTCAGTGATTTTTCTTTTGACTAGGCATTACGTCGTTGGTTGATTATTTTCAAGCTGTACAAATGCTTTTAGTCTTTTCATTACCCCCTCCCCCCAATATCAGCTCCTGTGATTTTTTTTTTTTTTTCAAATTGTGTCATGCTGTAGAATACACCAACTGCTTCTCAGCAGAAGGGGAAGACCCCCCCACCAAACAAGTGTCCTGGATATGACACTAAACAATCTGATAGTGAGGTTCCAGTAATGCTTGAACTTCGGGGAATGTGGAGTAACCCTTTATTGCCATTGCTCCCAGGCCCACTCGGACCCAGATTGGTAGTACCTGATAGGGTCCTATCTATGGGTCATATAGAACTAAACTGTGTACTTATACTAAACTGTATTGCTTGAAAGGGAACTGTTTTGATATTTAAACTACATACCTATACTAAACTGAATTGTCTGAAATAGAACCGTTTTTGACATTGAAACTAATTAACTAAACTCCAGTTGTACTATTACGTTCACTTGCAGACTAATAGCCTTGGAAAAGGCATGAACCTCCTTATCCCTTCAGCAATGGGTTAAATAGTAGCACTGTGGTTCTACAAGAATGAATTTGGCATTAAATAACCCATGTAAGTTGATATGCCATTAAACAAAGAAAATGAAAATGAATAGTTAATTAAAGCTATAATTATTTACTAAGGATTATTATTAGTTACTTCTTATTAGTTATGATTTACTTGCAAATTATTGGTATTAGATAGGGATACTTGAAATCATAGAACTGTGTGTAAATGAATGGTTATTAAATTGGAGTAGTTACTTTAAACCATATAATTGTTTGAATTATTCCTATTTGGTAAGAATACTTGAAACCATACACTTACTTGTATTTATGAGGAATACTTAATATCATATAACTATGTGGACAATCCAAGTAATGCAATAGAATATTTGCACAGTTGGCTGGGGCAGTAGAATATACCAACCGCACTTTTGCAGAGGAATAAAACCTCTCAAAAAGTGTCCTGGGTATGACACTAAACCGTCTGATGGTGAGGTTCCACTCTTAAGAGCTTTGTGAAATGTGGAGTACCTCTTCATTTTATTACTTTCAGGTCCACTCTAACCTGGAGTGATAGTCCCTGTTTGGGTCCAATAGAACTATTATATTGTTTACTACACTTGAAAGTATTTAACTGTGTGCAAGTTTATGAATAATGTTGAATAGAATTATTAGTGTTTAATAGCAATACTTGAAACCATTTAACTGTGAGCAAACAAATGAGTTCTGGCTTATTTAACGATAATGGTACCTTCAAACTATTTGTTTACAAATCATATATCAGTCATGGTTATCATTCGATGGCTGTATTTTTATCTCATCAATGGACACCACCCTTATGGAGTAGTAGTAGTTTTAGATCCTGGCTGTTGACTTGTGGGGTTCTTCCGTCCAGCATCAGGTGAATACTACAAGCTATATTGAACAAATCCTGGAAGCAACATTCCACAAAACATTAGTTGTATGGCCATCTACATCCTATCTCTGAAACCATCCAAATAAGATGAACAACATATGCAAGACACTGCTGGAGAAGCAAGGACGAACTCATAAGGGAAGTTATCCTATGGGCTTCTTCACATGGAGGTGCCTGTGTTGGCTAACCAACAAAAACTTAACTACAACAGCTCTGACGGACATTGGATTTAGTCTAGAAGACCTGCTGGGAACAATGGTGATAGAAACGAATGGCGAGAGAGAATCAGGAAAATTCATGCCAGTAGCAAGACTTGATATATATAATCTCAGATTTGGCATTAAATAACCTACAAGGGTTGATATGCCAAAAAATACAACCAACCCAAACCAAGCAATCATCATCATATCGCACTGGTAGCACGGATATCCCTGACCCTCTCTCGCCAATCTTCCCTATCGTTCATCGCCCTAGGTAGGTCTTCAGGACAACATCCCGTATCCTCACATAGCTGCTGAATGTATGTTCGTGCTGGTCGTCCTGCTTTTGCACGGCCATGTGTGGGGGTCCATAAGAGTACATCTCTTATGAGTTCGTCCCTGCTTCTCCAGCATGCAGTTAAAAATTTCATTATTTTCATGGCATACTGACAGTTTGGATTTCTTTGATACCTTCTGTCTTGACAAGTCCTCATGATGGCACCCAGTGTCTACACACAGCTGGTGAATAAAACTTTTTTGTCATCTCGAACTTACTTATTCATGTGTAGAAATCCGTTGGAGAACAACACTTGAGTTTGTTTTTAGTTTACTCGCAGTACCCAACATGTCTTGTTCATCTTACTTGGATTTTTTGAGATGGGAAGTAAGTGGTCTTCCAAGACTTGTTCAAAACAACATGCAGCATCCTTGTATAGTTCCCATCTAGCTTTTTCTCTTGTATCTTTAAGTCTTTGTGGTGCAACCGTACAGTAGTACTGACACAACTACAGAAACCAAACCAATTCAAGCCCAGTCTGCTGGGGCTGTAGAATACACCAACTGCATCTCTGAAGAGGTGTAAAACACCCACCTCCAATATTATATGGATATGACAAGGCTCCAACCTTGGAGCTTTGGGGAATGTGAAGTACCCCTTCATTATCATTGCTCCTAGGTCAACTCTGACCCAGAGTGGTAGCACCTGTTAGGATCCTATCTATAGGTCAAATAGAACAAACTGTGTGCAAACAAATCACTAATGTTGAATTGTGATTGTTATATAGCAATACTTGAAACCATTTAACTGTGTGTGTGTGTGTGTGTGTGTGTGTTAAAAAAAAAAGAGCTCAGACTTGCTTAAGAATTTTATCTACAAAATGTGTTAACTAATACACACACACACACACACATAAACGGGATTTGGCATCAAATAACCACCAATGGTTGATATGCCATTAATCCCATCCTATCCCAACCCAACCAATTCAGTGATATTATCCCATACACAAATTTAACTTTCAATTCTTCGTGATGTGGGCATCAAACAATTTATTCAGATTATTTCATTGACGTTTCTATGACTCCTCTCGGCTTTCAGTCTTGTTATCTTTGTTTCTTTGTCATTTTATGTTTCTCACTGGTTTTTTTTGTTGTTGTTTTTTTAATGAAGATGATTTACATAATTTGTTGGAATAAAAACAAAACTTTACCTCTGATCTCCAGAGAGTGGGAGAGCAGGAAAACACGGGCTGAATTAGTTTGTTTTGGTTTCATTTTCTGGCATATCAACCATTGATGGTTATTTAGTGCCAAATCATGTTTTTTACATATATATATATATATATATATATATATATATAAGATATGATTCGTAAACTCATTTTGTTGATAAACACAGTTAAATGATCAAACAGTTTTATTTGACCCATAGATAGAACCCTTTCAGGTGCTACATTAAAATTTGATATTACAGTATTATGGTAAAAACAGTTGCAGTCTACATTGTCTGGATATCTATTAGCCAAGCAGATAATTCAACTTGAAGAGATATTTCTTTAGATATATTTTAGGGGGGAAAAAAAGAAAAGAGGTATCTTTCATGAGTTGTGATCAAATAATATTGAGATATCAAATGTACATAACTTAGTCTGCAGCAGAAATATTTCCTATATTTTAAACTGTCACCCATGTGGTGCAAGTGAACTTAGGCAAGTGGCAATGGTAGCTCCAGCTAGCCAATGAATTACCTTTATTTTTTTTATTTTTTTAAGATACAGTCACTTACAATTATGGCTTGATCTCATGCATACTGTGAGTTTGCTGTGGAAACGTTTTTAAGACTAGTGATGGTCCAGTCGGCTGGAGCTGCAGAATACACTGGCTGCATCCCCCAATGAGTGTCCTGATATGACACTAAACAATCTGATAGAGGCTTTAGGGAATACGGAGTACCCCTTCATTGCCATCACTCTCAGATCCACTCTGGCCCGGAGTGGTAGCACCTGATTGGGTCCTATCAATGGGTCAAATACAACTAAGCTGTTTACTTATGCTAAACTGAATTGTTTGAAATAAAACTGTTTATATGTATAAAAATGGATTTGGTATTAAATAACGTGCAATGGTTCATATGCCACAAAACCCAACCCAACCAAAGTAAGACAAGTGAATCTTTAATTGCTACACAGAGAGCTTTTCATGGTAATTTCATGTTAAGTCAGAATTATGTTGTTCCAAATAGAATTTTTAACCCATCTTGGTATCAATTTTCTATCCAGAACAGTATCATTCTGACGAAACATGAAATGAGCATGAAAAACTCTCTGTAGTAATTACAGATTTACCAGTCCAAGCCATGATTCTATTTGAAAAAAAAAAGTTGTAAGACGTTAGCTAGATAAACTATTTTTGCCACTTGCTTAAATTCACTTGGACCTCACAGGTGACAGTTCAAAATGTAGGAGGTATTTCTGCTGCAACATATATATGAAAGGGATGATATTAAAATGAGTCAGTGAGATATATAATTTTTTTGATTAAATTAAAAATATTTGTTGATCCTAGGGCATAAGAGAGTTTATCATGAAATTATAACCTCTGATAGTTTGTAACAACTTAGGTTATAGCATGAGGTTTTTTAATTAAAGTTTGAAGTAAAGTGAAAAACATTCATTTGCACACAAGGATTTAGCAATATATATATATATATATATATATATATATATATAATGGTTAGAATTGAATGCTAAAAGTACCTCCAAACTGTAAGATCTTTACAGTGCTCTATACATGAAAATGCAGAACCAGCATTGCCAGCTGGGGTTGTAGATGTTGACTGCATTTCTGCAGATGGGTAAGACCCCCCCCCAATCCCAGTGAGTGTCCTGTATATGACACCAAACTGCACTTGATGGTGAGGCTCCAGTCCTGGACTTTTGGGGGAATGTAGACTACCCTTTCATTGCCATTATTCTCAGTCCCACTCCCACATGAATGATAGTACCTTTTGGTATCCAAGGATTAAATAGAACTATTTAATCATTTACTTGAATTTTTTTAACTGTGTGCAAACAAATGTCTGCTAAACTTAATTACTAATGTTAAATTGCAATTTCTGAAACAATTAAACTGTGTGCAAGCAAATGAGCCCTGGTTAATTTAAAGATTTACAACTAACTATTCATTTACAAATCATATATTTTTGATATATGTGTATAAACAGGATTTGGCATTAAATAATCTACAAGGGTTGATCTACTGTAAGACACAACCAACCATAAATTCAAATCATTATCATAATATATTAACAAATTATGAAAAAATGTCAGGTAAAGTAATAACTCATGACTCTTTATTCAACAGGTGAGTGGGATCATCAGATCACCTGTCTATCAAAGATGTGAAACTTGGAGTCGTTTTCCTACCTTTTTAGAGGTTTTTGTTTTGTATTTTTTTATAATTGTTTTATCTAAAAAAGAAAATACTTTTAAATGAATTGGTTCACAAGAGAATTTATTTTTCAGGTTATTTTTCTTCTCTTCAACACGTATTTCAAGTGTCTTTCTCTTTCTTCAGGAAATTATAAATTCCTGAAGAAAGGGAAAGACACTAGAAGCACATGTTGAAAATAAATCTTCTTGTGGACCTATTCATTTTAAAGTAATATATATATGTGTGTGTAGTTGAGCAGCAGTCCTTTATTTAAGCATGTTTGATTAAATAATAAAGACATAGTTTGTCTATATAATTTTATTAGGAGCCTTTCAAGTTTCCTGACAAGCATTTTGGCTTTAGGTTAGAGTCTGAAAGTGCTCAGGACAATTTTGGTAAATTCATCTACCAAGTCCAACCTAAAACCAAAACACTTGTTGAGAAACTTGAGAGGATCCTAATAAGATTATATAGACAAAATGTGTCTTTATTATTTAATCAAACATGCTTATATAAAAGCATGTTTGATTAAATAATAAAGACGTGTGTGCATGTGTTTATAAAATCAATGCTGACCCCAAAAAAAAGAAAAAAAATCCAAATTCAAACCTTTGAACTTGGATTTTTTTTTCTTTATTTATTTTTTTTTTCCTGTAGGTTATATTATTTTGGTTCATAAATTCTCATTTTAATCTGGAGGTAATGGGTATGTTTATTCAAATCAAAAAAATCTTGTCAACAAAAAGCATTTTACTGATTCTTATTCGTAAATTTTTGAGACGTGCTTAGCATAATGCTTATCGTCATAAGAAATGGAATCTACAACCAGGGTTCAAATTCTGGATAAGGCTGTTTTGTATCTCACTTCACATTAATGCCTTTAGGAAAGCATGAATCCATGTCTTCTTCCTTTTGCTATAAGTAAATGATAGGGCAGACAGGGTTCTTTAACCTTGGTAAGACAACCTGTCTAAGAAAAGGAAACCTCTGAAATCAAACAGTGTTACTGGTCTACTTTACTTTGAAATTATCCCTTTGTCACATCTTATCCATAGCAAATGGGTTGGGTGAATGCATACATTTGTAAATTATAACTGTTATGAATTTTGGGAAAAAAAATTAATGTGGTTGAAGATTAATGTGTTGTTTTTTGGGGGGGGGGGCTTTTTTCTTTTTTTCTTTCTTCTTCTTCTTCTTCCTTTTTTTTTTTTTTTTTTTTTTTTTTTTTTAATCTATTTTTTTCTTTTTGTGGTCATTACTTTGTGTTTCTTGTGGTTTTTGCTGTGTACTTTACACAATTATTTTATTTTATTTTCTGTCCAATCACATCCTGCCAAAAAGCTATGTATCTATCATTACAAATATTTACTAAGTGAACTATTTCCCACAGCAACCACAGAATTGAAAGTCAGGATTAAATCTTTCTCTAAATGGTATAATCATGTTAGTCACTTGATTAAATATCATTGGCTTTCAATAAACACTTGTTTGTTAAGAGAACTCAATTTAATTTCTAGTGGTCTTTTTAGTCATGGGCACTAAAAAAACCACCAGAAAAACTCAGACCTCTGGAATGTCTCTTAATAGAACATGCAATTCTTTGTTCTCCCAGAAAAAATCAATCATTGACAATTATTAACCTACTTAAATCAAGTGCTTCCATTTGAGTTTTTTGTTTGATTTTTGTTTCTGTGTGAAAAAGAAAAGTTTGTAAAATTAATATTTCAGTCGTGAATGAGCATTATTAGAATTCAGATGAATTTATTACCAAAAATGAATTCCGTATTGCATGAGAGAGAAACTAGATAACCTATATAAAAGTAAAGTTGGCGACTGTAGTCGAGAGCGACCAGAAGGCTCCCTTTTCAATAGCTACTACACCGAGGTGTAGGGGAGGGCGCTACTCCTTTCCCTGGATTGTTCCACTTTACCCTTGATATGTACCTTATATTGCTGAGTGTTAAGCAAGGAGGTATCAAGTACCATATTTAAAGTCTTTGGCATGATGTGATCTGGGATTGAAACCAGGTCTCCCGAACACTCTACCCACTAGGCCAATGAGTCCAATAACCTATATAGGATGCATGTAAACTTTAAATATTTATGTATTTATTCATTTATTTATTATTATTTTTTTATAACTCTTTTGTCAAATTTTATCAATTTTGTTTATATCTCTATGCTACTTACTCTTCCTTTTTATTGTAGAGTTTTGGTAATAAATCCTTTTACATTTTGATGTTGCTAGATGACATGTCAATCTAATTTTCTTAATTCAATTCTGTCCTGGGTATGATACTAAACAATCTGATGGCAAGGCTCCAGTCTTGAAGTTTAGGGAATGTGGAGTACCCGTTCATTGCCATCATTCCCAGGTTCACCCAGACCTGATAGGATCCTATCTATGGGTCAGATAGAACAAACTGTGTGCAAACAAATAACTGATGTTTAATTGTGACTGTTATATAGCAATACTTGAAACCATTTAACTGTGTGCAAAAAAAAAAAGCTCAGGCTCATTTAAAGGATGTTATCTACAAAATGTGTTTACAAATTATCTTTGATATACATGTATAAAGAGGATTTTGCATTAAATGACCTACAGGGGTTGATGTGCCATAAAACCTAAGCAGACTTTCAGAGATACAAATAAATTTGTCTCAAAATTTAGATTTTGAACACATTGCCAATTTGGTAATTCAACTTTTGTGCAATAGATTGCATTTCTTTCCTATAACAGCATCATCGTATTAACAGAATGCACTTGTTGTCTATGTGGCATCATGGTGTTATCTGTAGTTTTCACAAATACATGTTATGAACAACTAAGCTTGGAGTTTATCTTTTTTCTTTTTTTTTTTTTTTTTTTAAAGTGATCATTGTTTGTTTAAGAAGTTTATCTTTGCTAAAATATCTGTTACTTTACTATATTTACCCAACCCCTCCGCTTGGGCAGGATATGACACAAGGTCAATTTTTAAGCAAAGTTTAACAGGTTTGAATTCAGAGTTTTCCTTCTCCTAGACTAGTTGCCTCACCATGGCTGAAGAACCTAGTCTGTCCTACTATTTACCCATAGCTGGAGGGAGAATAATTGGATTCATACCTTTCCCAAGGGTATTAGTGCTATGTGAAATGCAATTAATCTTGTCCAGGATTTGAACTCGTGCCGCCGTGTCCATTTCCTACGACGATAACCATTACACCACGGGGCACCTCCTTCTATTACTTAACTATAACTTTGTTTTTTCTTTCATGACTTATCAACTTTCTTGGATTATTTAATGCTAATGCCATCCTCATAGAACAACAGTAGGGGTACTATATAACCTGTAACTTGGTGGGGGAGATAAGGGTGTTCATACCTCAAGGGTATTAGTCTAAAAGTGAATGTAATAGCATGATTGGAGTTTGAACTTGCATACTCTGATTTTGCAGTCGAGCAGGTGTGTCATCATGCCATGGGGACTCTCCCCCAACTATATGATGGAGACACCCCCAATCACATCACATGGGATTCCTCCCACAACAATAACTATAAATAAAATAGAACCAGACTGAATGCAATTGCTTTTTCTGTTTCAAGACATCAAGTATCACATTCGGTTTAATACCTATAGTGAGACCTTCTTGGAGGTGGGTAACTTGATTAAATTAGTGATGGATCCAGGCATCGTTATTAGGCCACCTGAGGATCATAAACTGACTAGGTAATGATTGCTTTCAGACTAATATATATATATTTTTATCTTTTTATTTTTTTTTTTATTTTTTTTGTAGTTAAAACATGTCCTCAGCCTTTAGTCTCCTTTTGCCAAATCAGTTGTAAGACTGCTGATCATAGGAATAAGTGCTATTCAGTTGAAAAGTTGGTTTAGAGACTTTCCACTGATATTTTTTGAAATAGTGGATTTCCCATTATTTCAGGCAGTATTGTAGATCAGAAATTGATTGCCTTTCTTTCAAAATTGCATCATTAATTTGTAATAAACCTTCTCTGTGGTTAAAAGCAATATACTAAATTTAACGAGATGAATAGATAATTTGTTCTTAACAAAGATTTTAGTAATATCAACCTCCATTATTTTTTTCTTTCTCTATCAAGAACTTTAACTTTTTCACTTGATAGCAGAATTTCATGGCTTCTCTTTGTAATATCCAAATTGCCAGGATCACTAACTTTTTGGGCACTCTGTTTGTGAGGCTAATATGCTGATTGTATCCCCCTGCAGAGGGGTAAGACCTTCCCAAAAAGGTATGCCCTAGGTATAATAATGAACTGCACCTTATGGTGAGACTCCAGTTCTGGAGATCTTGAGATTGTAAATACTTCTTCTTTACTCCCAGATTCACTCTGACTTAGAGTGGTAGTACCTGTTAGAGTCCCATCTATAGGTTAAGTAGATCTGTTTAAAATTGGTACCATATAACTACAAATTATTTGTATTAAGAATAGTTACTTGAAGCTCTAATTGTTTACTAAGGATTATCATTATTAGTTACTTGAAACCATATAATTGTATGCCCACAAATGACTATCATCAAATAGAAATAATTACTTGAAACCATATAAATAAGTTAGCTGATCACAGTTGAAGGCAACCGAAAGCTCCCTTTTCTATAGCTACTACACCAAGGTGTAGGGGAGGGCGCTACTCCTTTCTTTGAACTGCTTCACTCTTGATTCATTCCTTATAATGCTGAGTGTTAAGCAAAGAGGCATCAAGTATTATTTTTTTTTTAAGTCTCTGATATGACTAAACCTGGGATTGAACCCTGGTCTCCTGAACCATTGGTGAGTGTATAATTTGTATTAGCAATACTTTAATAATAATAATAATAATATAACTATGTACAAAAACTTTTAAACAGCAACACACATGTAAATGTATGATGAATGTAATTCCTTAACCTTTAGGCATAAAATAACCCTAGACTGGTTGACATGCCATTAAAATCAATCAAATCATTTCTTGGATTGATTACAGGTAATGAAAAATATATAATCATAACAGTTTGTTTGAAAAAGTTCTGACAAGAATTACTAATGAGAGATCCATTTGAAAAATTACATTTCACTCCCTTCTCCAAAGATGACAGTCAATCTAAACTTGTTGATATTAATAACAGTTGAATGGGGAAAAGATATTTTATCATTGAAATATTTCTGGAAGGTCATCAAAAAAAAAATAAACAAACTTACAACACATTAATCTACATATCTACAAAAATACAAGCCCATAAAAATTACTTATCTTAAGATCTTTCTGTCATGATTAATTGTAAGTCTTTTTTTCTTAACAATATAAACATCAAACTAAGATCTTTCCCCAGTGATAATGAGTTTTGTTTTTAATATATAAACATCAAATTTAGGATAAAATTATTAAAAAAAAATTTCAAATATTTTTCTATGGCTTCAATAGTTCCAAGGCCAGGTTAAATGATCAATTATTATGGAGTGGGGTTATATTATGCTATAACAATTCAATCAAATACATATTATACACTTGTACTGATAATGGGAATGTTTTGGTTTGATTAAAAGCTCAGATTAGAGAACTTGTCACCTTTAGAGTGGACTAGTAGAAACACAAACAAAACTCTATTCTAATTTTTGACAATATATCAAATTTGGAGATAAATATTAAGTGATCAAAAACTGTACCTTCAATTTTTAATATCTCTTTTTTTATCTGTTTAGGAAAAAAAAAGATAAAGTCCTTTGAAAATCAATCTGTCATTTTCAGCAACATGAACTCAACAGACATCAGATAAGTAAGACCGCACGTTGGCCTAGCGGTTAGAGTGTTCGCCAATGGCCCGGGAGACCTAGGTTCAAGTCGAGTCATCCCAAAGACTCAAAAAATGGTACTTGATGCCGCCTTGCTTAACATTTGGCATTATAAGGTACGGATCAAGGGTAAAGTGGAGCAATCCAGGGAAAGGAGTAGCACCCTCCCCTACACCTTGGTGTAGTAGCTATCGAAAAGGGAGCCTTTGGGTCACCCTCAACTATGGTCACCAAGTTTACTTACTTATACTTACAATAGTAATGAATGGAATGTTGGTTATGAAAGACTGTCTGCTGTATACATTTAAACCTGGGGGAACAAAATCAACCTGTAATATATGTTTTGTAAAGGTAAATTTCTTAACTCTATAGGGCATGCCAGGTAACTAATATAAAAGAAAAAAAATATTCCATCTAAAAACAAAAAAATTAGCATATGTTAAAAGAAAAATATATACACCTTTAACTTAAAAAGGCAGAAAAAGATAATTTAATAAAACTGCCCTGAAGAACAGTCTCGAGGAGGTTATGTTGATCAACCTTCATGTCCACAATGTGACAGCCTTTAGCAAACCCTCTTTATTGTGTGGCCACTTTTTAGTCTTTTTCTCTCCCTATATATTTACCTACCTTACTTCATAATTATGTCTATGTACAAGGTGTGCATAAGAAATAGAGGACTAATATAAATAAAAACAAAGAAAATTCAAGAAAAAAAAATCACTGTATATATATATATATATATATATATATATATATGTGTGTGTACGTCTATATAAACAACATAAAAGTTGTACATATTTTTATTTTTTTAAGTAGAGGAATTAATATTGTGAATTGAATTACCATAACCAGAAAATCCGCCAAACACCTACGCATGACATACGGGAACACTGGACAGCTGTTTCGACCTTATTAGGTCTCATCAGCAGTGTATACGGTAATCTCCAACACTGGAGATCGAACCAGCGACCACAGATTGCAGTGCCAAAACTCTACAACTGAGCCACCATCTATTCCCTTGCCTTTGAGGTTATAATAATTATGCAGATGCGTATTTCTAAGCTTCTTGGGAAGACATGGCCCCGGGGGGAGTGACTGTGTCTCTGGAAAGAGTACAGATGTAACTTGCAAGACACATTTAGGTTATTTGGCCGCGCAATTACCATGAGTAGTTGATTTGGCGTCACTTGTGTGCAATATGAACTGGTGGCTCAGTTGTAGAGTTTCAGCACTGCAATCTGTGGTCACTAGTTCGATCTCCAGTGTTGGAGATTACAGTATACAGTGCTGATGAGACCTAATAAGGTCAAAACAGCTGTCCAGTGTTCCCATATGTCATGCATAGGTTTTCGGCGGATTTTCTGGTCATAGTAATTCAATTCACAACATAAAAGTTTTTGCATGAAATAAGTGCTTAGTGTTATTATACCAGAAAAGGTATAAAGCCTTTAAATATTGGAATAAATTTTGTTATTTAAATTTCATGTGTTTTATCCAAAAGAGGACCAATCCAGCATCTATATCATGTGAGGTTTAGTCATGTTTTTGTACAAGACATTTACACAAAATAATAACTTAGTTGTTAGAACATGTAGCATTCCAATAAAGGAAAAAGATTTAGTTGAGTGAGGTGGTAGATGACATATATACTGTATCAATTAAGTCTGTAAATAAACTTAAACAGAATTATCCAAAGGGAACTGGAAATATGTTTATTAATAATAAATAAGAGATTAATTCTAAAAGACGAGCAGGAGTGAAGTTTCAATGAAATTACCTATTGTGCATTGGAAGATTTTTTTAAGTCGGTATATATATATATATATATATATATATATGGTTTGTATATGCATTATGATTTAAATCATAACCCAATGAACCTTACATAAGATGAAATATATTCCCTACAGTTCAGGGTCAAAAAGAAAAAAATTTCTGTTCACATCCATCTGAAGAACCTGTCAATAGATGGATGAAATAAATTCATAATGGAGTATATTTATTAATTTTTTTATTCTTAATGATATAATTTTAGTGTGCAACTACTTTTTTTTCTGCTGAATAATTCATCAGATCTCTGTGCACAGCTGATACTTGACAACTGACCATTCTACAAAAAATACAAAATATTTTCTCTTTATCTATTGTATTTTTCAAAACAAATGTCTTTGACTCATTTGGCTTGGGCTATAGAAAACACTAACTGCATCTCTGCAGAGGGGTAAAACCTACCCCTAATGAGTGTCCTGGATATGACATTAAACTATCTGATAGCAAGGCTCCAGCCTTGGAGCTTTGGGGAATGCAGATTACCCTTTCATTGCCATTGCTCCTACATCCACTCTGACCTGGAGTGGTAGCACCTGATAGGGTCTTATCTACAAGTCAAATAGAACAAACTATGTGCACAAAACAAATGACTGATGTTAAATTGTGACTGTTATATAGCAGTACTTGAAAACATTTAATTGTTTCCAAAAAGAGCTCAGTCTCATTTAAGAATGTTATCTACAAAATATATATATATATATATATATATATATATATATATGTATATATATATAGGATTTGACATTGAATAACCTACAATGGTTGATATGCCATAAAATAATAGGTGCCCGTGGTGTAATTGTTATCGTCGTAGGAAATGAACACGGCGACACAAGTTCAAATCCTGGACGAGACATTGCATTTCACATAGCACTAATACCCTTGGGAAAGGTATGAATCCAATTATTCTCCCTCCAGCTATGGGTAAATAGTAGGACAGACTAGGTTCTTCAGCCTTGGTGAGGCAACTAGTCTAGAAGAAGGAAAACTCTGAATTCAAACCTGTCAAACTCCGCTTAAAAATTGACCTTGTGTCATATCCTGCCCAAGCGGAGGGGTTTGGTAAATAGGATATGCCATAAAACCCAACTAAACCAAACCCTCTGCTGTGGAAGCAGTTTGCATTAGCATCAGTAAATGCTGTCATCCTGTGAGAAACTAAGACCCTAATATAAAAGGCGTTATCTTGTCTATGGCAGCAAGCAGGTTAAAAAGACCCAGTTAGAATCCTTCAAATCTGTTTGTTTGTCTGTGCATACCGTTTCCTATTGATAATTAATATTTTTTTCTTAAGTACCATCTCCTTATTCGTCGTCTGTCTTTATTGTTACTTCTTGACAAATTGTCTCCACTTGATATGCCCTTAAATTCTCAACTTCTTATCTGTGACAAAATATACACAACTCTTGAAATCTAAAGGCATTCTACAAACTTAAACAAGAATAAAAAATATACAGAATTAAATTTTGGTCATGTTAACACTTTTTCTTGACTACAAGTGCTGCATTTCCCTCACACAAAAATGGTGGTTATGAAAAAACAAAGCTTTAAAAACTTTAAATCACCATAAAATGTTGGAATCTATGGAGATGTTGTGAACATATTGGAACAATATCAACCGCTGAAATGGTTCAAAGTGTCAGCAGGTGTTAGAGGTAAAACACCCCCCAAAATAGGGGTGTCCTAGGTGTGACATTAAATTGCATCTGATGGTGAGGCTCTGGTTCTAGTCAGCTGGAGCTGCAGAATATACCAACTGCATCTCTGCTGCTCCATCTCTGCTGAGGGGTAAAACTCCCCTGATGAGTGTCCTGTAATGACGCTAAATAATCTGATGGTGAGGCTCCAGTAATGCTGGAGGTTTGGGAAATCCAGAGTAATCCTTCATTGTCATTTCTCCCAGGTTCACTCTGACCTTGAGTGGTAGCACTGGATAGGGTCCTATCTATGGGTCAAATAGAAATGTTTGACATTTAAACTGTGTACTTATGCTAAACTGAATTACTTGAAATAGAACTGTTTGGTTATTTAACTGTGTGTAAACAAATATTTAGAAGAGAAGACAATTGACTTTTAAATGAATTGTTAGTGATACATAGCAATACCTGAAAACATTAAACTGTGTGCAAACAAATGATTAATAGTAAATAGAATTATTTGTATTAAATAGAAATAAAGGAAACCATTTAACTGTGAGCTAAAAGATAAGCTCAGACTCGTTTAAAAATGTTATTAGAAATCATATATTTGATAAATATGTATAAACAAAAATTGGCATTGAATAACCTACAACAGTTGATATGTCATAAAACCAAACAAAATCATATATTTGATATGTATATGTATAAAGAGGAGTTGGCATTAATTAACCTACAATGAATGATAAGCCATCAAGCCAAATCATGTATATTTAATATATATGTATAAAGAGGATTTTACACTAACCTATAATAGTTCATATGCCATAAAACCCAATCAAACCAAATCATATATATATATTTAGTATATATATTGTCATCCACTGACAGTTTCGTTGTATCACAACTCTTCAGTGTGGCTAGACACGTAGGACGCTTGAAGCTGGGATCGAAACCCGCCCAACTTTACGTTAGACTTAGTATCAGACCGCTTGGCCAACTAGCGTACCACGTTAGCTAGGGAATTATAAGGTATTAAGTAGTTGCGTTCATTTGTTAACATTTTATACCTTACCGGCTACCAGAGTGCTCAATTCATTTGAAGAGCTTTGCATTATGCGAGTGGCAGCCGTAAATTCCTTCGTCAGAGTGCTCAACCCCCATGGGGGAGCGTATATATTTAATATATGTATGTATAAAGAGGATTTGGCATTAACCTACAATAGTTGATATGTCATAAAACCAAACCAAATTTTTAATATCTAACTATAAAGAAGATTTGGCTTTAATTAACCTACAATGGTTGATATGCCATAAAACCCAATCAAACCAAATCTAGAAATCAGGGGATTGTATAGTTCGCTTTTCTTGCCAGGAACTTGAATAGTAGTACCTGTTTATGTCCCATCTCTGGCTTTTTTCAGAAATTATTGGAATTGGATAGGAATATTTGATATCATATAATCGTGTGGAAATTGTCTATATTAATAATAGTTACTTGAAGCTATAAATTTTTACTAAGGATGATTATTATTATTAGTTAATTTAAATCATTTAGTTGTTTTGGGCTATAAAATATGCCGATTGCATCTCTGCAGAATGGTGAAACCCTCTTCACCAATAACAACAATATGCATCCTGGATATGACACTAAATAGTATCTGGGTATTTGCCTATGCCTCCCACCAGACAAGGCTTGACATAAGGTCAATGACCCAAAGACCAATTAAAGTGGGGATAAGGGGAGCAGAAGGTCGGGTAGGAGCCGAGGCTCGAACCCTCCTAGTCTATGATGTTCATTGACTCACTTAGTGCAATGTGAGCCTGATGAGCCGAAGCTTGTCAAAAGGACTCAATAATGCAGCTCACCCACCCAGACGTAGCCCAGCCGAAACCGGGAGCCTTACGGCTTCAAGTCTGCCATTGTTCCTTTCCGGAGCCTCGCTCTGAACTAAAGTCCAGTGCGGGCTCTGGAGATATGATGGTGAGGCTCTAGTGCTAGAACTCTAGAAAATGTGAAGTACCCTTTCATTGACATTATTCGCAGGTTCACTCTGACCCAGACTGGCGGTACCTTTTAGAGTTCCATATATGGTACAAATAGAACTGTTTAACCATTTAACTGTGTGCAAACAAATTACTGATATTAAATTGATTTGTTAGTATTACATTGCAATACTTGGAATCATTTAACTGTGTGCAAACAAATGATTAATACAGAATAAAATTATTCATGTTAGATGGATGTTATGTCCTCGGAAAAGGGGCATAAATAATAAATAAGACAAATACGTATTAAGAGAAAAGAATAAAGGTTATATATTACAGTAAAACAAGTACTATGATGTCACCAGCGTATCTCTTGCTACCTACTCTCCAGGTCAAATATTATATTCTTATCGGAAGAGTCCATTGTGTATTGAAAATAGGGATGATACTACAGCAATAGGAATACTTGAAACTGTTTAACTGTGTGCAAAAATTTAATTATTTGTATTACATAGGAATACTTGAAACCATTTGACTGTGTGCAAATGAATGAATAATGTTGAATAAAATTAGTGTTAAATTTGCCATACTTGAAACCATTTCATTGTGTGCTAACAAATGATTAATATTAGATAGAATTATTAGTGTGAGATGACAATATTTGAAACCATGTAACTGTGTGCAAACAAATGACTGATGTTAAATTGTTAGTGTTACATTGCAGTACTTAAAACCACTGAATTGTGTACCAAAAAATGAGGTCTGGTTTGTTTAAAATGTAACCTACAAACTTACATTTACTTACTAATCCTTTTGTGTGTGTGTGTGTGTAAACAAGATTTGACATTAAATAACCTATTAGGGTTGATATGCCATAAAACCCAACTATATAAGTGTGCAAATAAATAATCATTATCAAATAGAAGTGCTTACTTGAAACCATATAATTGTTTGTATTAAGAATAGTCACTTGAAGTTAAGATTATTTACTTAATATTTGCAAAAAAAATTTGAAATGAGATTTTGCTATAACAAATAGGATATTTATAAACTATAGATTTAATAAAATTTTGTGTTTTTGAATTATAAAAATTCATCCATAACCTTTTCAAATATAAACACATTGACAAAAAGATCCTATTTTCCTGAAAACTTTTGGACATTGTATTGAGTTTTCAATAACAAATCCCATTTACAGCAAAAGTTATTTTTATTTAATATAATGTAATAAAATTTGGTTTGTATATGTAAGATTTGCTGATGTATATCATAGAATCATTCAAAAAGTTATAACTCATCACTTCTTAGAGTAGCAATTCTCATGACACTCACTTGATATTTACATTTTTGGTGAGTTCCATTTGAAAAAAAGCTTATAAATTTACTATAAACCCATAAAATCCTGCCAAACCATGCATCAACCAAAAGGTAATATATTTATCTACAAGCTTATCAACGTTATTTATATCTGTATTATTTATATATATATTTGTTGTTGTTGTTGTTTTTTTTTTATTTTGTTTTTTTTTATAACTTTTATTTTATTGATTGAAAAAATAAATACTTGAACACCTGTTTTTTGGCATATAATTCACTTACATGAGGGGGGTATTAGTATACTAGTAATGTATAACATTCCCACATGAGTGAATTATATGTGAAAAATGAGAGTTCGAATATACTTTTTTTTTTTTCTTTTTTTGTGTGTAAAAATTATAATATTAATACCCAGCAAAGCAACAAAAAAATTAGTAAAATTGAAAAAAATAGCATTTGATATTATTTAAAATTCAATTTATTTGAAACAGGCAGGGGGAGATATAATCAAAGAATAGAACAACTTGAATGCTAGCTCTTTCCATCACTCCTGGTTTTCATTGTCAATTACTAATTAGTCAGTAAAGAATAAGATTACAGTCATTTCTTTTTGTTAATGGATTTATTGATGGGATTTTAACTAAAAATCAATAATAGTAAGCAATATTTATTAAAATCAAATTTTTAGGGTCAATATGCAAATTAATCTTCTCGTTCACACTATAAACTGCTATTTGGTTGTATGTATAAATACCAATTGCATGGTATTAGTATGTAGAAAATCCATGTCATATGTTTTATATTAACACATTTTTTAATGATAAAGATGAAAATGAGGTAAACAACTAAGGGAATTTTGATGGTGGTGGTGACAATTTGGGCAGCAGACACACATAATCTCCATTACAATAAAACTTGGTTACATGAAACCATATAATTATTAGTATTAGAGAGGAATACTTGATTTATAATTGTGTGCAAAAATCTCTTAAGAACCAAGTATACAAAGAAAAATGGAAATATAAATGTACCATGTAAACTTTAGGTACAAAATAACCCTTGACAAGTTGATATGCTGTTAAAATCAAACAATCAAATATAGTCACACACCGCAGTGAAAGAGTTGAAAGAATGTTGGATGGCAAATCTTGGAGAATGAATTGTTTGGAATACAAATAATAAAATTGGCCCAGTTGACTAGGGCTGTAGAATACACTGACTGCTTCTCTGCATAGGGGTAAGACCCCCCAAACGAGTGTCTGGGATATGACATTAAACAATCTGATAGTGAGGCTTCAGTAATGCTAGAGCTTTGGAGAATGCAGAGTACCCCTTCATTGCCATTGCTCCCAGGTCCACTCTGGCGCTCAGAGTGGTAGCACTTGATAGGGTCCTATCTATGGGTCAAATAGGACAAAACTGTACTGATGCTAAATTGAATTGTTTGGAATAGAACTGTTTATATCTATAAAAATGGATTTGGCATTAAATAACCTACAAAAGTTGGTATGCCATGAAACTAAATCAAACCAAACTAAAATAATAAATGCAAATAAAATGTTTGGGTTATATGTTCTTATTTACTTACTCTACCACTATGGACAGGATGTGACACAAGGTCAATTTTTTAAGTGGAGTAAAACTGGGTTTTTTTTTTTTCTAGATTGGTTGCCTTACCAAGGCTAGCAAATTCTATCTGCCCTACTCTTTACCTATAGCTGGGAGTAGAACAGACAGATTTATACTTTCACCAAAGGCATTACCACAAAGTGAAATACAAACAGCTTTATCCGTAGTTTGAACTTGGCTTGCCAATTCCATTTCTTATGATAATAAAAGCAAATGTGCCTCCACAGATCAAACGTGTTGGTTGGATTAAAAGATCTGACTATTTATAGATTGGTTTGATAGTAACTTTGTATAAAATATTTCAATCCAATTCTGGTCCAATGAAAAAGGTTGATCCTCTGTGTGTGTGTGTGTGGTTTTCCCTTCATATTAGGCTGACTTTGGTTTGGTTTCTTTGTTTAATGGCATATCAACCTTTTGTGGGTTATTTAATGCCAAAGCCATCCTTGTAGAAGAACAGCCATGATTCTATTTAACCTAAAGCTGCGTAGACTGATTTTTTTTTTCTAAACTGAATTAAAAACCAAAAAGTTTAAAAATGATAAATGGGTTTTAAAAGAATCAATGTAAGTATTCACACACACACATGTGTGTGTGTGTGTGTGTATATATATATATATACACACACACACACACACACATATATATATATATATATATATATGCTGGACCATTGGCCTAGTGGGTAGTGTTCACCAATGGCCCAGGAGACCGGGGTTCAATCCCTGGTCAGACTCAAAAAGGTACTTGATACCTCTTTGCTTAGCACTCAGCATTATAATGTATGTATCAAGGGTTAAGTAGAGTAATCCAAGGAAAGGACTAACACCCTCCCCTACATCTCGGTGTAATAGCTTTTGAAAAGTGAGCCTTCAGGTTGCCCTTGACTAGGGTTGCCAACTTTACTTATATATATATATATATATATACACACACACACTACAGAGGGGATACTGAAAATTTATTTAAGATGGAAATTATCACCCTCCCTGCTTACTTTTTTTTTTTTTTTTTTTGTGAAGCCAAGTAAGTTGAATTGTTGATGAATATGTGGGAATAGCATGTAGGTTTCTTGGTTTTAGGTTATTCTTTTCTTGGTTGGATCAAGAACTTTTTTCAGAAACCCCTAATATATACAAGGTGTGTTCAAGAAGTATTGAGACTGAAGTTGATTGTGGAAGTGTAGCACTCTCTTATACACCCCAGCCTGAACTCTCTATGATTTCTTTTTCTTATTTACTAAACTTAAGATTCCTCCCCAGTATAAGATTTGAGGACATTAAAAGAAATACAACTGCACAATTCTACACCATTTCAAAAGAGGAGTTTCCAAGGTGCTTTGACCAATAAAAAAACTCACTGGAATAAATGTAGTGAATGCCAAGGAAACTATTCTGAAGAAAATTAACATTTCATCCATTGTTCTTTTCTGTTTTGCAAAATATTGCTTCAGTTTCAATATTCTTTTTTCATTCACCTCACATATATGTGTATTAATTCTCTTTTTTTTTTTTTTTTTATCCTTTCTTTTATTTTCAGAAATGGCTGGTGGTGGATTCCATGTAGAATTTGGCATCAATGAAACTGCCCTGACTCAGTCTTTAGAAAAGGGGGAATTTGCAGTGGCTGAAAACATAATTCGGGAAAATAGAAATCCCTCCTACCTTGATGAAGGTACGTTTCTATCCATTTCTTTAGGAAGAACCCAGACAAAGAAATAATAATGCCTTTTCTTGGGTTTTTTGTTGTTGTTTCTTTTTTTTTAATATACAAAGTGGATTCCATATCTGTAAATATGAGATTAAAAAGAATATATCCTTTTTTTTTCTTCAATCTGCAAATTATCTTCAGTCAAAAATATAAATGATGAAACATCATTTTAACTTTTTTGTCATTATCTACTACCTCATGTGATTCTTCACTTTTTGGCAAAACATTGTATCACACATTACACCTTGACCCCTATGCAATCCAGATTTGGTTCCCTGTGATCAGGTTTTTTTTTTCCAAATGTCATGGAGGCACTCATAGCATAATGGTTATCATCATAAGCAGTAGACTTGCCTACTCAGAGTTCAAATCCTATTTGAGGTTATTTACATTTCAAATAGTGCTAATGCCCCTGGGAAAGCTATGATTTCAACTCGTCTCCTACTAGCCATGGATAGATAGTAAAGTAGACTCAGTTCTTTAACTTTGATATGGCAACAGGTCTAGGAGAAGGAAAACTTAAATTAGACCTGGATAGAAATGGGCTCTGCTTGGCTATTTCTGCCCAAGACAATCTTCATGTATAGCATCTCCACGACCAAATTAGGTTATGGGATGTCTTTTTTTTTTTTTTCTTTGCCATGGATAATATCAAGAACTTTATGGGTCAGATGGTAGTGATTCTGAAACAGGGCTTTGTTGTCAGTTTTGAAAAGTGGAAAGAAATGTTGGGGTATGAGTACTTTGAAGAGTGGTTAACAGACTATTCGTAATGAGTTTGATTCTCACTGGATGCCCCTCATGCTAAACTAAGCTTAACAAACAACAATTCTACCATTATCTTCTTACAAATGATTTTTAACTATTACTAATAATTACTCGGATATTATTAGACTTATAATAATTGTTGTCTCATTAACATATAACTTATTTTAATTCTTGACCTCAGACAATCCCTTTTATATATATATAATCTGATGAGAGACACAAACTATGCAGATGATCTAGCACTTCTTACGAATACACCAACCCAAACTGAATCCCTACTGCATGGCCTGGAGCAAGCAGCAGTTGGCCTCTATGTGAACACAGATAAAGCAGTTCATGTTTTTTAAACAAAAAGGAGACACCTTCACTCAAAGCAATAAGCCTCTAAAATTAGTAGAGTAGACCAGTTTTCATACCTTGGAAGCAGCATCGCATCTACTGAAAGTGATGTCGCCATACATTTAGTGAAGACATGGTCACAAGAAGAATCAAGTCCAGTAGAAGTTTGAGTCTAGGGTCTGCTCACTTAGGTTGAAGAGTGACATGTCACATGTCCCCAACAGGATAAACCAGAAGAATGAATAAAAATGACAATACGTGTTTATTCTGGGATTTGTTTTGCTCCTTTTTCCTTAGTGGATCTGACCTATGGGTTATGTAGTTTCAACCAAAACTTGTGGCTTTCTAACCTTTTCTTACTTACAAACACATGACGGGGATGTCCTTGTGGTGTAATGGTTAAAGTGATGAACTGCAGAATTTGACTCTGTGTAAACAAATGGCTGTCTCATAGAATTGTTAGTGTTAAATAGCAGTACTTGAAACTCTGTGTACCTAAATTGAATTATTGGTATTACATAGCAATACTTGCAACCATGTATATAAAGAGGATTTGGCATTAAATAACCTACAATAGTTGATATGCCATAAAACCCAATCAAATCAAACCATTTAGCAGGTAAAACTGGGTGAACTGTGGATTATACTGTCACTTGTATTTAAAGATACGTCTTTCTTTTTCTGACTGTTGACTCGTCCTCTCACTACAATCAACATTTTCTACAAAACCTTTTTTTTTTTTTTTTTGCAGGGTGTTATCAAAGAACCCCCCTCTACATCATGCTGTGTGGCCTGGATGCCGAGGAGTTGAATGTGAAACCGAGGAATTTGTTTCTAGCCAAACTTTGCATTGAGCGAGGAGCAAATGTCAACCACCGAGTTCCTAAGGTAAAAATTACACAGATAACTTTATGTACAACAGCATAACAGTCCGCCTATCAATATTTAGGTCACTTGTTTGATAGTCTTCTTTGTTTTTGTTTGGGTTTTGTTGTTGTTGTTTTTTTGTTTTGTTTTTATGTACACCTATCCACCAGCGCACTCGTCTATCTTTTTATTTACCCATGTAAAGTCGGCATTTGTAAAACAATATTTAAGGTTTGCATTTTTTCTTTTTTTTTTTTTCTTTTTTTTTTTTTTCTTTTTTATCAATTAATATAATTTTTTAAAAAGAATATTTTGTCTCTGAATTTATTTATCTCAATTTTAATAATGTTAAAAAAGATAATAATTTAACAATTGGAAATAGATTATAGATAATGTTAATAATTAATTGATTAATTAATAAAATCAATAATAATTGGTTAAATTAATGTTGTTTTTATATTTGCATACTTTAACATTAGTGTATTTCTAGCAATTAAATTGGATTGTGAATTATGTAATTATGGCCTCTTTCAGCCATGACGTGTTCTAGACTGGCCTCTTTTAACACCAATATATTTTAGACTAGCTTCTTTTAGCTGTGATGTGTTTTAGACTGGCCTTTTTTAGCACCAATGTATTTTAGAGTGGCTTCTTTTAGCTGTGTCTTGTTTTAGGCTGGCCTCTTTTAGCCGTGACATGTTTTAGGCTGGCCTCTTTTAGCCATGATGTGTTTTAGGCTGGCTTCTTTGAGCCATGACATGTTTTAGGCTGGCCTCTTTGAGCCATGACATGTTTTAAGCTGGCCTCTTTTAGCTGTGACGTATTCTAGGCTGACCTCTTTTAGCCGTGGTGACGTGTTCTAGGCTGGCCTCTTTTAGCACTGACATTATTTTGATGGAAACACAAATAGAATCAAGACTATTATCATAGAAAATGGCTATGGCAATTTAAGTTCATAATCATGTTGAGGCTTTGTATCTTTCATTTCATGCTAATACCTTATTTTAATATTTAAAAAAAACCCCATAGCCAAGTCTTAAACTTTTCCATTTTAGCTTCTACTAATTCCTGTAACTTTAAAAATGATATCAAAATTCTAAATTTAAGTACCCCATTGCATTTCTTTAAATTCTGCATTTATTGAGATTTTTTAGAGGGGAGCAAATTCTTGATTTCTAAATTTCAAAAGAAAAGTTCATACATGCAGATATTTCAAAAATTTATTTTTATTTTCTGATTGATGTCTTGACAGTTATTATTACTCGGTTGAGTCAAAAGATTTTGGTATGTGCTAGTTGGCAGCACATTTATCATGTGACTGAAGCAGTCCAAGCCGTGGTTGGTAGTATTGTAGCAGTTGATGTGTTGACATGTGCATGCAGATGAATGTATGATATAGTCTAATTAGGGAACTTATGCTTAATGAGTTCAAACTGGGTCCAGCCCAGTTGGCTGCTGCTGTAGAATACACTGACTGCAAAGGGGTAAGACCCAGACCTAATGAGGGTCCTGAATATGACATTAAACAAACTGATGGTGAGGCTCCAGTAATGCTGGAGCTTTGGGGAATGTGGAGTACTTCATTGCCATCATTCCCAGGTCCACTCTGGTCCAGAGTGGTAGCTCCTGAAAGGGTCCTATCTATGGGTCAAATAGAACTGTTTGACATTTAAACTGAGTGCAAACAAATGACTTATGCTAAATTGAATTGTTTGAAACAGAACTGTTTGACTTTTAACTGTGTATAAACAAATGACTGATGTTTAATTGAATTGTTAATGATACGCCATTAGCTTAATGGATAGAGTGTTCACCAATGATCTGGGAGACTAGGGTTCAATCCCAGGTTGAGTCATACCAAAGTCTCAAAAAATGGTACTTGATGCTTAACAGTCAGCATTATAAAGTACAGATCAACAGTAAAGTGGAAGGAATGGAGTAGTGCCCTTCACCTACACCTCGGTGTAGTAGCTATTGAAAAGGGAGCCTTCAGGTCACCCTCAACTATGGTTGCCAACTTTACTTACATAGCAATACTCGAAACCATTTAACTTTGTTGACTTACGTTTACAAATCATATATATCTGATTTATATGAATAAACTGGATTTGGCATTAAATAACCTACAATGGTTGATATGCCATAAAAGCAAATTGAACCACTCAAACAGCCATAATGCTACAGAAGCAATTGAAAGCATTTGTTGTGTGAAAGGTGAAGGGGTAGTTGACCACAGAACAGTAACTGGACGGTTCACTTTGGTTGCAAGAACCTTGATGGTTGGTAAGGTGAGGAAGGCTTAAAACTGTAAATTCTGAGGCAGTTCTCGAAGCCATTGAGGCAAATTAAGTGAGTAGCACTTGGAGAGTATCAAGAAATTCAGTATCACACAGTCCAAGATGGTTCATAACCTTTACAAGTGTGGCAAATGCATCTGGAGCTGCTGAATTGTGCTTCACATTATCAAAATATTGCAAAATTTTGACTTACCCTTTTATTACGAGGTGCATACGATAATTTTTCCAGACTTTTTTCGTATGGGCACTTTTATTGATAGTACACACATGAAACTCTAGTCCCCTTTGAAGTAATCTCCGGCAATGCACTTGTTGTACCATTCCAACAACTTCTGGAAAGTCCCATGGAAGTCCTCTTGTGTGAGCGTGTCAATGACCTTCATTACAGCCTCTTTCATCTCCTCAATTGTCTCATAACAACAGCCTCTGAGCTTAGGGGATAACCAAAAGTCACAGGGAACAAGGTCTGGGCTATAGGGAGGGTGAAGAACTGTCTTGATACCCATATTGGTCAAATAGTCTGTGACAAGGATGGAGTTGTGGACTGGTGTATTGTCCTGGTGGAAATGCCACTGTCCTGATTTGAAGAGTACTGGCCTCTTCCGATGGAATCTCTTCCTGAACTCCCTTAAAACCTCAACATAGTAACCCTAAGCCTAACTCTTTGGCCAATCAGCTCTGGTATATTGACTTCCTTACTCCTCCCACACCTCTCATCATCTCTCACAGACTCCGTGCCTTCCTTGAATTTCTTATGCCACTCAAAAACTGATGCAAGATGCTTCTAAACCAGTCTGAAGCATTCCATACATTTCTGTGGCATTTTTTCCAAGTGTAAAACACAATTTTATTTCATATCGTTCTTTTAAAGTGTCAGATTGCATTTTTGAAATTCACTAGCTGTGACAATCAGGCTTTAGTAGGGTGTATTCCAATTCCTGCTGTAGCTGTTCACTTGAACATGAAATCATAAAAATTAGTCAGTTATCTCATAAGATGTATAGCAATAACATAGTGAATTTTCAAGAGTCTACAACAATTTTAAATGCCCATACTAAAAAAGTCTGGAAACTTATCATAAGCACCTCGTATTTTGATTAGTATTTTCCTTTGATTTTTTAATTTCAGTTGCTTTTTATCACATATCACCCAGGTTTTTATTTCTACTACAACAATGAACAGTAGGCATCAGAAACAGCAATAAAAGACAAGCTCTCTGTGAGATTCAAGTTCATATCTTTTTTACTTTAGGGAAGCCTAGTTATCTGTAACAGCAGCTTTACCATCTAAGCTACAAGAGCAAGTTGTTTCACAGAAGTTTAAACCACACCCCATCCCATACTCTTATCTCTGATTTGTCAGTGTCATGTTAGTTATTTTGATCGTTTATACACAAATAGTTTTAATAGCCATTTTATTTTTATATGAAGTATTGTTAATTATTATCTATGAATATTTTCATTCATCTATATAATTACCCAAGTGAGTTGCAATAAAAAGCAACTGAAATTAAAATAATGAGGAATATATTTGCCAAAACTTTACTAATTTGAGTCAAAGTAGATTCTTTATGAATTGTCAATTGTTTACTATGATTTTCATACAAACTTCATCCTCCCCATTTTTAAGCCTAAAATTTGGGGTGTGTATTATACTCAAAAACTAAATATTAACTTTTCATCTGGCTACATGTATCACCATATTCAAGATGGTATGATTGAATGTAATATATCTGTGATCCAAACTAATCAATGGATAACAAACATTTCTGTTTTATGCCGCTACAGAGAAATAGTCACTCAAATGTGTGTTTGTTTATAATTTTATTTCTCCTATGAGCTTATTTTTGCCACAAGTGTGTTGCATTTTTGTGTGAACATGTGTGTTTTTACTCTAAATCCTGCATAAATGTTTTGTTTCAAAATGAGTAAACTGTATAAATTTTCATTTTTCATCTATATGAACTAAATAAAAAGTTTAACAAATGTTAAATATATCTGCAATAAATTTTCTAGTCAGTACATATTATATACAAGATTCTATTATTATTATTTTTTTTAATTCTTCTGTAGTGTAAATTTAGGGGTGTAAGTTATACACAAATAATTAAAGCATCTAAATTTCATAAACATCTTTGATAAACCTTTTTTTTTTCCTTTTTGTTTTATTTTTTAATTAGGTTTATTATGGTTCTGAATTTATGGGCCCAGGAAAGTCACCAATGGAACTTTTGATAGATTTCTACAACACAATAACACGATACTTGGGATGGACAAAAAGTGACAGGTAGTGGTAGGTCCAAGGTTCTTTTTAATACACACAGACACATACATACATACACACTCCCAGTACAACAAAGTTCTTTTTCATAGACACACACACCCTATATAACAAAGACAAAAAAAAATCCTTCTACCCCATAGTTAAAAAAAAAAAAAAAAAGGTGCTCTTGTGACTCACTTCTATTCTTTACTGGTGAACTTTCTGATAAATTCTATTTTCTTCATGCTGCAGAACTCATTCTTCTCCTTTATTGCCGGACTTCGGTTCCATAATAGATACGTCTTGCAAGAGATGGTTGCACTGGTTTTCATGAAGCTGTGTCGTTGTCAATTATTTATGTAGGAAATTACCATAGGTTGCACAGTTCAATGAAAGGTGTTTGCTCAGCATTCAGTGTTAGATTAAACCTACAACTGTTGCGGGAGGGCCTCTCCATGGCATTATGGCTAAAGTCCTGAACTGCTGCCTTAAAGTAAGCCAGTTTGAACTTCAGTCTTATGATTACATTCACTTTTGGACTAATGCCCCCTTTGGAAAGGTATTAACCCCCTTATCCCTTCAACTATGAGTTAAATAGTATATCTGCTGTTCTTCTACAAGAATGGATTTTGCATTAAATAACCCATGAAGGTTGATATGCCATTAAACAAAGAAACCAACTGTCTTGAATCTCTATTCAGTTCAAAAGAAAGCTCAGAACAAAGAAATTTCTTTTTAGAAATCTTGTCAAAACCTTCTATTGTTGCTTGATCTTTCACCACACACTCCTATTTACAGTGCTGGACCAAAAAAAATAGTGGAAAACTGTGCTATTTTTTATTATCATATGCATTTTAATGAAACTTCAAATTTTAGACACACATGATGATGATCATCATCATCACCATCATGTCGCACTGCCAGCATGGATCTCCCTGACCCTCTCTCACCACCCGTCTCTATCGTCCATCACTCCAGAGTGGTCTTCAAGGCTATATCCTGTATCGGTACAGAGCTGTTGTATATAGGTTCTAGCTGGTCGTCCATGTGAAGGGGTCCACAGGAGTACATCACTTATTAGCTCGTCCTTACTTCTCCAACAGTGTCCCGCATGTCTGGTTCATCTAACTTTGATAGTTTTCATGATGGGTGGTAGGTGGCCATACAGCTGCTGTTTTGTGGGGTGTTGCCTTCAGTACTTGTTCAGTATTGCCCACAGCATTCTTGTGTAATTGCTGTCAAGCTTTTTCTCCATACGTTTAGTTAGCATCCATTTAGTGCATCCATATAGCAGTATCAACACAACTACTGCATTATTTTCCTTGATCATTATTGTCAAAATTCTCTTACAATATTTGTATCTTCAGATGCTGTTGGTTTTATTTCTTGATGAATGATGGTTATTTAATTTCTTTGACACATTGTGATGTGAGAGTTCACAATCATTGTATGCCACGATTTGACCTTTTTTCTTACTGACAACTACTTACTCATCATTAGCAAAGCACTAATCAATGGCTTTTTTTGGGGGGGGTCCAATACTGTATGAAATGCACATACCATAATTTTTTATTTCTTGTAGGACACCCAACATTAAATTGACCTTATGTCACATTCTGACTTTGTGGGAAGTTGGATAAAAAGGTTCTTGGTTAGTGATTCTTATGTTGAAGTAAATTTTAACCTCTATGTCCCATAACATAAACACTGATTGTAACAATTTTCTGGCCAATCTGAAATTTAGAATATATAATGTGTAGCAGTATGTATACAAGGATGTATGGTTCAGTATGTCCAGATTTGGTTGGGTTGGGTTTTATGGCATATCAACCTGAGTAGGTCATTTAATGCCAAATCCTGTTTTTACATATATATATAGTAAAGTAAAGTTAGCGACCATAGTCGAGGGTGACCCGAAGGCTCCCTTTTCGATAGCTACTACACCAAGGTGTAGGGGAGGGCGCTACTCCATTCCCTGGATTGCTCCACTTTACCCTTGAACCGTACCTTATAATGCTGAGTGTTAAGCAAGGTGGTATCAAGTTCCATTTTTAAAGTCTTTGGTATGACTCGACCTGGGATTGAACCCAGGTCTCCCGGGCCATTGGCGAACACTCTAACCGCTGGGCCAATGTCCCGAACGAATAAATATATATTAGATTTATATATTTAATACCATGGAAGTTTGTCTGCAACCTTTGGTTTCATGAAGTTTTTACAAACAACAATCTTCAGGCAGATAACGAAAGGAAATGAATAAATCAAAAATGAGTTAGAATAATCTAACTCGTATCTTTTCCTACATAAAATACCAATATTGTACAATATTCCATAGTATATTGCAATACAACATATCCCTACACCATGATATTGTGATTCTGGCCTACCATACTACACTCGCTTAATTACACTTACAAATCAAATCTTTATTTATTTCCCTCGACATGCAATGATGATGTTTTATTCCTTAGTTATAATCACCTACACATTCGGTTAAACAACGTGCTACGCATGTACCTTCACATACACTATACACCACTTACACATACACCACTTACACATACATACACAATAATATGCAACTATAACCCACACACACACATACACAAACACATGTAAAGATTTCTACACAATCCCAACAGTTTTTGACTGTATATTTTGATTTTTCGATTTATTCGATTCCTTTCAAAGATTGTTGGTTGTAAAAACTTCATGAAACCAAAGGTCGTAGACAAACTTTCATGACATTAAATATATAAATCTAATATATATTTATTTATTTTTTATTATTATATAATAACTCTATCCTAGATATTGAGCACTCTCCAAATTATATTGCACTTGGTTTGACACATACGCACAAAGCGATTTAGTGACAACCAACACTGTTACTATATATATATATATATATATAACTTGTAAACATTTTTTAAATAACACTCATGACATTTTTTGCCCACTGTTAAATGGTTTTGAGTATTGCTATATGACAGTCACAATTTAACATTAGTGATTTGTTTGCACACAGTTTTATTTGACCCATAGATAGGACCGTATCAGGTGCTACCACTCTGACCCAGAGTGGACCTGGGTGCAATGGCAATGAAGGAGTACTCCTCGTTCCCCAAATCTCTAAGGCTGAAGCCTCACCATCAGATGGTTTAATGTCATATCTAGGACACTCATTGGGGAGTTCTTACCCCTCTGCAGAGATGCAGTTGGTGTATTCTATAGCCCCAGGTGACTGGGCTGAATTTGTCCAGAGATGAAGATAAACTCATGGCATCATTCACCTAATAGCTACAGTAAGCAATTGGCCTCTATATTGACTGTTTATGTAACCGCTGCATTGACATAGTTGTAGACAAGGCTGACTTCCAGTAACTATCTGGATCAGAAATTTGTTTCTTCATTATTTTTTTTTAATTTTTTATTTCATCCCATGTATGCCAATTTATCATCAAGGCATGCAGACAGCATGGATTCCCTTCACCCTCTCTTGCCACCCATCCCTATCAGCCATCGCTCTTGGAAAATTTAGTGTCTGCACAGAGCTGATGAATGTAAGTTTTGCTTGTTGGCCTCGACTGGTGTGTCAATGTGTAGTAGCCCATAGGATAACATCGTTTAGGAGTCCATTTTACTTCTTCAAGATGTCTTGCTTGGATTGTTTGTGAGATGGGAAGTAAGTGGCCGTACAGCTGCTGTTTTGTTGGGTGCTGCTTTCAGGATTTGTTCAAAACAGCATGTGTAACCTTGTGTAGTTCCCATCTAGTTTTTTCTCCAAGCATTTTGTTAGTTCATATGGTGTAACCATATAGCAGTACTGACATGGCTACAGCTTGGAATCTGCTGGATATGAAACAGTGATTTTTGTACTTGGGATGAATAAATAAAAATACCAGAATCTATTTGATCACCTATAGCAGCTCTTTAACCACTTGAGATCAGAATACTTTTTGTGTTTTATCAACAAAATATCTTATCAGCTGCTTCAAAACAATCATTGCTTTGACTTCTTTATCCTCACTTATAAATTGTCTTGAATCTGAAGAGGGAAGGAGTCCTTGTTGCGTAATGGCTAAAGTACTGGACTACTGCAGCGAGTTCGAACTTCAGTCATGCTATTGCATTCACTTTTGAGCTAATGCCCTTGCAGCCCAGTCAGCTGAAGTTGTAGAATACACTGACTGCATCTCTGCAGAGGAGTAAGACCCCACCCCACAGGTATCATGGATATGACATTAAACAATCTGATGGTTAGGCTCCATTAACACTAGAGCTTTGGGGAATACGAAGTATCACTTCATTGCTACCACTCCCAGGTCCACTCTATCCTGGAGTGGTACTATTTACCCAACCCCTCCGCTCGGGCAGGATATGACACAAGGTCAATTTTTAAGTGGAGTTTAACAGGTTTGAATTCAGAGTTTTCCTTCTCCTAGACTAGTTGCCTCACCATGGCTGAAGAACCTAGTCTGTCCTACTATTTACCCATAGCTGGAGGGAGAATATTTTGGATTCATACCTTTCCCAAGGGTATTAGTGCTATGTGAAATGCAATCAGTCGCGTCCAGGATTTGAACTCGAGTCGCCGTGTTCATTTCCTACGACGATAACGAACTACACCACGGGCACCTCCTGGAGTGGTAGCACCTGAAAGGGTCCTATCTATCAGTCAAATAGAACTGTTTGACATTTAAACTGAGTGCAAACAGAGTACTTATGCTAAATTGAATTGTTAGAAATAGAACTGTTTGATCATTTAACTGTGTGTATCTACAAAATGTGTTTACAAATCTTGTATTTAATATATATGTAAAATATTGAAAGCAGAAAAGCTGCTGGCCTCAAAGAAATATCTCCTGAAGTATGAAAAACTAAAAAATTTGACAACTTAGGTCTTTGCTTATGCAATGCTGTGTATAAACAAAACGCAAAAGAAATGTTGTTGGATTGTTTGGATCATTGATAGGTATCAGCTATCTACATATTTCTAACAAATATTTATAGACTTGCCCATCAGTAGCAGTAGTAGATTATTGGCCAATCAGAGATGACTAAAGCATATATGAGTAATGACAAATAGAGTACATATTCTGGCCTTGTTACTTAAAAGGAGTACTTAAGGAGTATTTAAACAAGGAGTCATCTCCTCTTTAAGCAGCAATCCTCTGAAATTAGTAGAACAGTTCACGTGCTTTGGTAGCAACATCTCATCTCCTAAATCTGATATTAACATATGCCTAGCAAAGATATGGACTGCTATTGATGGTTTATCAAACGTATAGAAATCTGGTCTCTTATAGAATAAAAGGATTTCTTCCCAGCTGTGGCTGTGTCAGTACTATTGCATGGATGCACCAGCTGGACACTAACAAAACACTTGGAGAAAAGGCTAGATGAGAACTGCACAAGATTGCTACATGCTGTTTTGAACAAATCCATCAAGAAGCATTCTAAAAAAACAGTTTCTGTACGGCCACTTACCTCCCATCTCACTAACCATCATAGTAAGATGAAAAAGACATACTAGGCACTGCTGGAGAAGTAAGGATGAACTCATAAGCATCTTTCTCTGATAGTGTTGGCTGACCAGCAAGGACCTACAGCTCGGTGTGGACACTGGATGCAGTCTAGAAGACTGACCAAGAATGATGGATAATAGGGATGGATGGTAAGAGAGTCAGGAAACTGCATGCTGTCAGTGTTACTTGATGATGATGAAGAAATAATTAAACAAAAAATGTTAACATGAAAATACAATGAACTCTATTCTCAAATCTATAGGCATAAAATAACCCTAGAAAGGTTGGCATGCCATTAAAACTAATCAGTCTGCTTTAAAATTGACTTTGTCACACATTGCCACTGGTGAAGCAGTTGGGTAAATACATTCAACACATTTTCATTTTGGTTTGACACTCAGCACAAAAGTAAACCCTATAAAATTATCATGTTACAAATTGGACTGGAAATTGTTCTATTCTCTAAGAACATTTTTTTTTACTGTATTGCTGAAATAAAAATCTAATGTGAATTTTTTTTTTTTTGCTGGGTTAGATATAAAATGTGGCCAAACTAAGTTAACTTTTAACTTTGGCCACAATATTGAAGTACCCACTACTTGTTGCAATTACAAATTGGTTTCTTAAGACTAGCTTGCTAACCAATAAAGTATTCATAGACATTTACTTAACTTAATCTTTCACAAGTTTGCTATAAAGTGGCATTCTAATGAATTGGCCTTTAAAATCACTTTACTAACCATTATTATTCCTTTTACTTATGTTTGAATTTTTTCAGGTTTTTTTTACCCTTATTTGTTTTGGTACCTGCTGATGTGGGGGAACCCATTTCTTGCTTCCTTGCAGGTTATCGTTAAATGAATGCTGGAACCCATATGATGATATTGTCATCGGATTCAACAATAAAATTGTGGAGAATCTACAGGAAATCAAAGACACCTGTGAACAACTGATGTTTATCATTCTTGGTAAGAGAAAAAGAAAAAAAAAACATTGGAGTTTCTGCAAATTTCATTTTCCAGATTTTGAAAATATGTAATAAGAAATTAAATGAAAAATCACTTTAGATCATTAGTTAATGTATTTGCTTTGAAATTCTATTACACATTACATGTTATAAATATATTGGTTGGCTGTTCAGGTTATTTTGTGCCAGAGTCAGCTTAATAATTATATATTTATCGTATAATACTTGATATTGTATAACTGTGCAAATTATTTGTATTTGATAAGAATACTTAATATAAAACTGTAAAAATATCTCTTAACCAAATACACAAAAAATGTAAAAAGAAATTTTAGATTAGCTTTAAGTAACGCATACATCAAAAGATAAAAAAAAAAATGGACCTATTTTTTTTCCTTTTATTCTAAATAAAGGACCTTTTTTTTTTTTTTTCCTTTAATTCTAAATAAAGGACCTTATTTTTATTTTTTTTTTTCTTAGACATTAACTACCTTGATTTATTCCCTGTTATTTGAATTTGTCACTGAGTTCTCTGATGAGATTTATGATGTATGGTCTACTTAAAGCTATTCTAAAATTTTGCATATACAGGTGAAACGATAAAATTGTCGTCCTAAAGAAAACAACACTACAGCTTTATTTTAAAACTTTTATTGAAAAAATCAATTCAGGTAACTTGATTATGTTGTAGAGCTGACATCTAGTCAATGTAGCCACCTTCAGCTTCAATCACCGCCTCGATACAGATCCAGAACTGGGAACATGCCTTTTCCACAAGCGCCAGCGGGAGCTCGGCGAATACTTGGCGGATGGCAGCAATCAGGCTGGCTTTGGTGTTGTGGGAGGTCATATTGGTGATGTTCTCGACATATGACCAAACAAAGTAGTCCAGCGTATTCAGGTCTGGGAGTGGGGGCTTGACAGACTTGATTAGCCTGAGGTTCTTTGTCTTCTCTGGCTTGTCTGACACCTATAGGACCTACACTTCAAGTCCTCCTGCACACATGCATTCACAGTTGTGTGTAAGATGCCTAAATTTTTAGCGATCTGCCAAATAGGCCGCTGGGGATTTTCATCAATGATTGCCTGGACCTTTTCGATGAACTCCTTGGTCCAGGTCTTCCTGGCGGTGTCCTTCCGCTCCACCACCTCCAAAGGGTCGTCCAATGCATTGAGCTGTGCCCTCAAGTATTGAACCATCCAGATTTGCATTTTGAGGGTACTGGCAATAGTACTGTCATCATAACTTGGATTGGTAGAGACCATGAGTTGTACAGCGGCACATCTCTGATCTCGCTCGTTGAACATTGTGTCACTTTCAGACATGATTGAAGGCTCCTATTGCTCTTGGGATTTATACACAACTGGCCAACTAGTAGATGGTCTGCAACAAAAAAAGAAAACCGGTTTTCATTAAACGGAAATGGAATCATGTCATCTTTTCTAGGGCGACAATTTTATCGTTCCACCCTGCACTATAAGATATGCAAATAGAAATGTATAATGAACACTATATCATAATCTCTTTGTATAAAATAGCCCTAGAGGAGTTCCCCTGCCATTAAAATCAATCAATAAAAAAATATGTCTTTTAAAACTTTTGTTTATATAACAATCCTGTTTTAGGAAAATATTAGCCAGCCCAGTTGACTAGAGGTGTAGAATGCACCACTTGCATCTCTGCAGAGGAGTTAAGACCCGCTCCCCCACGAATGAGTGTCATATGACATTAAACAATCTGATGGTGAGGCTCCAGTAATGTTGGAGCTTTGAAGAATGTGGAATATCTCTTCATTGCCATCACTCCCAGGTCCACTCTGGCCCAGTGTGGTAGCACCTGATAGGGTCCTATCTATATGTCAAATAAAATGATGATTTAGCAAATGACTGATGTTTAATTGAATAGTTAGTGATACATAGCAATACTTGGAACCATTTAACTTTATTGACTTATGTTAAACTGAATTGTTAGAAATAGAACTTTTTGATTATTTAACTGTGTGTATCTACAAAATATGTTTACTGTATATGTAAAAACAGGATTTTGCATTAAATTATCAAAAATGATTGTACCATAAAACCAAACCAAAATATTGGTGATGAAAATTGTTCTGCCATTGAAAAGTAGTTTGCAAGCAATTGTTTGAGATTCTTGCTCTAAATTCCTTTAAACAGAATGATATAATTTATGTCATATGGAATATAACAATTGGAAATTGCTTACGTTTTTCATTTGTTAGATTAATTGTTGAATCTCAAGTATTTTGATTTCATCACCGCAGCATGCCAATAGTACCAATTCCCTTGACTCTCTCTTTTCTCTCTGTCCATATCAGTTATCACTCTTGGTAGGTCCTCTAGGTGGCATCAAGTGTCAGTCAACACTGATGTGTCCATGTGTAGGAGTCCATAGAAAATCGCTAATGAGTTTGACTTACTTCTCCAGCAGTGACCTTACTCGTATGGTTAGTGAGATGGGAGGTAAGTGGCTGTACAGCTGCTGTTTTTTTGAATGCTGCTTGCTGGATTTGTTCCAAACAGCATGTGGCATCTTAGTGTATTTCCCATATAGCTCTTTCTCCTAGTTTTCAACCATACAGTAGTACTGACACAACTACAGGTTGGAAGAACTTTCGTCCCTTATTTTATCAGAGATCCGATTTCCGTTTGGTTGATTACCTGTCAATAGCAGTTCATTCTTTATCTATGTTGGTATCTGTTATGGTATCTACCTTATGGACTATAATGAACTCTTTCTATTACTATGAATACTGGGAGAATATTCATCTCGGTGTTAAGTTAACTCCTGTCTAACACTCAACACTCTTTTACCTATGCTGTATTTATACTTTCGTTCAAAATACTTGTTTCACTTAATCCCGAGTTTGTGTCTTCTTTCGGACCTTTTACTGGTCCACAACAGTATCACTTTCAATAGATGAGATATTGCTACCAGGGTATATTAACTGGTCTGCTAATTTCAGAGGTTTGCCATTTTATGAGATCGCACCATCTTGAACAAAACACATGAACTTTGTTTTATCTGAGTTCATGTAGAAACCAATGCTTCTTGCTGCCTGCTCCAACCAAGCAGCAGAAATTCGGCTTAAGCAGGTGTATTTACAAGAAGTGCTAGATCATTTGCATAGTCTGCATTAGTAACAGCTTCTATGAGATATCATTTGCTTTGTAGTATGAAGCTGTTTTTTTTTTGGGGGGGGGGTCATTAGATCTATTGATTTTCAGAGTACATAATCTAATAGTTGATAAATACTAAATTTTACTTCATATTATGGTCTTGAAAAACTTGTTGCAAATCCACAAATCAATGGTAGCATATTCTAAATGTGCCAGCCAATGAAAGGTGCTGGATCAGAGAGATAAAACTGTACTAAAATTCTATCACAATGGTTTTGTTTCTTCTTTTTTTTAATTTTAAATTTCTAAAAAAAAAAAAAATGCAATAGATTTTAATGATACACAACAAGAGCCAACCAAAGTGTGCTTTCCAGAACCTCCTTTTAAAAAGAAATGAGCTTTGTCTTAACACAGCTAATTTTATTTTTACTGGTGAATCTGCCAGGCCCTGCAAACAGCTTGGTCACTTGCAACAGGCTTACTAGACTCACATCCTTAGCAGCTTTGCAAAAAGACTGTGTTTACAAACTCAATATTTGAAATATCATCTTATAAACATTGTTTCCGCACAAAACATGGATACACATGTCCAGTATAATCTTTAGCCTCAAAAAATTAAGTTTGTTTTAATTTTTTTTTTTTTTCCATGTTCAAGGCTTGGTCAGAGAAAAGATAGATTCTGTAGATTTGTCTTACCAAGACTTGATCATTTGCTTTGTGCCAGCCTGATTTCATCTGTCACCCATTACTCATCTTTGCCCTCAGAATACTTAGCTCTTACACCCTGCATATTACTTTCTGCCAAATACATATTAAATATTACATTACATAATATATTACCTATTATAACCCTTACCTAATATCATATACTGTGTACCTAGGGGGTGTCCTCATGGTGTAATGGTTGAAGCGCTAGACTGTGGAATCGTGGTAAGTGAGTTCAAACTCCAGTCGTGCCATTACGTTCACTTTCAGACAAATTCCCTTCGCAAATGTATGAACCCTTTATCCTCCTGGCTATGGGTTGAATGCTTTCGCATTAAATAACCTACAAAGGGTTATCGTGGTAAACGACTGCGGCATTAAATAACCCACGAAGGGTTATCGTGGTAAACGATTGCAGCATTAAATAACCCACAAAGGGCTATCGTGGTAAACGATTGCAGCATTAAATAACCCACAAAGGGTTATCGTGGTAAACGATTGTGGCATTAAATAACCCACGAAGGGTTATCGTGGTAAACAAGTTTGAACTCAGTCGCGCCATTACATTTACTTTCAGACAGGTATGAACCCCCTTATCCTACCGGCTCTGGGTTAAATAGCATCAATGCTGTTCTTCTAGGAGAGCTTTGGCATTAAATAACCTACGAAGGTTGATGTGCCATTAAACAAAGAAACCCAAACTATTTACCTAGTATCTTATGCCTTGTACACATCACCTCTTACCTTTTTTATCTTTTTTATTTATCTATTCATTGGCAATTAAGAGAAAAAAAATTATAAAATTTCCCCTGCTGAAATAAGCCACTTTATATATAGATTTTACTCTCTTTTTTTTTTTTTTTTTTTTAACAGCACTTGGTGGCAATCCAAATATTTGTGATGAAGACCACCGAACCCCTCTTCACAACCTGGCCATTCGCGGCTTCGATACAGAAATGGCTAAGTTGTTGTACGAAAATGGTGGAAACCTTAATGCCCTGGACAATGACAGAAACACTCCACTTCTGTGTCTCTCAGACATTTCGATCTGTGAGACAGGCAGCAAATGCATTGAAGACTTATCGCCCACATCAAGCGATGACACACTAGAAGACAACCTGACAATTGAAGGCGTTAAAAATGAATTCTTTCAATTTTTCATCACGCAAAGAGATGTCGACGTACGATCTATTTTCATTTTTTCTTTCTCATGTCTGTCATGTTTAAACACTAGTAATTAGATACAATTTTAATTTTTTTCTTTTAAGGCAGGAACATTTTACTGTAAAAGAAAAAAAAATACAAATAGCTTTCTCTTTCATATACCTTGTTTATCAGTAGATTTGGAATTTACAAGGGTCATTCAATAAATAAGGTGAATTTTGCGTAAGGATTTGGTAATACAAAGCATTGTTTGCAATTGCACTTATTTGTGGGAAATCAATAGTGATGGATCCTTTTATGTCTCAGAAGACTGTCAGCTTGACCTTCTTTACTGACCTAGAACTTTTCCTTAGTCAGGAAGTCAGTATGTTTCCTTTTCATGGACTGTCTTTTCAATTTCAGGCTTGTAGTGCCAAGCTAAGGTTTCTTTTTTTTTTTTTTTTTGATTAAAGTATTCCTCCATAAATTTCACATGGTTTGCATTTCTCAGCCATCAAAAATTTGATGACAGACCTCTGATCAAGATTAAAGCACGGCATTTGATTTTCTGCCATATTTAATAGCCTCTAAACAAACATATTTGCAAGATGAAAATAATTTTTGCTAATAAACCATTCCAAACAATTCAGTGTTTATATTCATAGAAAAAAAATTCTACAGAAAACTTTTTTTTTTTTTTTTTTTTTTTTTTCCTTCAAAAAATTTCCCCTTATTTACTGAATGACCTATATGTGTGTGTGTGTGTGTGTATACATATATATATATATATATATATATGCTTTGTTCATCACTTGATTTAGAATGTATCAATACAAAAAGCTGATAATTTTGTTTTTTTTTTCATGTTGTATGTTTAATAAGTATCAAGACTCTAATGAAAACACCAGTCTGTACAAATAATCTATTGTTCTTATTTATTTTACTTATTTTTTTGTAGCTGAATGTAAAGAATCGAAAGGGTCAAACAGCACTATTTCATTGCATGCTTCGAGCTGACCCCAACAGCTGTTATCAGCTACTGCAAAAAGGTGCAGACCCTTCCATCCGAGCAACTGTAATGCAAAATCCAAAACATAAAAGGTGAGGAAAAAAAAATTTTTTTAACTGAAAATCTTATTTCATCAAAAGCAGAAAAAATTCAAGTGTTTAATGGGTAAAGAAGCTGGAATTCTCTTTTTTGGGGGTGGGGGTTTGCTTTTTGTTTAAATATATAAAATTGTGTGATTTGATGTATTTTGTTGGTAAAAATAACTTTTTACAGAATTAAATTCCTTAAAACAGTCCTAATCAGAAAAAGCCCTGTCAACAAAGCTTGAAACACACTATAATCCACCACCACCCCCAACAGGGGGGGGGGATGTTCTGGATGTAGCACTAAACTGCGTCTAGTAGCTAGTATGGAGTATCCTCTCATTGCTGTTACTTCCCTGGTCTATTCTGACTTGGAATGGTAGTACCTGTTTGTGACTCTTAGAATTATTTAAAACTTATTTGTATTCAGTTGAACTTGTTGGATATCGGGGGAGGAAAAGGATAATAACATTTATCTATGATATCATCTCTCTTTTATTACAGAAGGGGTGAAATGGTTGTGTGAGAGAGTCAGTCAGGTGATCAGTGAGCCTTACTTCTTTGCTCTGCCTCCACAAGGCTGGTACAGGGCCGACTTAAAACATCTAACCATTTCTTCATTCTGGGATCATACTCACTTTTGATATTAGTGAGTCTTGTACATTTAGACTTTCTCTTACCTCTTAATCCAGAGCCATCTGGCTCCCCACTGGTCCAACACTGAAAATGACATGACATCTAGTGTCACTGCTTTTTCTCACTTTGCTGACTGCCCTTGTGGTTGAAAACTTCTATCATATATTTTTTGGATGCCTATGCCCTCATCCTCCTAGCATCCCACCCATATAATTCACGTGGCATTTTCACTGTTTTTGTTTACCTTAAGACACATATGGTTTTTTTAAATCCACAAACTTACATGGTCTATCAAAGGTCAGTATCTAACTGTGGGCAACAAAAACCGCTCAACAAACAAAATACACAAAAAAACATAAATATAAACATACTATGAATGCGATTCCCTAACCTTGTTATAAAAAAAACCTAGACAGTTGACTTGCCATTAATATCAATCAATCTTATCAGAAAAATATTATGCTAATTTTTTTTTTTTTCCCATCTGAAGAACAGAACAAAAAAATGATAACAAAGGCCAATATAACTTGACATCAGCATCATCCCAGGAGTTGTCCAAAGTTGAAAACAATGTTCAACAAATTCATAGCTGTCCTTCACTTAGACTGGTTGCCCACCAAGTTTAAACAAATCAGTCTGCCATAATATTTTACCTGGAGCTGATGGAAAGGGATAGCTTTGTCTTTTCTAAATGCATCACTGTAAAGTGAATACAAAAATTGATCTGTATTCATTTTCTGTGCTATTAAGCATAACACTACCATTGCCTTTTTCTATGAATTTTTAAATTGATCTGGAATGAAAATATTAATCTTGTTCATATTATTTTATCTCTGTTCTGTTATAGCAATTAAATATTGCTTGGTTTTAAGATTCTACAAATGTATTTTTTTACGCTCCTCACACAGAACAATGGGTGGAAAAGCTTTCTGTGGTTACTGTCTGAGCAATTGACTTGTTCTGTGAATTTTTATTGCTTAAAAATTGATTGACTTGGCTCTACAAACTAAGCCCAAAAGTTTCCACTGATAAATATCCTAGTGTATTTATTAATCTTAATGTTCCTAATGAATTGCACATTTCACTACTGATGATACACAAACCTCTGTGTGTGTGTGTGTGTGTATATATATATATATATATAAAATAGCATGGATTCTTATCTGCAACCACTGGTTTCATGCCATCTTTGCACAGCAATCATCAAGCAGAAAAGTACCCCCATTCCACTTCTTTTTCTGACCAGCCTTATGGGGTATACAATTGGTTTGGGATCAGTTGTGCAATAATGGGTCATGGTTGATCGAGACTGCTTGACACAACTGGCAGGTGAGCCCAGCAGTTACATATCACGGGCGAGACTAACCCACTCCTCAAGCCTCAGGGGGCCGTCCACCTAGGCTCTAATCCTCCTTGGAAAGGCTAGTTTTGACACCTGACACCTGAGACGCTTCTTTTTAGGGGAATGCTGATGGGGCCTAAGGCATTTTTGTGCTTGCCAGACATGTCTGGGCTACATCCCTGCACCTAGACCCACTTAAATCTCAGCCTTGTCCCATACTCACTCGTTTGGTGGGGTGCGCGACAAATATTTGATGATTGCCATGTAAAGACAGCATAAAACCATTTGTTGCAGATAAGCATCCATGCTATTAGATATGTATAAAAACTAATATATATATATGATTATTATTATATTATATAATAGCTCTATCACTGATATTGAGCACTCTACAAATTATACCGCATTTGGCCCACCACTAAATCACCAAGTGAGATAGTGACAACCATATACTGGTGTAATATAAATATATATACCAGTTCATTGACCTAGTGCGTAGAGAGTTCACCAATGGCCCTGGAGACCGCGGTTAAATCCTAGGTTGAGTCATACCAAAGACTCAAAAAATGGTACTTGATGCGGCCTTCCTTAACACTCAGCATTATAAGTTACATATTAAGGGTAAAGTGGAGCAATCCAAGTAAAGGAGTAGCGCCCTCTTCTACACCTGGGACTGAGCCTTTGTTTCCTGGACCATTAATGAACACTCTACCCACTATACCAATCTAATAACTTGACCAATCAAATGATCTCAAATTATAACAGCATCTATAGGGAAAACTCAATATTCTTTATTCAATATTTATATGCCTTTTCTTTTCCAGTTCATGGCATTTCTATATCAGAAAAAAACATTAAACATAGTTTCTGTACATGGTGTTAAAATGTTGAATTAGAATTGGTGAAATTATAAGATTACAAAATATCAATTTTTCTGAAACGCTATATATGTAATACCACAATACATACCAGGCGATGAAGTGTGTGTGTGTGTGTATACAGTATTGTTCAATTTAAAAGAATAATCATTCTCTTATATTGAACAATACTGCGTACTCATTCAAATGCAGTTTTCCTTATTCATAATTGCCATAAAATCTAGAAGTCCTTTGAAATTGTCACCAATATTTTATGGACGAAAAATCTTATGTGATTATGAAAAAAATTTATTCCAGAAAGTTAATTTTCAAAAGTTTGATATTTATTTTATCAAAAATAGACACAACTGCATCGAGGAATAAGTTTTATTTTTAATTCCTTTTTCCTCTTTTTTTTTTTTTTTTTTGCTTGCAGGAAGTTATCTCCCTTGTTTGCCATGTTTCTTTCCATCCCAGCACAAAAGGCACTTTGTTGGCTTAACAACTATCGACGGCTCATTGCTGTACCCCAAAAGTTCTCTCACCTCGTCGATTTTGGTAAGTTACTTTTTTCCTTTTTAAACTGTTTATTTTTGTATGGCTTTGGCTTGTTTTCTAGAAATAAACCAGTTTCATTATATCTGTACAGTTATATGTATAATATCCCTTCAGTTTCAGTGAAGGGATAAGTGATGGAAACTGATTCACAAAAGCATAGAATCCTTTGAGAATAGCCATATGCAATACAGCGCTTACAAACGTCTGATTCGCAAAGGTGATCTGAGTCCAGCACCGGGTCCACAAAGTCACCACATTAACTGTGACATATGTGGAAAATTGTGCCTATCTCTTGCTGATCTCAAAAGCCATCTGCGTAAATGTGCTAAATCTATCTTGCACCCAAATGTCACTGCAAACATAACTGATCGGTTTTGCCAATTCTGTGGCAAAATCTGTTGCACTTTGGCTGGCCTTGAAGAGTCACCTACAAACACATACAATTTAAGGGGGTAGTAGAGGAGAGGAGAAAGGACATGAGATAAAGGAGGTGGTCATGCTTGAAACTGAGAGGACAGCCATCATAATATCCCTACTCAGTAATGGTTGTATTAATTCCTGATTACTAAGTAAAGTAAAGTTGGCAACCATAGTCGAGGGTGACCCGAAGGCTCCCTTTTCAATAGCTACTATACCAAGGTGTAGGGAAGGACACTACTCTTTCCCCTGGATTACTCCACTCTGCCTTGATTGATGAATTTGATTATATATTTTGATTACTAGTTTGCCTTGATACATACCTTATAATGCTGAGTGTTAAGCAAGGTAGCATCAAGTACCATTTTTTGAGTCTTTGGTATGACTCGACCTGGAATTGAACCTAGGTCTCCCAGGCCATTGGTGAACACTCTAACCATTATGCCAATGTCCAGTTCCTGATTACTAACAATCCTTAACATTAATTAAAAAAAATTTTTTAATAGCCTCTTAGCTTTTCAGCAACTTTAGATTTAAAAAATTTATATCAATACAACTATCAAGAAATTTCATATAAAACTGGTGTCATATAGAAATAAAGTGAGATATTGGTGATTGAATACCAATTGCCAGTGGATGGAAGTGGCTGGCCTCTAGATAATATAAATAGAGGTACCATGCTGTTAAAATGGGCACACCAGTCCAGAGGACAATTAGTTGGTGGATATCTATCAAATGACAATCTGCTGGAAGAACCTCAGTGAGAAAGACTTTACAGTAATATCTTGGCCAGCAGTGTACAGATAGTAACTATCTTTTGTTTGTCTTATTTTCTGTTAATGTTTGAGGTGAATGAAATATTTATGCTTTTGTTAAGTTGTCTGTCAATTATTTTTATGCACTTGTGAACATTACAAAAACTAGTAATCAAAATATATAATCAAATTCATCAATCAACAAAGAATTTTTTATAATATTCAGAATTAGTTTTTATAACCTTGTAAAATGAATATTGGTATATAATATTTTATCATAACATATAATTCTCAGATTTAAAATATTATTATATAAGATGATATAAAATTCAAATCTATTATAAAATCTAATAATCAACTACTTGTTGTTCATGAATGGCGGTCTGTAACGTTTGAGGATGGGATCCTGGGTGCTGAGCAGTCTGTGACCCAGCAGCCAAAATGTTCACATGAAATGTGTAGCAGAAAGAAACTTAAATTTTTGTTTGGCGCGTAATTTAATTTGACTGTTAGAGTCACCAAACATTTTCACCCAATCAGGATGACTTGTCCTATTCAGCCCGAACCATATTTCCTAGCAGCAGCAAAAATTGGAGAAAGCCCGCGAATCTCTCTCTCTTGGTCAGAAATCCTCAAAGGGAACGGACATCTATTCATCTGTTCCCAAATGGTAGTAGCCTCATCAACCATTATGATGAGAGCCATCTAGTTTATGGATCCCTCTGGTCTATTCTTCTAGACCTAGGGATTCTAGTTAAAAACAAATTAGATGATACACTCTAACAACTTCCTACCTTCTTTCTTTACTACGAGGCTTGCAGCATACCAGCGTAAAACCCTTACTTCATGCTGCCATTAAAACGTTCCTTCAAAAGACCTAATGACGTCTTCGTTCTTCTTTACCACCTTGATTTTTCCATCAACATTTAGTAAGGGGATAACTACCAACGAAATACCAACGCCACCAAAGTAATACCAACAAAACCAACTTAAACCAAAAACCCAACAATAATAACAACAATGTTATCCCCATCGCTATAAATGGCGACCTTCCTACTTATGAGAACACACAACCACATATAAAAACAAACTAAATATACCACTACAAAAATGGAAATTAAACCTAAAAACATAATATCCCCCCCTACAAATGCAATGCTCCTCCTTGTCCCTTAATGGGCAAGATAAGTGTTATGGTTCCTACCTTACGGACTATAATGAACTCTTCCTATTATTATGAATACCAGGAGAATATTCATCTTGGTGTTAAGTTAACTCCAGCCTAAGACTTTGGCTGTCAGACTGACGTTCAACACTCTTTTACCTATGCTGTATTTATACTTTCATTCAATATACTTGTTTCATGTAATCCTGAGTTCGTGTCTTTCTTCCAGACCTTTTACAGGTCGACAACAATAAGCGGTTAGAGAGTCCTAATACAATCAATCAACTGGTCATGAAAAGCTGTAGCACCTACATGATTGTCCCAACCGTTGTTGTGGAGTAGCTGGAACACCCCCACAAGATAGACTAGTCTAAAGGCTATTTAAAACCGTGTTCACTCTAGACTGAGCAATTTACAATTAACGGTTATTTACATTAGTCGGCCTACTCAACCATGTACTGTATTCTCTCTGGAATAAAATATCTCTTTATTTCTACATACATGTCAACCTTAACATATTTTCACAACACAACAAGCGTATTGTTAAAATGACTTTTATGGCAAACTAACATCTAACCCTTTTTTATCTTAAAAGTGCTTGTGGCTGAGGAAAAACAAGACTTTGAGTGTCCTGTGTATGACATTAAACTGTATCTGATGGTGAAGCTCCAGTCCTTGAGCTCTGAGGAGTGTGGAGTGCCCCTTCATTGCCATGACTCCCAGGTCCACTCTGACCCAGAGTGATAGTACCTGTTAATGTCCTATCTATGAGTTGAATAGAACTGTTCAATCATTTACTGAGAATCATTATTATTAGTTATTTAAAACCAAATAGCAGGGTGGAAATTGTTGGTACTACTTGATAAATAGAATTACTGATGTTAAATAGCAATACATTTAACTGTGTGCAAACAAATGAGCTTTTACTTATTTAAAAATGAAGTTGCCTACCATCTATATATATGATTGTAGGCAACTTCATATATATATATATATATATATATATATATATATATATTGTCATCCACAGACAGTTTCATTGTATCACAACTCATCAGTGTGGCTAGACAAGTAGGATGCTTGAAGCTGAGATCAAAACCTGCCCAACTTTACATTAGACTTAGTATCATACCGCTCAGCCAAGAAGCAAACCATGTCAGCTCAGGAATTATAAGGCAATAAGTAGTAGCTTTCATTTGTTTTACATTTATACATTGCCAGATACCAGAGTGCTCAATTCGTTCAAAGAACTTTGCATTATGCAAGTGGCAGTCGTAAATTCCTTCGCTAGAGTGTTCAACCCCTGTCGGGGAGCGTATATATATATATATATATATATATATATATATATATATATGTTTGTAGGTAACTCTATATATGAACAGGATAATAAATTGCATTATAATTCATAAAATATATGATAGTCAGTTATGAGTGAATTAAAGTGATATTATCTAGACAAGTCGGTGACAATTATTGATACTTTTTGATAATCTGTTTTTGATGAAATACAGGATTGAGTAAGTTTAGCACCATTTATACTCACCATAACCTTAGCTCTGTGACTTTTTCTTATTTGTTAAATTGAAACTTTCTCAACAGTAAGATTTAAAATGGAAAATACTAAAAGAAAGGCAAGAAAATGAGTTTGTCATGCTTCAACCAATGAACAGCTTACTGGAGTATATGTGCTGAAAGCTAAGAGGACTATTATCTTTGTAAATACAACTTTAGTTTCAATACCTTTCAACACCGTCTGTGTGTGTGTGTAATATATATATATATATATATATATATATATATATATATATATATATATATATATATATATAGTAACCCAGCAAAAACGGCACACACTAGCAAGATTTTTAATTAGAGTAATACATTTAAAATGCTCAATCTTAGGGAATAAAGTAATATCCAGTCCAATTTACAACTCGATGATTTTATATATATATGTATATTAAGTGGAATATCATTTCTTAATCATTGAAATTTTCAATGTAATGGAGGTAATTATGAAACCTATGTGGGCTGCTGGTGGGGGTACTGGTTATCATCATGGGAAATGGACATAGTGATCCAAATTCTAATCCTAAATGAGACTGTTTGCCTTTTACATAATACTAATACCCTTGGTTAAAGTTGAATCCAACTATTTTACTTCCAGCTATAGATAAATAGTAGGGCAGACTGGGCTCTTTTAACCTTGGTATTGTAACCAGTGTAGGAGAACAAAAACTCTGAATTAAAGCCTGTTAAACTCTGCTTTAAAAAAAATTGACCTTGTGTTAAATCCTGCTTGTGCATAGGCTTTGGATAAATACATACATGGACGGCTTTTACTCAAACCTAGTTCATGGGTAATCTTGTAAAATATAAAACTTGCTTAAATTTTGACCTAGAAGAAAAAGTAATCTTCTGAGTAAACTGACTGATTGGGTCAAGATTGACTTGAAAGCTCTTTACCAAAGAGTTACCTCCCCTGCTGCACTAAAAAATTTCAACCTTAAGTATTATTTTCCAGAATCCTAAAAAGAAGACTGGTCATTATTTCATGAATTTTTAGACTAGTCTCCTTACCTTGTGCCATGTATCCCAGCACTACATGGTTAAGTGATCAGTCAGATCAACCTGGTGGGGAGAATGGCTAGATTCCTGGGTGGATAAAAAATAAGACCCGTCAAAGCATGGATTAACCAACTTGTAGGGTTAATGGCCGTCTAACATTCTCATACCCTGAAGAAAGAGAATGCAATCTTTTTTATCGAAGTGTGATCTAGCCATTCACTGCCACAGATCTTTCATTAGCTGTTCTGAATGACACTTTGCTGCTGTATCCAAGAGATGATGTTGGGAGGATGCAACACAAGGTCAATTTCTTGTAAGTGGAGTACAGCTGGTTTGATTTCAGAGTTGTCCTTCTGTTAGACTCGTTCCTTAACCAAGGTTAAAGAACTCTGTTCTATTTATCCTTAGCTAAGGTAGAACAAATGAATTCATACCTTTTACATTGGCATCTGTGCAAAGTGAAATCCAAACTGCTTTGTCCAGGATTTGAACTCAGATTGCCAATTCCGTTTTCCATGGTAACCATTACACTAAGAGAAAGTGGGTGTGGCCCTTTGAAACCCTGTGACAATGTTTTGTTACTACCTGTCCAATCTTGCCTGCTTAATAAACTTAACCCCACTTTGTTTTGTTGTTAAGATTAGTTAGTTGCAGGTTTTGATCAAAACCATACGAGCTATGAGTCAGCTTCATAAAAGAAAGAAAAAGTAGCAAAACTAAATTCCAAGAATATAAGTTTCATTCTTTTTTTTTTTTAAATAATTTATTCTGGCCAGAGGCTTCGTGTGACACTTTGTAATATAGATTTGGGCACTGATCCCGTACTTTCACAATATGGACAGCAAGTTCCCTTATCCCATTCTGTGTCTAAACAGCTAACTTTCCATTCTTGGCAACCTATTTTGTTTTTGAAGTTGTTGGGAAGGAACTTTGGTTTAGAAAGTTCTCACCATACTCATTCATAATGAATTGTATTTTTTTTTCTTTTTTTTTTTTCCAGGACTTTTCACAACTGCTGATGTTGTATCTGAACTTCAAGAACTTCTTAGAGAAGATTTTCCTGAGTTTTCCCACCTCATTCCAATTGCAAAACAGCTCATCCACACATTGTTTGGCCAGACAACAGCATCACTAAAACAATTAACTACTCGCGTAATTTTTGAGGAATATTTCCGTGGGAATATTCACCGGATAGCTTCACTCTTGCCTGAAGAGACTCGATTGATCTATGAAAATGCGTCAGACATCTGTGACAATGACCTATACAAAGAGTTTGTGACCATGGTCCTCAACAAGGACCTTCTCGTGCGTTTTATCAGACATTTCTCTCTTCCTTACGATTCTCTTTTAAACTTTGAAACGGAACTCTTGTTGCAACGAATGGTTGTGCTTTTCTCTTCTTTCCAAGTTGGAACCACAAGTCTGTTGTTTGAGCGGCAAATACCTTACAATAGCTCCAGTGAAGACTCAGATCTTTTTGCAAATGAAGAGGAAGGGGATTCTGACTTAGAATATTGGTAAAATGAAGCAAAGATTTTGTTTTGCATTTTTTTTTTTTTTTCCTTCAACTATGCCCTTCCTCTTCTATAAAAAAAAGTCAATCAGCAAAGTTTATTTTATTTATTTATTTATTTATTTTTTGTTTAAGTGTTTGCCTTCTGTCTCAGGGTGGTTGAACATTTCATTGGAGGCCCACAAAGTCTGGTGCTGGGTAAGTGAGGCCCATTATCTTTCACTAAAGTAGGACTTCAAGCCCAAACAAAGTACTCTTTTTTTCTGTTGGCTGTCAGTGTGCTATCTACAATGCTTGTTTGGGATAAATATCGGGGGGGGGGGGTTAATAGCTCAAACTTTTTTTTATTATTGTCAATGTCAAAATATTCATGAACCATTTTTATCCACATCTTTTTAAGCATTGAGTCTATCAACACTCATCCCACAAAGTTTATTCTAAGATGATGACATTTTCTGATACAGTTTGTCATTAATCTCTAATTGGTAAACATGTAGATATAAACTTCTCTAAAATCTGGCAACAGATTTCAAACTTGACAGATCTTGGTTGACTATTATTTCCAATGATGTCTTTCACTGTGTGTAATGTAGGAGGTTTGTACAACATCTACATGAATATATATATATATATATATATATATATATTTTTTTTTTTTTTTTTTTTTTTTTTAAGTAGATGGGTTGTTACATAGGAATGGTCCCATACTCTGTTTCCAAGTTTTTTTTTTCTTCATATGAGTTGTCACAACTGGTGGCTTTTATGGCTGCAGGAGTTGCCAGTAAGAAGATAGTTTACCACTGATCTGCTTAGGGGCTCTTCTCCTTGCTGGGTATCAAAGTTGTCCTTCTCCTAAACTGGTTGCTAACCAAGGCTAGTCTGCTTTGCTATTTACTCATAGCTATACAGATGTATCATTTAAAATATTCTTGCATGATCAACTTACATTTAAAACAAGCATTTAGTAACTATGATTGAAAAAAAAAAAAAAAAAAAAAAAAAACATCAAAATTTTTTTCATAGTTTTCCTAATACCAGCAGTACTACTACATTGTGCATATTTTTCTTTTAAAGAACTTTGTTTAACAAAACCCACTGTCAAAAAATTTTTCAGTAATAAAATAACTCAGATCTCTATGTATCATATATGCCACTGTCCATTAATTTAAAAAAATGTGGTTGTGAATCATCCAGAAAATTGTCCGTACTTATATTTTTCATGGAATTATTAATTTACCATATTTTTGGCATATATAACACACTTTTCTAACTCCAAATAAAAGATTTAAAAAAAAACAGCCATCCAATTGGACATTAGACTTGGGTTCTACAAATCTTTCTCCAAGGCAGGAAATTAAAAAAGAAAATAAAAGAAAAAAACTTCCTTCAATTTTTATTTTTCCAGTATAATTAAGGATATATCTTTTATGCTGCTAATTTTTAATTTTTTTTTTTATTTTGCTCTTAAAGGTTTTATTGGCAACTCCAACCATGTTGTGCCTTTTCCTGTGTAAACTTCCAAATTCTTGTCAATGGCACAGATTGAGTCTATCCATATCTTCATTTTGTATTTTACGGGTCTGTCAGGCATCTTTTACTGGAAATAACTTTTTCCCCATTCCGGAATAACCCATTTCTTTCTCGGTTCATCAATCAATGACAAATGTGTTCTCTTAGGCGACCTTTATTTTTGCTTTAATAAATGTTGACATAAATGGAATATTTGTGAAAAGTAACTGTAAGGACATTTGTTTGATATTCAACATACATATCATTGTCTTTAAAATTTTCTTATGTTTCTTAGAAATACTTAGAAATTTTAAATCATATTCTTAAGAAAATCTTACTCAGAAATTTCTTTTATACTGTTTTAAAAAGGATACAACTGTATTTTTGACAATTTATATTTAAACTATTTTTAAAAAGAAATTAATTTTTTTTTTTTTTTTTTTTTAATAATTTTCATAATACCAACAGTACAACTACATGCATATTTTTTCCCCAAAGGACTTCATTACTTAACAAACCCCATTGTCAAGAAAACTTTTAGGAATAAGATACCTTGGACATTCATTTAGGATATCTGCCACTGTCCAGTAATTTTTTTTAAAATTTGGTTGAAACTAAGAAAGTTTTAAAGATGCTTAGAAAATACTTAGAAATTTCTTATACACCATTCCAAAATGATGCAACTGTATTTTTGACAATTTGTATTTAAACTATTTTAAATCCCAAACTATTTTTAAATACACAAATTTTGATGAGATGAGGAGCATGAATTTTTTTTAAAAACAATTGGATGGAAATGTCATAATGTTCTTTACATGATGTTAATTAGGCCTTTGGAGCCCTTCATGTATGATGTTGATAAAAAGTGGTTGTTGGAGCCTTCCATACATAGTATACAAAAATCAACATGCTTTCTTATTTTACCAACATGCATAATTAGACTCTTTTTTTTTTCTGACTCTTTATTTCCATGTATTGAAGAGGTTAATATTTCCTTTGAAATAAGTCTAAAAAATCTAAACAGAATCCTACTGGCCAGTTTTCTTTTCTTTTTTTTCTTTTCTTCTTTTAATGATTAATTTGTAGCTGTTATTAATATTGTTTATTTTTTTTAGCTCATTATGCCGATATACTGGTGGTAGCTTTATCACACACACCCTCCACTATCGCACCAGTTTACCAGTGTAGAGATCACACTCAAATGGCAGTGGGTAAATTTAGGTACAGAAGCTCAGGGATAAAAGGGTTAAACAAGGTTGGGGATGAATTGTTTTTAACTATGAATTGTTTAACTGTAAACTAACTGGAATACATGTAACATATTAAATGTTATAACATAATAATAAATGAAGTAATAATAGTTTTAGATTTTGTGCTATTTTTGTTATGAGATAGCTAGTGGTTTATAATTGGTATGTAATACATTAAATGCTATGATGATAATATTTTTTAGCTTCTTTGTGCAATTTTATATAAAATGGTAGAAATAGTTTTAGTATATAAGAATGCTATATGTCTTTCAGTTGTAGATGTCAGTTTGGATCTGTTGATAAAAATTGGACGAATTTAAAAGAAACAATATTTCTTCATTTTTTTTCCTTTTTCAAATAAACTTATTTTATAATCAATGCAATTTAAATTGATAATCATATTTGACCATATATAGAACACTTTTCTTTTCTTTTTTAATAAAATCACTCAAGGGAGAGAACTCTTAATCAACATAGCTATTACATATAACAATAATACGCTAATATTTAGTTTTTTGTTTGTTTTTTTTTGGGGGGGGGTACTATAGATGTTGATATTTTCTAAATATTCCCTGCTAAAAAAAAGGTATATTTAAGCTTGTGTATCCTATATAACATTAAACTACCTATAAACAAATAATATATATATGACTGAAAAATGAAAAACAAGTTGAAATTCTCACTCGGATTTCAAAAGCTCCCAAACATTTAGCATCTGTTTCCATGACGACTACATCAATAAATTCCATTATCATTTGAAATAGGAAATTTCATTGTACGTAATGAAGCTGTATAATTGAAACATGTTATACAAATAAATCGTTAATTTCAATTATATGGTTTTCATTTTTTAATCATATTTTTTATATATAATAGGATCAAAAAGGTTCAGAGACTTTTCCTATGAAAAGCTTTTTCCATGTTTTATTTAAATTTGGCTGCCATCATCTTTGAAGTTGTTACCTTTTGTAGTGGTACACACCACTCACAGCACTTCTGCTGTATTAAAAGTCCTGAAAATGATATTGTGTGTGTGTGTGTGTGTGTGCGCGTATATATATATATATATATATATATATATATATATATGTGTGTGTGTGTGTGTCACAAATGGAAAAAAACTCAATAGATAGTTTCCATGCCATTATAAATTCATTTTGACGTGTCAATTATTTCTCTGTAAAAATTTGTATACCATTTGAAGAGGCAAGGGATTGACTCGTTGAAATAGATTCATAATAGCAGGATAACTATCTGCCGAGTTCCTTCTATTTGCTATACAGATATGTTCGCTCTGTATGTGAGTGTTTTTATATATATTCTCATAGATTTATATACTAATAGCCATACATCGAGCACTCCTGTAGAATTATATGAAATTTCTCATAGATTCTATGTATGAATAATTCTAACACATACTCTCTGGACATCAATTGGATATAACTTATATATGTTTGGTTGAATACTGCAGATTGTTTTTTTTTTAAATCTTCAAGTGAAGACATTCAAGTCTTCTTGCTATTCTTCTTATGTCTGGATCAAGATGGTGAAGAAAGTAACCTTTACTAGTCCAATTGCTTTCAACCATTTCGCTGGTCATCTTTGAGGTTGTGTTACATTGTTTGTTGCTTTCAGTTTTATTTATATTAATTTAGAGTTGTTTTTTTTTTATAGATGGGGTTGGCTCATTCTGTTAGGGTGAGTGGTTAGTTATTGAATATATTTATACCTGTGGTGAATGCTATTTCATTTATAGTAGGTTTGTTTTGTTTTTTGGTTTTTATAGTTATTGCTTTGAGGATTTGTAAACCGTCTTTATTGTTATTTTTATATATGATTTTTGTATTGTTGATTAGGATCTTTCTTACATTTGGGGATTTGATTTTGTCAATGTCTTTATAATGCTTTGTCATTACTTACTGTTTTATGGCGCTTATGTCTTGAACCAGACCTAAGAAGAATAGCAAGAAAACTCGAACATCTTCACTTGAAAATTTTTTAAAAAATCAATCCACAGTATTCAACCAAACATGTTTAATAATGACTTGCTGCCTAAGTATACAATATATATATATATATATATATATATATATATAGTTTGCTATATTTATAGATAAAAATTGGTCAATATTGGTGATTGTGCATATATGACTAAGTAAGGATAGTATAGACAATCAACGGTACTTAGAGACTGTCATTTTCTCACCTATGTGATTATTAAAATGTCTACTCTATTCTAATTTAGATCTATACAATCTCTATCATTAATATTCAGCCTTCTTTATTTATGAATAAAACAAATTACTTTTTTTTCTTTTTTTTTTTTTTTTTAGCTTAATGCTTTATATGATTTTGAATAAACTTTGAGATTAAAAATTTCTCTTCAATTTTTACTCGGCTCTACAACAAAAAAAAAATGAAGAGTTTAAACTACACTATCATATACATTTTCAGACTAATGCCCCTTGGGAAAGTTATGAACACTCTTATGCCCCCAGCTATAGTACCATTACAGTTTTTCTACAAGGATGGCTTTGTTATTAAATAACCCATGGAGATTTTGGTGCCATTAAACAAAGAAATAAAACCAAAAATAATGAAAAAAAGGAAAAAGTTGCTAAGTGGGTGCGGAAAACAGAGTAATTAAGTTTTCTCATAAGACTTTACAAATGACAAACTTCAAAGAAGTTTTAAAAAAAGAAGTGTGCAATATTTGATCTTTTTAAACAAATTTATTTCCTCTAACCTCCAGGACTGCTCTATTCAGATATTTTTAAAAGCTCATAAAAAAAAAATCTTCCCAAATGACTTTTATCATTTCTTAAATTTTTTTTCTTTCCTCTTTTTATAAGGATTTTGCTCACATTTCAAACACACCAGTTTTCTGCGCTTCCACAAACACTGCAACCAAAACTTTTTGTCATTTTTTTTCTCTTCTTTTTCAAAACTTGTACATCTGTTTGCATCTGCCTTTTGACAGTCCAAAACTTGAGCCATATGTGTGTTTCTGTGCATTGTAAAATTTTCATGTGCAAGTACATTGGGCTTCTTTTCTTTTTTTTTCTTTTTTTTTTCTCTTTATGGCCAAGATTTCTTTTGGTCCCGTGTGTGCAATTTTATTAGAAATGGTTTTTCTATTATTTGTGAAAATGACTCTTCATAAATCAAAGTTTCTTGTGTTTGTATTTGTTTGATTTTTTTTTTCTTCTCGTTCATACATCATGCTTGTAAAAAAAAAAATATATATCTGCTTATTTGGTTAAACATCAGATTATCAATAATGATAAATGCCTTACAATTTCGTACATTCATAAATCATTATCTTGTTGTACTGCTAGCATGGATTTCCCTGAATTTCTCTTGCCATTTGTTTCTATCATCCATTGCTTCCAACAGGTCTTCTAGACTGCATCCCGTGTCCACACAGAGCTGCTCTAGATAAGTTCTAGTTGGTCGTCCAACACTTGCACATCTGTGTGAAGAGGTAAATAGGAGAACGTCCTTATAAGTTCATCCTTACCTCTCTAAAAGTCTCGCACATGTCTTTGTCTTATTTGGATGGTTTTAGGAATGGGAGGTAGGTGGCCATACAGTTACTGTTTTGTGAGATTTTGCTTTCAGGATTTGTTCAATATAGCTCATAGCTTTCTTATGCGACTAGTGAAGGCATGGACTGCTATCGAAAGGTTATCAGTCCTGTGGAAATCAGACTTATCCAATAAAATGCAATTTTTTTCCAATCAGCGATCGTGTCAATTCTACTATATGGATGCACCACATGGATGCTGATGAAACATATAGAGAAAAAGCTAGACGGTAATTTCACAAGAATGCTACAAACTATATTGAACAAATTCTGGAAGCAACATCCCACAAAACAAAAGATTCATAAATAGTATATAATCCTTTTGTGGTGATAAATGGTATAATAATAGTACACTAATAACTGGTACTATTATGGGTCTATATTTCTAGTCAGGCACTGGTTCTTGCCAGATCTTTTGAAGTTAAGCAACAATTAGTATTTTTAAATGGGTAACCACTTAGTAATAGTAGGTACTGTAAGCAAACTAAGGCCTGTGTGCTGGGCTAAGCAATGCTTAATTATTATGGGACAGAGCTAATATAATATAATAATGGTCATAATAAAATTATATAGATAGTGACAATAAGAATGTCTTTATAGATGATATGAAAAAACATGTTAGAATGATTAGAAGTGGATAGGAAAATGTTTTAGTTATTAGAATATTTTTAATAAGGTCTCCCTAGGATTATGGATATTCTTTCAAGAATTCTTTTATTTTTTCTTAATTATGAAGATAAAATACTTACTCTGGAAGATCATTTCCGAAATATTAGCAGAATAGTTGAAACTGTTAAAACTATCAAGAAAAAAAGGGGTTTTTTTGATGGGTTTTTTTCCAGCCTGAGGAAACTAAAGTTTACTTGTCACTTTTAAAGTTTAATGAAAAAGCTCTAAAGGTAGTCTTAATTAAAAACATCTACAGAAATAACATGAAATTCACAATTATATACAAACTTTTATATCCCGGAGATTTCTAAACTTTTTGTATTGGTGACAGTTTTAAAAGAAACGTTTGTGATGCACAAGTTTTATTCACCAACTATATAGTTATTTATGAAACTTAGTTTAGATGAAGCACAAGGCTGGAAAAGTATAGGACACTCAGTGAGACTCAAACTCACTAGTAATGGTCTGCCAGTCTGGCTTGCTAACCATTTCAATATGCAAGGCACTTAATCCAACTATATAATTCAATAGGAAAATAAAAATATTTTAATAAAAAATCTAGTTTTCAATAAATGAAATTAACACAATGTTGCGACAGTTTTAAAAGCTCTATCTTAACTACTGATTTTAATGGCATGTCAACCCATCAGGGGTTATTTTATCCTTAAAGGTTAGGGAATTGTGTTCATTGTATGTTTATATTAATTGTGTAATTTAAGAGGGTTTGAGGTAGGTATTCATTTATGTGATGTCAAGTTTTCCTATTTTAAACAACTGTATTTTACATATAGATGGGAGCTTAATAGGTACTATTAGTCTGGTTCAGAGTTGACCTAGGAGTAATTAATCACTGACAGAATATCTTGTTAGAATTTTTTTTTTTTTTGTCTTGGATTTTCTTATACTGGCAATGAATTGAAAAATTGGATTAATGACAATTCTTTCATGCATGAGGATAAAGATGCTGAAATTAAGGATTGTCTTGGATTGACTAAATATAAACATACCATGAACACAATTCCCTAACCTCTAGGCATAAAATAATCCTAGATGGGTTGGCATGCCATCAAAATCAATCACTGAGTGGTTAAGATAAAGCTTTTTTAGACTGTCACAACATTGTGTTAATTTCATTTATTAATAACTAAATTTTACATTGAAATATTTTTATATACTTCAAATAGATTTTAAAAAATCAAATCCTAGAATTGGCTTGCTTGAAAAATTTTTTTTTTTTTTTTTCATTAGATCAAAGAAAACATTTCTGTGTTTGGCATAAGTATTCATGAACAAAAACACAAATTCTTTATTTTTGTGTACACACACACACACATTGCTGAACTTACTTATAAACTGTGACTGAGGGTCACACATCTTCAGGACATATATTATTTTATCATTTGTTTTTATTCTTTAACACTAATTCATCAAAATTCTTTTTATATATTATATATATATATATATATAGAGAGGTTGTATTTTCTCTTTTAAATGTGTTTGATTACATATGAAATAGCAATAGTTAAAAATCTAATATGTCATGTCAAACTCATAACCTGCTTTGAAAAAATCTACTCTGAACTTAAAAACACTTAACAAACTCTCATTGATAATGACTTCCACGTTGTTGATGAACTAATAAAATGCACTATTGAACTATCAACTCTAATTACAATAAAAATAATGCTACATCAAACAACCCTAAACACAATAAATTTTTTCGTAACCAGATGTGCAGACACTACAAACTCAATAAAGTAGCTCTAAAAAATCTAATAAGTAATAATGTCACACTGAAAGACTCTAACAATAAAATAAAACCACTTATATATTACCCCAAATTCAATACGAATAACCTCATCATCTCTAAAAACTTTTCTCCCTTGACTAGTCACCTCAGTACAACGGATATAGTATATGAATTTAAATGTCCACTTGAATGGTTTTCCAATAAAATAAGTATCTACATTAGCCTGACTACAATATCATAGCCTTCCTCAAAATACCTAAAAATTTGAACTGAAAACACCTCCATATAAGAAAACAAAACCTCCAAATTCTTCAAGTTCTATATACAAAGATTAACAAACCTTCTTTAAACAAGATCAATTTCAAATATAGCAGCCATATTCTAAAATGCCTTTAACATTTTTCTTGCCAATTCTTCTTTCTTCTAATCCCCAACCACTTGTTCCTCCTCCTCCTACTCTTTAAATAAATGCATATGATTCATGATTGTGTTTGTCATTTCAAGTGTTCGTTTCCTCAAAGATGGTTCCAGCTGGAGCTGAAGGTACTTCAGGGAAAAATATGGTGCTTTTTTTTTTTTTTTTTTTTTTTTTTTTCAATTCATTCCATCCAGATGTCAAATGACTCAGACAAGGACTTGACATGGATCAATGAAGAAATAGGCAGAAGTGAAGTGTTGGTTTTTATTTATATATATATATATATATATATATATATATATATTTTATTTTTTTTATTTTTTTATTTTTTTTTAATTCAAGATGTTTCTCAAACTTCATAGGTTTAGGATCTCAGCTTGTGAGATCCCATTCTTGTATATACAAAAGAGAAATGTCAATGAGGAAAGTTTGCAAGGAAAAACGCTCAGTGCCACTACAGCAAGATAGGTATTCAACCCAGAAAATATCAAATTATGAATACCAGAAATCTTTTACCTTAAGTTTCATATGGTGTGTGCAATCATCAGATGGAAAAGGGTTATAGCTTTTATTTAATTAGCCGTGCACTTTTTAGAAAAGTAAGTTGTACCATAATCATCGAAGTGACTACTTTGAATTAAAAAAAAAACACAAAAACAAAACACTTTCCATCTGATGATTGTGCACACTTTGGAAAATCTAAAGAAACAGATTTCTAGCATTCATAATTTGATATTTTTCTGGTTTGTGTGTGTGTGTGTGTGTATATATATATATATATATATATATGTCATCCACAGACAGATCTGTTTCGTTCTATCAGAACTCATCAGTGGCAAGACAAGCTAGATTCCCGAAGCTGGGATTGAAACCCGGTTGACTCAAACGCCAATCCAAGATTTTACCACTCAGCCATGAGGAAACCAGCGCAAGCGAAGTAAATTTAAACGGTTATGAATCACAATGGTTATTGTTTACATATATCCGCTTAACGGCTACCAAGAACTCAATTCATATATATATATATATATATATATAAAAATGATAGATTGTGGTGAATCTGACAATATTATAGAAAATGTATGAAAAGTTTGATAAATCAAATGCTTAAAACCCGGTGTAAAGGCATGACATTTCTTTCATTTTTGAGAATTTTCTCAAACTATCAAAATAGAAAACGAATACCCAAAAAAAGGTGGGGGGGGACATTTTCTCCACTCTGTACCACCATACTTTTGAGGATTCTTTCCTTATCACTTTCTCTTTCCCCCTTTTTAGCTCCCTTCCCACCTAGACATCACATTATAGTCAATGTCTTTCTCGAAACATGATATGCTGAAACCCCTTTCTCCTCCACCTCCCCCCCCCTGCGTCAGCTCACTAAAATTATTTCCACTTTCATACAATCAAAAATCTCATGTAACCTGATACATTTGACTTTAAACCCTCTCTTTTTTCCTGCTACACCTTTATCCTCTCCATCATTTTATCCTGTTACTTATTTGCTTATATATAGAAAAACTCAGAAAGTGTTTGATTTATCCAACTTTCCACACATTTCTATCAAGTCTCACTGACAGCACAGGGTTCCCTGACTTTCTCACTATCCATCACTCCTGGCAGATCTTCTAGGTTGCATCCTATGTCTGTACAAAGCTGATGTAAGTCAGTCTTCACTGGTCAGTCAGTCAGCGTGCAGAAGTCCATTTATATCTTCGTCCTTGCTTCTCAAGCAGTGCTCCACATCTTGTTCATCTTACTTGAATGGTTTGTGAGATAGGAGGTAAGTGGTCGTACAGCTGCTGTTTTGTTGGGTGTTGCTTCCAGGATTTGTTCAAGACAGCACATAACATTGTTCTGTAGTTCTCTAGCTTTTTCTCTCTGTGGTTTGTTAATGTCCATGTGGTACATCTATATAGTAGTATGGACATAGCTACAATTTGGAAGAAATCCCATGTTATTTTATTGGATTCATTAGATTTTCATATGGCTGATATCCTGTTAATAGCATTCCATGCCTTCCCAATGTATATGTTGACATCACTTTCAGTAGATGAGATATTGCTGCCAAGGTATTTGAACTGGTTTACTAATTTTAGAGGCTTTCCACTTAGAGTAGAGATGGCTTCTTTCTGTTAAAAACATATGTACTCTGTTGTATTCGTATTCCCATAGAGGCGAATTCTTCCTGCTGCTCATTTTAGGCTATACAGTCGGGATTCTGCTTGGCCTGATGTCTTTGTAGGAAGTGCTAGGTTGTGTGTGTGTGTGTGTGTGTGTGTAATAAAATAAAATATATATATATACACACATACAAAGTGACAAGATGTGTTTAGTTCATATAAAACTACTAAGTCATTGAAGCAAACATTGTAGATAAAAATTACCAGTTTGCAATTTGGTATAAAATTGATTTAATGCACTAAAAATATTCAATTCTTTCATGCTATTTTTAATTAAAAATCTGACATTTTTCAGATTTTTTTTTTTAAATAATTGTCTAATGACTTATTACCTATAACATTATTGAAAGTTGGTTAAAAAAAAAAAAAAACATGAAAATTGTAATATTTTATTTTCTTATTTAGAATTGTATAAAAATATCTGCATTGCAAAATATTTGTGGTAAATAACTCTCAAAGATATAAATAATTCAATTTCTATAAATTTTTAATATAATGACTAACATTTCAAATTTTATTCAAACAATTTTCTTTGTATACTTGATATTGGCCAATACAACATTTCAGCTGATTCATTTTTTCAGTCTTCTCCAAAGAACAACCCAGGAGAAAAGTTTGAGGAGGCAATATAGGGGGCTTTCATATAAATACCTGTAGCAGTTTTAAAATTTAATGAATCATTTCAATAAAATCATTTAGTAAAAAACATGAAAGTTCAACTTAAATATAAAGTTTTATTCTTGATGGACATTTTGATTATCCCACTTCAATATGGCTGCCATCATTATTACATTTTAAAACTGTTACAGGACTTTGTGACACACATTGTGTATTTGTGTGTATATACACACACACACACACACACATTATATCATTCATGTTATTGTCAGATGAAACAAAAAAATAAAGACCAGGTCGATTTGCACAGAGATGAGTTGAAGAAAAGAAAATATTATTGTTGGTCGATACTAGTCATTATATATAAAATTCATTTTATGGTGTCGTTAATCGAATGACCAATATTTATATTTTAAAAGGTTGTCTCTCGATAGAATAAGTAAAGTTTTATCTTTCATCTTGATTGTTAAAACAACTGAACAATTTAGTAGAGAATCGGTCTCCATTTACGTTGCTCTGTACTAAGTAGTTGATATTACTTAACAGAATCGCCTCTTCATATACATATGTCCCCTACAGGAACTGTGTCTGAAACATGATGCTACACTTAAGCTTGCCCAGTTGGCTGGAACTGTAGAATACGACTGCACCTCTGCAGAGAGGTAAGACGACCCCACCCCAGGAATGTCTTGATATGACACTAAACAATCTGGTGGTGAGGTTCCAATGATGCTGGAGCTTTGGGGAATGCAGAACACCCCTTCATTGCCATTACTCCCAGGTCCACTGGCCTGGAATGGTAGCACCTGATAGGACCCCACCTATTGGTTAAATTGAACTAACTGCAGACTTATGCTAAACTGAATTGTTTGAATGAGAACTGTTGGACTGAACTGAATAGCTTGAAATAGAAATATTTTTGACAATTAAACTGTACTCATGCTAAACTGAATTGTTTGAAATAGAACCGACAATTTTTATAAAAAGGTATTTGGCGTGAAATAAACCTACAAAGGTTGATATGCCATAAAACTCAAACAACCAAACAAAAAAATAGTATAAAAGCATACAGTATTGAATATATCTGATATATTGAGTACCAGCTCATTTGATCAAACATGAAACACCTAGTCGTGAGTTATTACTCTGCCTTACATTTTTTTAATAGCTGATATATAATTTATATCAAATATATTATATAATAATTATAATAATTATAATTATAAATTATATAATAGCTGATATAATGTATTTTATATAATAATTATAAATTATAATTATAATAATAAATTATATAATTGCTGATATATAATGTATTTTATATAGATTATATAATAATTATAAATTATATAATAGCTGATATATATGTTTTTTATATAGATTTATTTGTGTGGGTAAGAGAGAGTTGTTCAAAAAATTCTAAGCCTCACCCAGAAAGAAGCGCCATTGAAGAACATTTTTGTTATGGCAACACCCTACCACTTCTGATAAAACGAAAAATTAATTCAGATTTCTATCTTAATTTCTATGCAGCTGAGGTCCATACAAAGGTGAGAGGTGTGTGACAAATCTATAGTGTTGGTAAGACTTACCTTTTTGAATAACTCTCATATATATATATATATATATATATATATGTTCATGAATACCTGTAGCAGTTTTAACATATAACTCACATTGCATAAATGATAGAATCATTTAGCCAAAAACGTATAAAATTTTAACTCTTAAAGTTTTATTCTTGATTTATTTTTTGATTATCAAATTTCAACATGGCCACCACCATTTTTTAAAATACATTTTTCAACTGCTGTAGGATTTTATGAACACACTGTATCTATGCTTGTCAGATGGTTGCAGAAAATTCAGTCCAGTACAGACTACAATACTCTCTGGGTATTCTTTACTTTATAAAAAAATGTTGGAAAAGTCCACATGATATATTTTGAAATCCTCAAGGTGTACTGGTAATGGTATACTTATGTCTGTACTGCTAAAATGTGCCAGTTCAGTTGGTATATTAATGATATCTTAATTTTTTTTCTGATGGGTTTTATTAACTGATGAGAGCCAGAGAATAGATCAGACAAAAATGTTACCTTGAAAACATCAAGAATATGAAAAAAAGGGGTTCAGCTGTCTTAAAAAAAGACTTGGAATTAGTAATACAAGTTTTTTTTAATTAATTTTCACAAAATTTCTACTAACAGGTTGTGATATTTCCATTATAATCACTTTTTATAAAATTCATATTAAAATCATTTCTACTAACAGGTTGTGATATATCCATTATAATCACTTTTTATAAAATTCATATTAAAATCATTTTTAATTCGACACAAGCCAATTTGCTGCCTAAATAACTCACTTCCACTAACAAAATAATTATCCCTTCTTCATTTTTTAACATTTTAACATAATACCTCATCTAAACATAACGTAGCTTTTATTTCTAACATTTTTTTAAATAAATTTTTAAAATTGTTTGGCTTCATTTAATCTGGTATATAAAACTTGGCTTATACTGACTCTGGGCAACTGAATATTGAACTCTATACCCAAGGGTCTGTGAGATTGGTTTAAGTTTGTTTGTTCTATAACTTTCATGCGCACGCACGCATCCACGATGTACCTCAAAAATTTTATTTACACTATCAGCACTAAGTGTATGGCATCCAAGTATACAGTACAATCCTGGTCACAGCAGCGTGCAGAGGAAAAAAATAGCAACAATGTGCCAATTTCCAAGAAACGAGGGTTGGTTATATTTGTCACTTTATAGGTATGCATCCTCATTTCATACAGCTTTGTGTTACATCTGAGCAAACCGCTTAGTAAATTACGACTTTGTCTGTGGTGTGGCTATGCATAATCATTCAACATCAATGTGTGCCGACAGCACTGATTCCTTTGACCCACCTACATTTGTCCTTATCAATCATTGTGTTTAGCAGTTCCTCTAAACAGCATCAAGTGTCTGCACAGAATTGGTGAATGTAATTTAGTCTTTGCTGTTTAGCCAATTTTGGTGTCTTCATGTTTTGAGTACAAAGGAGAATGTCTCTTGTGAATTACTTTACCAGTAATGCCCAGTTTATCTTAATTGAAGAATTTGTGAGATGGGAAATAAATGGCAGCTCAGCTGCTAATTAGAGACGGCTTGCAAGAATTTCCATTTTATTTTATCAGAATACAATCAGATAGATTTATAAAATGCAGACTGTTTCCAAAACTATATGTAAATACTTTTAAGCATTTTATGTATTATTATTTATAAGATGTTTAATAATGGACATTAAAGTGTCGATAAGGAGAATGGTACAGAGTGCGCAAGTAAAATTAGGAATATTCTAGTATAAAAATAAACAACTCTATTATAAAACAAGAATAATTTTGATTTTTAGAAAATAAAAAAACAAAATAAGATAGACAGAAAACAGTAAATTTACTCAATATGGCCATCATTTTTTTTTTTTTTTTTTCAGTTATATCAACATACCTTCGAAACAATTTGCATGCCTTCAAAATAAATTCTTCAGGTATTTTTTTTTCATTCCTCCTCAATAGCAGTCTTGAGCAAACCAATATTTGAATGAGAAGTTGCATTTGTTTTGTTTTCTAAAATGCCCCATATAGCATAATCAAGGGGGTTAAGGTCTGGGCTTAAAAATCTTATTTAATTGCTGTCCTCACAGTTTTATTGTGGACTTTCAATTCATTTGTGTGCTTTCTTGTTGACGTTGTGGTGTCCTTCTTAATCCCTGTTGCTAGAAAAGTTAAAAAGCCTTCTTTTCTTGTCCAGTCGGCTGGGGTTGTAGAATACACTGACCCCCCCCCCGAAGTGTCCTGGATATGACACTAAACAATCTGATGGTGAAGTTCCAGTGATGCTGGGGCTTTAGGAAATGCAGAGTAACCTTTCATTGCCATTGCTCCCAGGTTCACTCTGGCCTGAAATGGTAGCACTTGATAGGGCCCTATCTATGGGTTAAACAGAACTAAACTGCATACTTACACGAAACTGAATTGTTTAATATAGAACTGTTTTGACATTTAACTGTGTGTGTGTGTAAACAAAATCTATACTTATACTAAACTGAATTAGAACTGTTTGAATAAACTGAATAGTTTGAAATAGAAATGTTTTGACAATTAAACTGTATACTCATGGTAAACTGAATTGTTTGAAATAGAACTGATAATTTGTATAAAAATGGATTTGGCATTAAATAACCTACAGAGGTTGATATGTCATTAAACCCAACCAACCTACCAAGCCTTCTTTTTGTTTTTTGTTCATTCTTCCATTCCCCACTTTCCTGAAAAAGTTCTTTTTCTGTCAAAAAAAATTTCTTTACTTTGTATACAGTAGACAAGTAAACATTGGCTTGGTTTATTAAGAAAATCATAGATTCTTTATTGTTTCTTTTCTTGCTGACTCATATTGAGCTGAATTTTAATTTTTTTAAAAGTACTTGAATAATAGAGCTAATCATAAAATTTAGATTTATCGCATTTTTTTTCAAAAATTGGACTAATCAGACTAAAAAGAAAAAAAGTTTAAAAAATTATTCCATATTTTACTTCCGCACCCTGTATAGACTGCACTACTCATTAGAACCATCCTTCAGGTGATGGTCTTGTAGAATGGTATAATGCTGTCCTTGGAGGGAGATTTAAGGTCCAACTCCATCCCATCATGCTCCAATGAGGGTTTTAGGGTTTGATTGCTTTGAATTAATGGTCTTGTAATTCTCTTATAATAGACAAATAGATATTCTTGAAGTTGGTCATTATTACTCCAAGAGTTGATCAAATCATTGTTAGGGGAATCGCTGTGGCGTAGTGATTAATATGCTGGATTACAACATTGAAGTAAACAAGTTCAAATCCCAATCATGCTAATACATTCACTTTTGAACTAATATCTTTGGAAAAAGTATGAATCCCATTATCCTCCCAAGCTATAGGTTGAATAGAATCAATACTGTCCCACAAGCATGGATTTGGCTTTAAATAACACATGATGGTTGATATCCCATCCAAATAAGAAACCAAATCATTGATTTTATTTTTTGTTGCATTTATTATCAAAATGTTTTACAAAAGAGGAGAAAGGTGTCTCTCTCTCTCCCTCATGCAAATTAGTAATAAATAAATAAAATGACATCTAATGGACCCCTGCCAAAGGCCAAAGCTTAACGTAATGCTTGAAACAGGGTTGGAGGTACAAGTTGCATATAATAAGTTTCCAGACTTTTTTCGCATGGGCATTTAAAATTATCATAGACTCTTGAAAATTCAATATGTTATTGCTATACATCTTATGAGATGATGGACTAATTTTTATGATTTCAGGTTTAAATGAACAACTACAGTAGGAATTGAAATACACCCTACTAAAGCCTGATTATCACAGCTGGTGAATTTCAAAAATGCAATCTGGACGTGAGGACACCTTAGAAGAACGATAGGCAATAAAATTATTTTAAACTTCGAAAAAAAATGCCACAGAAATGTATAGAATGCTTCAGACTGCTTTTCGACCATCTTGCATGAATCAAGCATGAGTTTTTGAGTGGTATAAGAGATTCAAGGAAGGCAGGGAGTCTGTGAGGGATGATGAAAGGTGTAGAAGGAGTAAGGAAGTCAATACACCAGAGTTGATTGGCCAAATGGTTAGGGTTAGGGTTACTATGTTGAGGTTTTAAGGGAGTTCAGGAAGAGATTCCTAGGGAAGAGGCCAGCACTCTTCAAATCGGGTCAGTGGCATTTCCACCAGGACAATGCACCAGTCCACAACTCCATCCTTTTCATAGACTATTTGACCAAGATGGGCATCAAGACAGTTGCTCAGCCTCCCTATTGTCCAGACCTAGCTTCCTTTGACTTTTGGTTATTCCCTAAGCTCACAGGCTGTCATTATGAGACAATTGAGGAGATGAAAGAAGTTGTGACGAAGGTCATTGACACACTCACACAAGAGGACTTCCGTGGGGCCTTCCAGAAGTTGTTGGAACGGTACAACAAATGCATTGCAGCTGGAGGAGATTACTTCGAAGGCGACTCGAGTTTCATGTGTGTACTATCAATAAAAGTGCCCATACAAAAAAAGTCTGGAAACTTATTGTATGCCCCTCGTATTTCATGTTTTTGTATGCAGAGTTTCTCTCTGATCCTTGTCTTGCTAAACAGGGAAATTCACGTTGAATTAAAAACTATGCACCTTCCTTACACAATTTTCCATTATTGTATACAGCTTTCAATTTTCTTGCAAAGAAAAAGAATAAGATCAATAATCAGAAATCTCAATAACAGAGATGTAAATATGGCATTTGTGTAAATCAAATCTTTATTCAAACACTTTGTTTTTTTTTTCTTTTTTTCATAAAAACAAAACATTTTCCAAAATTTTAAGAAATCCATGTGCCATTTAATGTGCATAGAATATACAAACAACATTTTATTAATAAATAGTTTTGAATATAAACACGTTGAGATTGGGAATAAAGACAATTTCTATATCCACCCCCACAAAAATCATAATAAACTTTAGTCTTTTATAACTATTCATATTTCCAATTGTCATATCTTCACTTCAATTTTTTTATCACTTCACTTCAATTTTTTATTTATCAAGTGTATCTTCTAATTGATTTTGTAGGTGCATTTTTGTCTCCATCAAAAAAAAATTGCCTTATAAATTTTATACGTACATATCAGTTGTGTACAATGAATATTTATGCAAGATAGGCAATCGATCAGTCTTTTTAGATTGTCAACAAAAGTCTTATCATAAGATAATATTTTGAAAATAAATTTTGATAATACTCAAAAAAATTGGATGGAAGGGGAAAAAAAATTACAAGATTTTCTCTTAAGTTTTTATATGAGGAAAAAAGTAAAATAAAAACTATTTTTTATATTTAAAATACATTAGAAACTTTATCCTGTGTGTAACACTATATAACCTCCTCTACACATAAGTGCATTTGAACATATGTATATAGTTGCAAGCAAGACCAGATAAGTAGGTGTCTAAGTATATCTATGCTGATGTGCGTGTGTGTGATTTTGATGAAATTGTTTTTATATGAAAAGTTTTATTTATATATATATCTTTTAATGAACCTTGTAAACATGCATTTTTGGTGACACTGTAGTCAGGGACTGGTAGATAAAAGAGAGACTAGCCAGTTTAAGTATCTATAACTTGTGGTCTGTATGCTGAGAGAGATTGAGGTGAGAACCCTAAATATGCCCGAATGGAAATCGAGAAAGACAAGTGATCAATCAGAGTTGTCAATGGACAGATAGCAGTTTGAGTCAGTTACAGTTGGGGATTGTATGTAAGTTGAAAGCATGAAAGGACACACATATCCCTCCCCCCACACACACACACACGTCTGTCCACTGTAGCAGAGTTGAGAGTTGAATGTATTTCTCTATATTACAATAACTTGTACCCAGAGTCTATGTTGCTTAGTGTCACATATCCTCCCTCTATTGAGCACAGTGTCTTCAAAGTCTACCTTTGTTTCTTGTTTTGTTTCTTTATTTTTGTGACACCACTTCAGGCTTGTATATATTTGATCCTCATCTGCAACTTACAACCAGGGGTCAACATTGATATGCTGCAAAGTGGGTTATGTCAAATGTGAGATTTAAGCAAAGGCAGAATTTCTGCTGTCTTTATCAACTGTTATCAAATACAGCTTGTAGCAGCATCCATGGCACATCTTGATGGGAACTAATGTATATTGAAGTTGAAAGGTACAGGAGAATTTTGACTAAGATGAAAATAATGGTTGTTTATTGAATTTAACATTGAATTTACTATACTGAGTAACAGATCTTAATCAGAAATTTTTTCTGTTTTATATTTACTTAATACTCACGCACTAGGGTGAGTTAGATGTTTCATATTTCAAGTATTTTAGCATCTTTTCACAAGGCTGAGCTTATGAAAGTGTTGATTGATGGTGCTTTGTGAAGGACCAAGTTCTGCAGACAATGTACAAGTGTTTGTACTTGGCTATTGTTCAACCATTTCAAGCAAGGCCTCATCTTTTACAAAAGATGGTCTTCTTGACCTTGGTTTGTTTTTGAAGCTGGTGTTACCTTCCTTGAAATGTCCAAATTAGTTTAGTGCCACATCTTCATCAACTGTTCCAAGAGCTTCAACTTCATTAATTTTATTTTTATTCTATTTTTTTTTATTTTTTTGCTGCTGCCCTTTTTATCCACAGGTAGTGTAAAATAGTTCTAACTGCAATTTTTTATCACTCTCCATCAAAGGTGTAAAATAAGAAATAAACTGTTAAGACATGAAGTTACCTCCCCTGATACTCTCTAGAAAAGGGAGTGTTTTGCTAGTTCTTTGTTTTTAAACATAAACCATTAATATTTAAATGTTAAGTATGAAAACAAAGGATAAACAATTCAGCAAGGATTGAGCAATAAGTTCTATGAAATTTATGATTCAGCATTGAGATACAAGTTGCTAAAAATCATCAGTGAAAATAAAAAAAAGATCTTGACTCAAATTGGGATCTATATACACAAAGACACATATATACTAGCCCATTAGCATAATGGTTACAGTGTTCACCAATAGCCTGGGAGACCAGGGTTCAATTCCAGGTTGAGTCATACCAAAGGCTCAAAAATAGTATTTGATGCCTCCTTGCTTAACACCTATACATTGTAAGGTACAGATCAAGGGTAAGTGGAACAATTCAGGGAAAGGCCTAGCACCCTCCCCAACACCACGATATAGTAGCTATTTTAAAGTGAGCCTTTGAGTCTCCACTGACTACAGTTGACTAGCTTATATATATATGTGTGTGTTGTTTTTTTTTTTCAAAATAAAAACCCAACAATTGGTCACATTAAGATAATAAATTTATTTCCATCCTGTTAAATCAATGCTCTAAAAAATTAACAGGACTTCTTCAGATCAACAAAATTGAAGAAATAATTTGCTCTGTAGATTTTATTTGCATTGAGCTCTTGGCCAGGAGTATTTTAATTCTAATATTCTATATTTGAATATCTAAATTGTCCTGCTTGAAATTGTTTGGCCTAGTCGGTAGAGTGTTTGTCAATGGTCCGGGAGACCATTGTGTCATACCAAAGACTTTAAAAATGGTACTTAATACCTCCTTGCATAACACTCAGCAATATAAGGTATGTATCAAGGATAAAGCGGAGCAATCCAGGAAAAGGAGTAGTGCCCTCCCCTACACCTCTGTGTAGTAACTATTGAAAAGGGAGCCTTCTGGTTGTGTGTGTGTGTTACCTCTTTAGACAAAATTGTCTTTCAAAATTAATCACATTTTATTGTAAAAGTTTAAATTTAATCCATTGAAATGACTATTTTACTCATCAGAAAAGGTGAAACAACCCAGTTGACTGGGGCTGGAGAATTTAACAACTGCATTTCTGCAGATCGGTAAGACCCCTCCCTAACAAGTGTCCTGTATCAGACATTAAACAATCTGATGGTGGGGATCCAGCTCTGGAGATTTGGGGAATGAGGACTACCCCTTCATTGTCATTACTCCCAGGTCCACTCTGACCAGGAGGAGTAGCACCTGATAAAGTCCTATCTATGGGTTAAATAGAACTGTTTGACATTTAAAGTATGTGCTAATGAATGACTTATATTCATTGAATTGTTAGAAAAAGAACTTGGACTATTTTAATTGTGTGTAACCAAATGACAGTTTAATTGAATTGTTAGTGATACATAGCAATACATGGAACCATTTCACTGTGTGCAAATCAATGAATAGTGTTGAATAGAATAATTAGAATTAAATGGCAATACTTGTAACTACTTCACTGCCTGCAAACAAATATAGAATTATTAGAGTTAGATTGCAATAATTGAAACCATTTAGCCTTGTAAAAACAATAGCAATCCCATTTAGATGTATACAAACAAATGATTAATAGTAAATAGAATTATTCATTTGAGATAGAAAGAGTTGAAACCATTTCATTGTATGCAAAAAAATGAGCTCTGGTCCATTTTGAAATGTTATCTACAAAATGTATTGGAAAATCATATTTAATCTATATGTATAAACAGAAATTGGCATTAAATAATTTACAATGGTTGACATGTCATAAAACTTGACCAAACCAAATCTTATATATTTAATATATACATATGAAGAGAATTTGGCATTAAATAACCTACAATGGTTGATATGCCATAAAACCCAACCAAACCCAGTCTTATATATTTAAAATATTTGTATAAAAAGGATTTGGTATTAAATAACCAACAATGGTTGATATGCCATAAAACCCAACCAAACTATAAAACTAATATTGAAACAGTTTGTCAAATTGTAATGAGTCTAAATACAAAATATTTAAGCTCTATTTTACTTTGAAATGTAGAGTGTTCTGTATTTCATAAAACAAACAATACTAATACTATATATACATGCACACAAACACACACACACATTTATTTATATAACCTCTTATGTGTCCAAACAAATACACATTACCTATTGTATTATATTTGCACACAAAAACATACACCAAATATTTTTTCCTTTTTATGCAAATCTTAATGAAGAGGAATAAACAATTGTTAGAGCCAAAAATTGTTGTCCTTATGGGCTTCTTTACTTAATTAGAATTTACTGTGTAATTGTGATTACTTCTGAGATTACCATTATTTGTGTGCATATATACAAACATTATTTGTGTGCATATATACAAACATTATTTGTGTGCATATATACAAACATTATTTGTGTGCATATATACAAACATTATTTGTGTGCATATATACAAACATATGTGTGTAATATATATATATACACATAGAGAAATGTTAACTTCAGCTCACATGCAAACATTCTAACCTGATTTTTCCTGCCTCAGCAGTAAACATGTAAAAAGTGTCTCATACATTTATTTTTTTTTTTAAAGATAAATTTGTGCTTCTTTCTTTGAACCTTTTGATGCATTTGGCAAGAAATTTAATGGTCAGAATGCAGCTATGACCATAAAAAAAGGTTTTCTTCAAACTTTGTGATTTCTAAGTTAAATAATATAAAAAGTGTGTCACTTTGAAGAGGAAAAATATCTTACTTGAGTCTGTTTATAAGGGAATTCTTTTTATTCACTGATGTTTTTAAAAATAACTGTTTTATTAAAGTTTTAAAAGTAATAAAGTGTTTATTTTTCAGGCATATCAAACAAGAAGGATATATCCAAACTTTTCTAGTATTAAGGTTTAAAATTTCATCTTGTCCTCATGCATCAACTATATTTGGGTGGCTTAAGTTGCTCTCTTCGCCCAAATTGTTGAATAAACTCAATAAATAAATCCATCATTTAAAAAATTGTCAACGAATATTTAAAAAAAACTACTTGAGAAATGAAATTTAGATTTGTTGGTTAGTGTTATGAGACCAAAACTTACCTGCATCATGGACTCTTCCAGCACTATATTACTTGCGTAGTAATATCCTAATACGGGCAGCAGTAGTAGCAGTAATAGCAGGAGTACCGCAGTATGACTACCAATATTGGACACTATCCTTTCTAACTTTTGTTAATATATCTTTCTTACCTCTAAAACGTGTTCCGTGTTTTCCTTCTGTGTACCGACTTTGGGTCTACATCAGTTAGATTTTGAAAAAAAAAGTAATCATTACATTATTATTTTTATCATTATTACTACTATTATAATGACTAATTAATTTATTAATGAAATAAAATAAATATCTCAATATGTTTGCTCCTTTCTTCTCTTTTGTTGCCAAGCTGTGATCTTGGAAAGTTCAAGGTTGTTACCAGTTTCAGGGCAGAAAATGACTTTGAATAAGTAAGTGAATTATTAAAGCTCTCAACAAAACAATTTCTTATTCATAAACATCACAAAAGAAAAAAAAAACAGTTAAATGTCACTGTTTGATTTTTTAAAATTGAATATGCAAAGTAGATAAACTTATGGCACAATGACCTGATACACTGGCCAAGATATGAGACCTGCTGTTAGATATAAATAATGTCATAAATGGTATTATGATGACCCAATTTCATGTCATATTTGCACACAAATAAACAACTTATATATGTATATGTCAATAAGATTTGACTAACTTGTTTCTTAAGATAAAATTTACAAAATCAAAATTTATGAAAATAACAAAAATATCTGATTGACTGACCTTTTATTTTTTGCCTTTGAAATTATTTTTCTCTGATAATCTACCAATCCACCCGTCCACCCAAGATGAAACTTGTCATAAATACAAAGAAAATCATTGTCATTCACTCCCTGTATTTTATTCCTTGAACTTTATTAAAACCGGTTTTAAAGCATCAGGTGATATTGGTGGGGAGTCAGTCATTTATTCAATGAGTTAAGCTTTAAAAGGAATCTTTAAACAAACTCCTTTCTCTCACTTTCAAAAATTTCCTCTTCATATTTTATACAAAGACTGTCTCAATAAAACTGGCTTTTTTTTCTTCTTTTTGCAAGCAACTTACTATCCATTGTTTTTTTTAAATAGACACCTTTCTACCTGCTGTTCTTTGGACAAATCCAAAAGAATATTTTTCAACTCGCCTCATTGTGATGGCGGGAATTTTAAAGACTTCTTAGAATAGAATAGAAAATAAAGAATCAAACTAGAGCTCAGTTTCATCAAAAAGTTATTTTCAGACTGTAGTTATAGATTGATTGATTTTAATGGCATGTCAACCCATCTGGGGATATTTTATGCCTAGGGCTTATGAATTTGCATACGTTGTGTGTTTATATTTTTGGTATGATTTAAGTTTTCTCATGGTTATATATCAAGTATTCCTATTTAATATGAATAATTTTAAACATGTCAGAGTGGACTTGGGAGTAATGGCAATAAAGCATTACTCCAGAGCTCCAAGTCAGTGGAGCTCTTGATCAGTTATCAAATCCATCTTTTTTTTGTTTGTGTATGAGGAGGAAGAGGGTCAAGTTTTTCCAAAATTTTCTTGGCTCGTATATGTGATCTTGTTCATCAAATTCCCTTTAAAAAAAGAAAAAGAGACAAATATTTCTCTATGTACACAGCTAACATGGTGTGCACAACTTACACTAATTAATTGATAAATCTAATCAGCAAATTTGTTCTTTTAAGATTAATATGCACACATATTTCTGAGAGAAACATTACAAATCTATTTTATCTAGCTCAGTCGGCTGGGGTTGTACAATATACTAACCGCATCTCTGCAGAGGAGTAAGACTCCCCTTCCAACATCTGTCCTGGATATAACACTAAACAATCTGATGGTGAGGCTCCAGAAATGCTGGAGCTTTGGGGAATGCCAAGTACCCCTTCACTGCCATTGCTCCCAGGTCCACTTTGGCCCAAAGTGGTAGCACCTGATCAGGTCCTATCTATTTGTCAAATAAAACTATTTGACATTTAAACTGAGTGCAAACAAATGACTTATGCTACACTGAATTGCTTGGTGGGTGTCCTCGTGGTGTAATGGTTAAAGTGATGAACTGAGGAATTGTAGTAAGCGAGTTCGTACTCTTTTGGGCAAATACCCTTGGGAAAGGTATGAACCCCCTTATCCTCCTAGCAATGGGTTAAATAGTACCACTACTGTTTTTCTATGAGAATGGCTTTGGTATTAAATAACCTACAAAGGTTGATATGCCATTAAACAAAGAAACATATGGAATGCTTCAGACTGCTTTTGGGGCATCTTGCATGAATCGAAGATCAGTTTTTGAGTGGCATAAGAGATTCAAGGAAGGCAGGGAGTCTGTGAGGGATGATGAGAGGTGTAGGAGGAGTAAGGAAGTCAATACACCAGAGTTGACTATCCAAAGGGTTAGGGTTAGGGTTACTATGTTGAGATTTTAAGGGAGTTCAGGAAGAGATTCCTAGGGAAGAGGCCAGTACTCTTCAAATCAGGTCAGTGGCATTTTTACCAGGACAATGCACCAGTCAACAACTCTATCCTTGTCACAGACTATTTGACCAAGATGGGCATCAAGACAGTTGCTCAACCTCCCTATAGTCCAGACCTTGATCCTTGCAACTTTTGGTTATTCTTGGGCTGTCATTATGAGATAATTGAGGAGATGAAAGAGGCTGTGACTAAGGTCATAGGAAACGCTCATACAAGAGCACTTCCATGGGGCCTTCCAGAAGTGGTTGGAACGGTAAAACAAGTGCTTTGCAGCCGGAGGAGATTACTTCGAAGGAGACTAGAGTCTCGTGTGTACTATCAATAAAAGTGCCCATATGAAAAAAGTCAGGAAACTTATTTAATGATACTTGTATATATATATATATATGTATACACATATACATGCATATATATATATACATACATATATATATACATATATACACATGTATATATACATACACATACACTATATATATATATATATATATATATACATATATACATACATATATATACATATATATATATGCATATATATACATATATACATATATTTTATATATATACATAGGGTATGTCGATTTTGGAACTGTAAAAAAGAATGACGCGGTGAAAGTTGCAAAATAACATCAGAAATTACCCCACGAAACATTTTTTCCCAAAATTTTGTATTTTTTTGCGAAATCGCATTTAAAGACATAATATTTTGTGATTTTTGTCGTGATATCGGTGATGCTGGAAACCTGTATCCATAAAATTAAAACTGGGACTAAAGGAAAATTGAATAATAAAATTTATTGATAATTGATATTTTAAAGTTATTATCCATTTTTATATTATGTTTAATTAAATGACCAAGAACAAAATAAAATACTTTAAAATATATAGTTTAAAATACAAATAACGACTTACTAAACCTCATTTTATTTACTGGATATTTTTTCGGCTTTCACCGGTGGTAAATATCTCTCCGGAGTACTTTGGTTTCTTTATGTTTTTACCCTTATAATTAACGCAAATATATATAATTTCGCAAAGTAGACATACTATTAAAATATTTAAACATTTAAAATTATTGTAATTTATCTATAATTTTAAAATTTAGTGTTTTTTAAGTGAAAAGTCAGTTTACGAGTTAATTTTTTAACTAAACTCTACAGTACTGTTGTTTAGTAAGTAAACATTATTACTTTTTTTTAATGAATTTCGAAATTTATTTTACAATTTTTAAAAACATCTTCGTGTATTTTCAGACAATATATATATATATATATATATATATTTCTTTTTACAGATATTTTGATTAAAAATGTCAGGAAAAAACACTGGAGTTTCCACTCGAAATAAAGGTGCAATTAAATTTTCAGGTTTACCATCACCATTGGATAAAACTGAGACAGGAACTTGTCGACAAATAACTCAATACAGCTATTTTTTAATGAACACTTATCCCCACCTTTCTTGTTTAGGTATTTCTAAATTAATAGCAAGGACGTGATAGATATTTGGAAGGCTGTCAACCCTTGTTTGCCTTTGTTAAAGGAAATTAGTGTTGTCAACAAGGTGAAAATTCTATGCTTTCAGAAGGCAAAGCAAATAAGTAGGAAACATCTACCTGCTGCCCAACCAAAATTCTGGAAGAAAAGTTGGATGCATTTTTTGATATATCATCATGTTCGTGCAACCTGCCAATTTTAAGTTGTGACAATATTAATGTCAAATGCACCAAAAGAAAATTGCCAGACTAAGCACATCATCTGCACTTGTCCTCTGACAAAAAAGCCAACAAAAAAGTATGAAGATATCCCCTCCAATAGCTTCAACATTATATGTTCAGGGTGATTCTTCCCATTCTTATTCATCTCTCCAAGTGATGAAACAGAGGATTATAAACAGCTAGATAGTCCTCTCCAAGTGCTTTATAACCTCACAAAAATTCCAAAGTATTCTCTTGAGTTAGGGGTGATATATTTTCTAATCTTGGAGCCAGCCTTGCCCATGCCTTGCTCTTGGATTTGAGGGCTATTGGCCTTTTTATCCCTAATATAGATATAAGGAATACCTATATGGATAAATGTAAAATAGAGCAAAGGCTAAAGTGAAAACAAATGTCTATAAAAAGCAAAATGAAAATGTGGAGAATCTTCTTTATATAGAGTTGATTAGGAGGAAAAAGACACACTACACTACAAGGAATCAGTGGAGGAAAATGGAAGTAAAATTCTGAAAAAAGCCAAAGGGCCTAATGCCACTTGACAATCACAAAGGAGACACCAAATGAGAGTATATATTTGACTCACAGGTTTCTTCCTGATATTGGTGCAACTGGTACACTATTAAGGCTGTCCTTGTTGACAACACGAATGCAAATAAAGGCTGTCAAGGTAGACTTGTTACACTTTTAGAAAAAAAATAAAAAG
>OY757919.1:97157919-97278226 GCA_963585895.1 Sepioteuthis lessoniana | reverse complement strand
TGTCAAGCTTACGCAAGAGTTCATTAAGTTCATTTTTCTTAAATGGCTAAATATTTCAGGGATTGCTTGGAGTGTTATATTTGGGAATTTTCTTATGAAATGTTCCCATAGGCCCATCCCACTAATGAGTGTGGTGTTGACTAAGGGCAGGAAGGCGTCGCCCGTTTCAATTTTTTCTTCTGCCTGATAATAAGGCGGAAGGGTGATAGGATTCCCATAAACCCCACAGCCTTGTGGCATCCGTAGAGTGGACAATGGAGGAGTTATTTAAATAGTCTTTGGAGATTTCCTGGAATAGCTCTGGCTCATCCCTTGAGGCTATCGCCCATACTCCATCCGTTATTCTGACGGCCTTTGGTAGTATGACGTCCAGTAGAATCTCCACCTGACAATGCTACTCTATCCCTCATCGGTTATCCCTATATAATTCCATCACACACAAGTGGTGGTTACTAAATGTATATATTGGGCTGTTAGATATGCAAGTTCTGAGTAGATCATATTTACACTTTTCTACTTCAGTAGGGGTGAGTAGCATGAAATTTTCCATAGCGAGATCGAGGGCAATATTTTCGGATTCTAATTTGTATTTTGTGACAGTCCCCGAATCCTTTTTCCAATGTGGGTTGGGGGTCGGTAAATTCATTACTTGAAATACCTCAGAGATGTTACTACTATCCAACAGGGGAAGTGATACAACTATTAGTAATCTACAGCTCGAATGATTTGGATCTTAACTATGCACCCATTAGTGTGGCCTAATGATATATTCTACATTAGAATATATATATATATATATATATATATATACTACATTAGAAAATCTGACTGACTACTACTCTGTGATGCGGGGCTACTATAGTTTATTTACTTGAATGCCATAGTCTGGCATTAGGCCACACTATGCCATTCAAGTAAATAAACTATAGTAGCCCCGCATCACAGAGTAGTAGTCAGTCAGATTTTCTAATGTAGTATATATCAATTCTCACTTGGTGTGTGAATAGGTGCCCGGGGTACTGATCCAGTATTGGGTCAAAGGATAAAAGGAGAAGCGTTGCCTAGCTCATACATCCGGTCAGTTTCTGGTCAGTCGTCAAATCAGTCGTTATACCGCAATTGCCTCAACAAACTTTTTACTTGATGCATCTCTTACGACCAAATTTAATTTCCATTCAACTGTAGATAAATCAATTGAATATTAAATTACTAAACAAAACTAATTCTCCAGTGTTTTAAAAAATGTACACGAGAAAAGATTCAGTAAACTATATATCAAATACACCACTTATTCTTTTTTTAATTGTAAGGGTGGGTTTGGTGCACTCTGGGAAGATCACAAATATTAGGGAGCAGATTTGTGAGTTTGAGCCGCAAATCACCACGTTTTGAGATCAATGTACTTTGTGGGGATTTAGGAATTAACAATAAAACTCCCAACCGGATGTTGACTCGTCGGCTGCCACATACAAAATGTATAAACGCGTCGCCACGCATAAGGCTCCACGCATCCATCCGGTTAAGAATCAGAAAAAAAGAAAATAAAAAGTAAAGTAGCCAATGGGAAGCGGTCGCGCCAAAATTAGAAGGATTTTGGAGTGGCGAATTTGGAGCCGGTGGAGAGAGATAAATACTCAGGTTTTTTATGAACCAAGTCAGTGAGGACAAAAGAGACCCAAGGAAGCACGTAAATACGATAACCAGTAGAGAAGTAACGTCCGCCCTCGAGTTAAGAGCCGAAACTACCTTTCTGCTAGTTCCACTGCCGGACCATAAAAGAAAGAGAAGAAAAGAAAAGAAAAGAAAAAGGAATAAGTACTCTTTAAAAACATTCTTCTCCTTTCCCCTTTTTTTCTTGATATCTGACTTTCCACCACTTCGAAAATTTACAACTTGCAAAGGGGAACTTCTGAACATTCAAATCCAAGTTGACGTTTTTGTTTTATAAAAATTGTTTAAATATTAGATGTTCCTTGTTTGTCATGTGTTAAATGAAGTTTTTTCTCATTGAATGTTGTAACACTCCAAAACCCAACCCACAGGCCATAACTTTTATGTTTGCTTAGTAAAGCTAAACACAGGTTCCACAATATACAAACTTGGAAAAACTAGAAAATGGACTTAATCTGCGATATTTTGCAACAATATTTTTGTTCATTCAGTTATATACAATTCCTTTATATGTGTATATAGACTTCGCTTCAAGATAAAATAAAATTATTTCAATAAATTTATCTTTATGAAAGGTGTCTAAATTTTCATTTTTCACTTCAACATCAACTGGAGAAACAATCCCCTCTGGAATAAGACGGATAGGTTGGGTAGGCACTGAAGAGATCACGAATCTTAAGTTGCAGATTTGTGACACCGAAAAGGTTTCATATCAGATCATTTAATCATCTAAATGACCCATGGATTTTGAGTAGGTTATGGGATACAAATTTCTTCTAGTCTTAAAATAAGCAATAAAAACATACTTAAGAACATTCTAGAAATTTAGCATTTAAATTACATTTTTATATTTTTCAACCAATCAGCTAAAAACATGGAATAGAACATTCTAGAAAATTAGGATCGGAAGTGAACTAACAGAAAACATTTAGGCTCGAAAATAAAATAGTAAAATACAAATCTGATTGGTCAATAAATGTCTACGCGCCAAGATTTTAGGGCGATTCTTTGATCCCCCTGTAGGATATAAATAACACAGAGTTAGGAAGCCATACACACAAGACACAAGCTTACACACAAACGAAGACACAGACGAACACAAGCCACTAAGCCAGTAGCCGATACTATGTCCAACCAATTCCTTTCCTTCCTCAACTAAAGTTCATGACCTCTTTTCAAATGGCCGAGAATTATATTCAAAAGGAAAACCCGACAAACTTTCTTTCATCAACGAGACACGCTGTCGCCACAATCATAAAACCCGCTATAAACTTAATGTAAGTAAGAACGACTTATTTACGGACTCTGATAACATGAACATACACACATCTTTCAACAAATTTATTCTCTTCTTCAAACTTTATTTTCCAAAAGGCCATTTACACATCATGTATTTTGTTTTTCATATTCTGTTATATGCATATTAAATTGTTTGTTATTTAATGTTCGTTGTGTTCTATTCCATTTCTTTTGCGCAATTGTAATGTTTTGTGTTGTATTTGTGGTAGGAATGATTTAGAGAGTAATCTACTGAAATAACCAAATTACATACTCCCCCCCCCCACAAGGTCTTAAGTGAACGACACGTCACTAGTGACGATCACACCCAATCAGACATTTTACAACAGAGTGCGGAAACAAAATATGGAATAATTCTTAAACTTTTTTTTTACTCTGATTTGTCCAATTTTTGAAAAAACGCGATAAATCTAAATTTTCATAATTAGTTCTATTATTCAAGTACTTTTTCATTAAAATTTAGCTTAATATGAGTGAGCAAGAAAAGAAACGACAAAGAATCTATAATTTGCTTTTGACTAGCGTATACAAAGGAAAGTTTTTTTTTTTACAGAAAAAAAGCTTTTGAAGGAAAAGTGAGAATGGAAGACTGAACAAAAAACGACAATAAGGCTTTTTAAGTGCTCTTGCTACGGTGATTAAGAAGGACCTTACAGCGTCAATAAGAAAGCGCATGCTAATGAATTGAAAGTCCACTAGAAAACTGTGAGAATAGCAATCAAACAAGATTTAACCCCAGACCTTAACCCCGCTTGATTACGCTATATGGGGCATTTTAGAAAATAAAACAAATGCAACTTCCGATCCAAATATTGGTTCGCTATTGAGGTGGAATGGAATAAAATGTCTGAAGAATTTATTTTGAAGACATGCAAAATCGTTTCAAAGGCGTATTGATACAATAAATGAAAAAAAAAATGACAATTGAATTTGCTCAACGTCCGAGGTGGGTGGGAACAACGCGAACATGGAGACGAGTTGCAACCCGGAGCAGTGATGGTTGTGTTTTCAAGCTAAAGAGAGCTCAGGTGTACCGAGTTGGGTTACGCTGAGGGGCTTCTACTCAGCATAGTTGTTCATTCCGGAAAGTACGGATTTGGGTTGAACTGAGGGCATTCTCCCACTCAGCATAATTTTTCATTCCGAAAAGTACCGGAAAGTGCCGTGTTGGTTTGAGCTGAGGGCCTTCTACCGCTCAGCATAGTTGTTCACTTCGTAAAGTACCGGGTTGGTTTGGCCTGAGGGCTTTCTTCCATTCAGCATAGTTGTTCATTCCGGAGAGTACCGAGTTGGGTTGGGCTGAGGGACTTTTCCCACTCAGCATAGTTGTTCATTTCAGAGAGTACCGGGTTGGTTTGGCCTGAGGGCTTTCTTCCATTCAGCATAGTTGTTCATTCCGGAGAGTACCGAGTTGGGTTGGGCTGAAGGAACTTTTCCCACTCAGCATAGTTGTTCATTTCAGAGAGTACCGGGTTGGTTTGGCCTGAGGGCTTTCTTCCATTCAGCATAGTTGTTCATTCCGGAGAGTACCGAGTTGGGTTGGGCTGAGGGACTTTTCCCACTCAGCATAGTTGTTCATTTCAGAGAGTACCGGGTTGGTTTGGCCTGAGGGCTTTCTTCCATTCAGCATAGTTGTTCATTCCGGAGAGTACCGAGTTGGGTTGGGCTGAGGGACTTTTCCCACTCAGCATAGTTGTTCATTTCAGAGAGTACCGGGTTGGTTTGGCCTGAGGGCTTTCTTCCATTCAGCATAGTTGTTCATTCCGGAGAGTACCGAGTTGGGTTGGGCGGAGGGCCTTCTCCTACTCACCATACTTAATTTAAATTTTAAAATAAAAAAATTTAAAGCCTCTGTTTCGATACTTTTGATCAGGACGAGTGAGGATTGATATTACAACTACCTTGTAATTAATTTGTTTGCTAACCATTACACCACGTCAATGTACTCAGATAGGGTTGGTTGGTTGGTTGGTTGGTTATTTTTCAGCATGTCAACTTTTACTGGGTGATTTAATGAAAAAGTCAGTATATTTTCTTTGAAAGCAATTACATGGGTTCCAGTATGTACCCATTCAACCTTCCTGATACGAGCAGAATCTGACACAAGGTCAATTTTTAGGCAGAGTACAACTGGTTTTCCTTTTCCTTGATAGGGTGGGGGGGAGATAGGATCATACTTTTCTGAAGAGCATTAGCGCGGATTTGAACGAGAGTCGCCGATTCCATAATTATTACCTCTTACATAATGTATGGAAGCACGCATGTCTTAGAACTCTGCAATAAGAAGATGACTCAGCCGGACCCTCGTCAGAATTTTACCTGCAATGGCAAGGAATGAGATGGCACGGTAGTTACCTCAAACTATTGGTCTTTTGAAGATGGTGTTGATTTGGCATCTCTCAATTCATTGAGCATTTTTTTTTCAATCTTGATAAGGCATGGACACTCTTTTTCAGAAGCTGGCTAAACGAGACATGGCTCATTATCAGATGACTCGTACCCCTAAAAACATTCAGGGTAACTTTAGATTGACGATACCTCAACTATTTCCATTACAGAAAACAATAAATATAAGCATCTGCCTTAGAAATAAGGAAAAGCTGATTTTTTTCTCTTCTGTAAAAAATGTCTTTTCTATATAAAAATTGAAATCTTAGGCCGGCCATTCAGAAAGCAGACTGCAGTTTGCATATGACTGGTCGAGATCCTAGTTTATCACTGATTTTCCATTGAACTATTGCCATATTTGTAGATATCTGCCAGAATGCCTGTCAGAACTGAGACCTTTATAGTCCTTCAATTGTTTGAATTAGTTTGTGTTTTGAAGCAACAGTTATTCGTCAGCAAGATAGTTGTGGGTGAAGTGCAGTGGGGTTTTATCAAGGAAAAGCTTACTAAAATGTTACTGTCAGCTGGTTTTGATTTTGTTTATGTCCTTGGGTCGTGTCGCGCCGTCATTAGTACGGACTGACAAGGTTAAATTGATTAATTGATTTTAATGGCACGTAGACCTGTCAAGAGTTATTTTATGCCAACAGGGTAGAGAATAACATCCATTGTACATTCACATTTGTATTTTTTGTCGAGTTGTTTCTTAGCAGTTTGCTTTTGCACACGGTCCCATCGAATATGAATCAATTTACAATAGATCTATTTGAGCCGTAGATGGGACCCAGACACATGATACCACTCTGGGTCAGAGTGGACCCGGGAGTAATTGTAATGAAGGAGTACTCCTTACTCCCCTGGTTTCCAGAGCTGGAACCTCACCATCAGATGCAATTTAGTGTCATACCCAATACACTTATGGTTGAAGGGCGATAGATTATTTTGGTAGCTGTGAAGAAGTCGTGGGTCTTGTGGGTGTCGGGAAAGAACTGAAGCGACAAAAACACACTCATACGAGAGTTGGGAGATTTTTTAAAAAAGGTCAGTCGGTTAATAACCGGTAGGGACAAGAAACGATTTGAATTTCAGGGCCGGCAAAACTCCACCAACCCCCATTAGGGGTGGGCTACAACAGAACAATTCCTTCATCGACTCGAGAATATCACTTTACGTCTCCTTGTTTTTGAGACCGGTCCAGAGGAAGTTTGAAAGACAGTAATAAAGTGAGTGGCATTTTTTCTGTGACAACGTGTTTGACTTTTCTTTCTCTATGTATTGTGTTGCAGAGAAAGACAAGAACGCTTATGTATAGAGATATAATCTGCTTCTTTTCTTTTCCTTTTATTACCCAAAATCTACGGACTGGTACAGTCAAGGAAACTTGAATACGGCGGAGCTGCACACACAGGGACCAATGGTACCGATATGCTGTGAACCGCTTTCCTCTTCGTTCTGTTTTTTGGATCGATATCTCTTTGGTTATATGATATTCCGCCTACACAAAATTTCGTGGTCACATCTCCTCCTTCGAGCTGCTTACATGTTACAGTTGGACACACCTCCTTCTAGCATGCTACTCACACAGTGCACGGGATCACGCTTCTTTCTAGCATGCCACCCACGCAATTTACGCGATATTTCCGCCGAAACACCTGCGTCATGTTTACTTTAGGTAATCGGTGGATTTCTTGCTATTGTTGCTCCCAATGTTCGACTTCCTTCTAGCATGCCACTCATGCAATTTATGCGGTATGTCAAAGGGGATCTTCAAGTCAATATCCAACATATGAACTCGTAGTCATCTCTTCATCTCTTTGTCTTCAAGATCCTGAAACACAGCAGATTCTTACAGGTTTCTGTGGTTTTGTTTGCTCGGTTTGGTTTTTGTTTGATTTGGTTTGGTTTTATGGCATATAAACCATTGTTGGTTATTTAATGCCAAATCCTGTTTTTACAGTTATATTAAGTATATAGTATTTGTAAATGCATTTTGAAGATACGCAGTTAAATATCAAAATGTTCTATTTCTAACAATTCAGTTTAGCACGAGTTAACAAAGTTAAATGGTTCCAAATATTTCTATGTATCACTAACAATTCAATTAAAAAATCATTTGTTTACACACAGTTAAATGAGCAAACAGTTCTCTCACAAACAATTTAATTTAGCATAAGTCAACAATGTTCATCATCAGGTCGTGTGGCTAGCACGGATTTCCCTGACCTTCTCTCGCCACCTGTCTCTATCGTCCATCGCTCTCGGTAGGTCTTCCAGCACAGAACTGCTGTAGGTAGGTTCTAGCTGGTCGTCTAGCCTTTGCTCGTCTATGTGAGGGGGTCCACAGGCGTACATTACTTTAGAGTTCACTCTTACTTCTCCTGCAGATGGTTCTAAGTAATTCTATGTATCACTATCAATTCAGTTATAACTATTTAACACTTATAGGGGGTGTCCTCGTGGTGTAATGGTTAAAGCGATGGACTACGGAATCGTAGTAAGCGAGTTTGTACTCCAGTCGCGCTATTACGTTCACTTTCGGGCAAATACCCTTGGGAAAGGTATGAACCCCCTTATCCTCCCAGCTATGGGTTAAATGGTACCACTACTGTTCTTCTAGGAGAATGGCTTTGGCATTAAATAACTTAGAAAGGTTGATATGCCATTAAACAAAGAAACCAAACCAAACCAACACTTATAATTCCATTCAATATTAATCATTTTTTTACACACAGTGCAGCAGTAACAAGTATTGCTATTTCTACACTAATCTTTCTATTCAACATTACGCATTCGTTTGCACACAGTTAAATGGTTTCCAACTATTGCTATGCATCACCAACAATTCAATTAAAAATCAGTCATTTGTTTACACACAGCTAAATGATCAAACAGTTCTATTTCTAACAAATCAATTTAGCATAAGTCATTTGTTTACTCTCAGTTTAAAAGATTTATCATAAGTCATTTGTTTTCACAGTTTAAATGTCGAACAATTCTATTTGACCCATAGATAAGACCCTTATCAGGTGCTTCCACTCCGAACCAGGGTGGACTTGGGAGTGATGGCAATGAAGGAGTACTCCGCATTCTCTAAAGTTCCAGCATTACTGAAGCTCCACCATCAGATCTTTTAGTGTCATAAACAGGACACTCGTCTTACTCTTCTGCAGAGATGCAGTCGATGTATTCTACTGTTGCTTTGTTGTGCGTGCCTTTGTTGAAAGTTGAATTATGCGATGTGTAGCAGAAGGTATTTTGGTTTGGCGCGCAATTTAATTCGACGCCTAATTTCACCCAATCAGGATGACCTATCCCATTCTTCCCGGGTCTCCTTTCCCGGGCAGCAGAAATTGGATAAGCTGCAAACACAGTCTCTTTGGCTGAACAACTCCGTCCAGTGCAGACGTCTCACTGGCGGTTCTTCAATAGCAGCAGCAGCATGGACACAATGAGGGAACCTATCTAATTTATGGATTCCTTGCGTCTATCACTTACACCAAGGAACCCCGGTTGAATATGAATTAGATACATTCAATACGCCACCACAGGAACAACTTTATGTCACCCCCAAAATTGGCTATGTCGATGCGATGCCTTTATTCCGCTCTCGACACCTAGCTCTCATTTCACCTCTGGGCCACTTTAATGGAGACAACGCACGCCTCTCCCCCAAATCCACCAGACACACAAAACTCACGGTGACTCCAAAGTTCATTTCCTCCAACGGCAAACATGGCTTTCGCTAAACTACGGCGAACACAATCCCTCGCACGCCCCACGACACGCGCTGCCTTCTCAACTCTATCATATCTCCATTTCGTCTCCTTACTCACAATCTTTCCTACGAGACTTGCAGCACAAAAAGCAAGCCCAATATTCCATGCTGCAAATAAAAACTATTCCTAAACACATTTCGACTTCGACATCTTGAACCTTTTCCTTTATATACCCAACAAGCTTTAGCGAGTATCTTACAAACTTAGCGAGGAAACAACTCAACGTAAACACACACATACGTTACACCATCTTCCTCGCTAAACACAAACAAATATTTTCCCCGCATAACAACAAAAATTAGGGCTAAGGTGTATAAAATGAGCAGCCACCAAATTTAGATATATAAAATTTTTGCCACCATTCATTGAACAGATAAGACTTATTTTCAGTTCTCGCTCGTGGAATAACATGGACCTGATTTTCACCTCTGTCTGTTATCTCCAACTCCGGTGAGGTAATTTAAAGAACTTTTCACCATTTTCGTATTTCTCCTTACACTTTGTTCGTTCTAGGAACAATATATTTAATTCATCCGTTTTGAGACATATTGCTTATTTTGGCGACATTTGTTATATGTTTTATTAGAAGTATTCATTAAATGTCTTAAATGTTACTCTGAATTTATTTCGTCTTTCCTTCCGTGTATTCAGTGTTAGTGCATCAATAGATACGCTAATTCTAATTTAGAGGTGCTCTCGCTGTAGTGGTTACTGTTGTAGGAAATTGACTCGACGAACCGAGTTCAAACCCTAGATGATGCTGTTTGCCTTTCGCATTAACAATTATTCTTCCTCCAACTGTGGGTAAATAGTAGGGTAGACAGTGTTCTTTAGCATTGGTATGACAATCAGTCTAGAAGACTTTAAACTCTGAATTCAAACCTGTTAAACTCCGCATGTAAAATGACCTTGTGTCGGATCCTGCCTGTCCGGAGGGGTTGGGTAAAAATATACACTAATGCTAATATTGGAACATGTTGAGTAGGGAACGACTAAATATTCTTCAAACTTTTTTAATAGCCAGTAAGATTTAACTGGTATAAATTAATTCCTATAAAAGCATATCAAAGGTTGAACTCCTTGCCAACTCGAGTGTTGATGTTTCATGTTTCTCTGTTTAATGGCATATCAACTCTTTTCAGGTTATTTAATGCCAAAGCCATTCTCCTAGAAGAACAGTAGTGGTACTATTCAACCCATAGCTGGGAGGATAAAGGGGGTTCATACCTTTCCCAAGGGTATTTACCCGAAAGTGAACGTAATAGCGCGACTGGAGTTCGAACTCGCTTACTACGATTCCGCAGTCCATCGCTTTAACCATTACACCACGAGGACACCCCCTCGAGTGTTGAATTCACCAAGAAAAAAAACAGTTTGTTTACCTTTTTGATGTTACGGATATCTTCAATGAAGTAGGAATAGAAGGTCCCCTTTATATCATTCATAGTATCTAGTGTAAGGGCATATGCACTGAGTAGTGTGACATGTTGGTTGCTGGTCAGTTTTAGTTGTATCTGTCGTTCGTTGATGCCCACTGGGTATTCGTTCAAATTGTTGATGAGATGGTTCTCTGTGTTTTCTAAACTTAGACTCTACTTCAGAATATTGGTTGAAAGGCTATTAGTCTTAAGAACGGACGTCAACTTATCCAACGTGTCTCGCTGACAGTTTTCTGCGATAAAATTGCTATTCTATCAGCGAGACATACGGTGGTTGGGAAATGAGCTTTTATTTTTAATTTACAATATTTTTTTTTATCTTAAAGTTTCATGATTCATCCCAGCATTGAAAACTGTGTGTGTCTAAGACGTGACCTTCTTCCTTGAACTTGAATCACGGAAACAATGAATAGATTTCACGAGTCGCTCATCTCACGACAGTTTAAAAATAAGACTGAAAAGGAGAAAGATGGGGGGGGAAGAGGAGAAAGAGGAGGAGGAGATGAGAACAATTCAGTATGAGGAATTATAAGCAGTTTTCGGGGCAGGTTGGGGATTAGGTATGATATGAGGGTCCTGGATTCACTTGACACCAAGAAAAGTATCCCCCCCCAAAAAAAAACAAAATGAAAAAATGAATAAATAAAGAAAGAAAGAAAAGGGAAAAGTAGAAATTAAGATTTTTTTTCTTTTTTCTTTTTCTTTTTCATGTTAATCAAACGAATCGTATAACACATTTGGTAAAACATAAAGCCAAAGGCAGAGTATAATCTACAAAACGATCCCCTTTTTTCTGCTTTTGTCACTAACTTCACATCTATCTATCTATCTATCTATCTATCTATCTCAGCTATGGGTTAAAGGAGACCACTGCTGTTCTTTGGCAGGGATAACTTTGTTACAAAATAACCTATGAAGGTTGACATACCATCAAAAATCCCAAAAACCTATCTATCAACGGTGTGCCATGGGAAAATTATCGTCTAAATTACGCAAAACGAAAATACCTCTGATATCTAACTTTATCAGATATAATTGCCAAAATTACATGGAAATATCTTGAAATATTATAGATTAAAGTTATCTAAAAAAATCTCCATTGGCTTCAACGACGTCCTCCAGATGACTTTGGAACCTTCTGCAAACCTTTTCAGCTGTCTCTTTGTTTAAATTGATAAATGCTGCTATCCTTGCCTTCAGCTCACCTTTTGTGTTGTATGAAGTTTTGTTAGGTTCTCACTCAACAGCGTATCACACAAAATTATCAAGTATTGTATGAATGGAAAAAAAAGATTTGGAAGAATCTCTTAGATGAAAAATATCTCTTGGGAAAACCTGTTCATCTTTCCGTCAATAATACAGCGAATAATGCAGACACATGGGGGTTCATTTAGCAATCCTTTCAGCACTTGTATAGAACAGCAAATTCAATTGAGACGAGGCAGCACAAGTTATCAGATATAGGCAACAGCACATTTCGCTTGGAAGAATACAGCACAGCAGAGTTCTGGAAAATCTCGAGTTGATATAGCACAAATTCATAGATATAGGCAACAGCACATTTCGCTAGGAAGAATACAGCACAGCAGAGTTCTGGAAAATCTCGAGTTGATATAGCACAAATTCATAGATATAGGCAACAGCACATTTCGCTAAGAAGAATACAGCACAGCAGAGTTCTGGAAAATCTCGAGTTGATATAGCACAAAGTCATAGATATAGGCAACAGCACATTTCGCTAGGAAGAATACAGCTCAGCAGAGTTCTGGAAAATCTCGAGTTGATATAGCACAAATTCATAGATATAGGTAACAGCATATTCCTTCGGGAGAGTTTCAGCACAGCAGCAAAATTCTCTGTGGGATTTACTCCCTATTCACTATTTTCCCTTAACAGTTGGAAACGGCAAGGTCTAAAAAACGGCACATCCTGCGAAAATTCACAGGACTACATAATGACGCCTTCTCCACGGCTTCAGCCCAAAAGGCTTATTTTTTGAGCAGACGGTGTCAGTTCCAAAAAATCCCGTCACATCCTTCCGTTGGTGACAACCATAAAAGTCCCTTCCAAGAAGATGTTCCCATTACAATAAAATAATCCCAACAATGGAGGCATAAAGTCACCATCACTAGTGACTATCCCAAACACCATGATATAGACGAGGTGTTTGGCTTTCATCACTATCAGTACACATAGAGGGGACAGAGCAAGCCAATGCTTCTTCTATAAGTTCACTATCTGATCCTGGCTGAAATTTTTCTCATCTTAAAAAAACCCTGAGTATGTTCGACTGGAAAGGATGCTTGAATTTGTTCAAAAGATTTACAGTGTAGTCTTTTCTCTTGTTCTTCATAGACTGTGATAAAAACTGGCCTTTCTCCTCTTGTATGATAAATACGGAATATCTTCATGCACTACCTGCTTGATAAGAAACTCTGACACTCCCATGTCCCTGATTGACTTGTTGGGATAGTTATCAATGATGAAATGGATCTCACCAACAAATTCGGAAGTTCTTTTCTTAGAACGATCAGAATGAGTCTTCCGAGCTACCGTGTCTTCGTAATCATTATTGGACTTATCAAATCTTCCTCACTGTCCTCAGATTGACACCCAAATAATCTGAAATTTTTATATAGTAACTTCCAAAATGAATACCAAACTGTACAGCATGTCGTTTCCAAATTTCTGGTTGACTGAATTGCAGGATGGTCTTGCTTTCCTCACAGACAGTGCTGAACTCACTACCTCTGAACTATTCAATAAATAAAACTAAGCACATGGGTGTAATTAAGAATTTAAAATAACAACAATTTACCTATCACATTATCTATCTATCTATCTATCTATCTATTTCTTCACCATCACCTATTTATTATAAGTTTTTTTCTTCTTTCTATTTTCCCTTATACTTGCATTTTATTTTAATTGTACATTTGAAACCTTCTTTCTTTCCGTAACTTGTAACCCGAACTTAAACTTCACCATTTTCCCTTTTGTTCTTTCGCGATAGTTACATTATTATGGACAATGTCTGAAAGGGTAAGGGTGTGCATTGCAACTGTTATTGTGACACGGTTTGACGAAAGGCCGCTCTCTGAATAATGACTGTTAATAATAATAGCCATGTTGTTGTTGTTGTTTTTTGTTTTTTTCGAGTTGGGTAAGGGCGAAGGGTATAATGATTTGCCCTTAAACAAAAGTAGAGAACAATAGATCCGTCTGATGAGGACAATGGTGACAAAATAGAAAGTTAGTAAGGATCATGTTGATCAAGTTGATGGTGATGATGATGATGACGGAAGAAGGAAAAGAGGGGAAGAAGGTTGAAGTATCCAGTGATGAGAAGAAAGTTTTTGTTGTTTTTCTTGTTGTTATTAGTGGTGGTAAAGGCTGGGGGTTGGGTGGCTGTGATAAGGAGGTGGGGTCAGGGGTAAAGGCTCGAAAGAATACTAGGACATTTGAGATAAAAACATCACGTGACCCGAAAGTTTTCGTTCGTTTTCAACGGCTGATGGAATTGGATTTCGTATTGCGTTTCGGAAAAATCAGTGAAGCCTACCAGTTCTATATCTATCTATCTATCTAGCTAGCTAGCTAACAAGTAGGATAGACGAGGCTCTTAAGCTTTGGGCAACAAATGTAAGAAAAGGAAATACAGAATTAACAACCTGATGTGTATTGTTTGGGAGAATCTGTGGCCAACTGACATACCGTTCTTATGTTATGAGCTTATCCAAAAACTCTGATTGGTTCTATACCTTTGTAGGGATTACATCTCTTGTCTTCCAAATAGTACTTCTAATAGCTGCTAGGTGGCGAGACAAAATAGTATATCAAAGAAATGCCTGCCAAAGTCAAACCTCTCTTAACAGTCATGTCTCGACAACCAGACACACACAAGTTTGTGCGTTTCTCAGACTTGGACTTTCGCTCCAATAAACCTCGTGTCGTATGGTTCATCATATTAGGCTTTGACGTAAGTCTCCGTACAACTTCCATTCTGTTTCGGTCTCTCAACTTATACAGAAAGACGTTACTTCGTACAACTCTTTATAATCTCTTACTTGTATCTCTTTACATTGTTGTATTCGTTTTAGTAAATTTGCCCAAGCAATAAGATATGTTGGTAATTCGTCGTGAATTATTTTACATTGTTTAGCACGACTTAATATAAACCATATTATATTCCCTCTGCTACAAGTGTCTGAATTGTAGCGGTGATGTATATTGCTCTGATCATCATCATCATATCGTGCTGGCAGCACGGATATCCCTGACCCTCTCTCGCCACTCCTCCCTATCGTTCATCGCCCTAGGTAGGTCTTCAGGACAACAACCTGTATCCTCACATAGCTGCTGAATGTACGTTCGTGCTGGTCGTCCTGCTTTTGCGCGGCCATGTGTGGGGATCCATAAGAGTACATCTCTTATGAGTTCATCTCTGCTTCTCCAGCAATGTCTTGCATGTCTGGTTCGTCTAATTTGAATAGTTTTCGTGATAGGGGGCAGGTGGCCGTACAGTTGGTGTCTTGTGGGGTGTTGCTGCCAGGACTTGTTCAGGATTGCACGCAGCATTCTTGTGTAATTGCCATCTAGTTTCTTCTCCAGCCGTTTTGTTAGCGTCCATGTAGTGCAGCCATATAGCAGTATCGATGTGACCGCTGCCTGGAAGAAACTGCGTTTCATTTTATCGGTTAGGTCTGATTTCCATATAGTCGATAGCCTATTGATAGCTGTCCATGCTTTCGTTAACCTCGTTTCGATGTCCTTTTCGGTTGATTCGACGCTGCTTCCTAGGTAAGTGAATTTGTCTACTAGTTTAAGAGGGGTTCCTTCTAGAGTGGAGATGTCCCCCGTTTGGTTATAGCACATATATTCCGTTTTGTGTGCATTAACATGGAGGCCTATGCTTGCTGCTGCTCGTTCCAAACTATGCAGAAGTGTTTCGGCTTGGTCAGGTGTATTTGCCAGTATCGCTATGTCATCGGCGTAGTTGGCGTCGGTAATTGTTGTTGCGGGGTATCTTCTGCTTCTTTTCTTCGTCAGTTCGAAGCCATTCTCTTTGATTTTGTCAATCGATGTTCTAAGTACGTAGTCTAGACAAATGATAAAGAGGTACGGAGCCAGCGTGTCCCCTTGTAGTACTCCTGCTACAATGTTGAAGTATTCTGTGTCTCCATCTGCTGATCGTACTTTTACTTTAGTGTTTCTATAGAGAACCGTTATTGCCGCTACGGTTTCTTTAGGTATGCCGTACGCTAGTAGTATTTGTTCCATTTTTCCTCTGTGAATGGAGTCGAAAGCCTTGGTAAAGTCGACAAATATTAATGTCGCTTGTAGGTTCTTTGCCCGTACACCTTCAAGGATTCTGCGGATGGTTAATATTTGTGAGGTCGTGGATCTATTTCTTCGGAAGCCATTTTGGTTTTTTCTAAGTATGTTGTCGATTTTGGGTTCTATTCGGTTTCGTAGTAGGGCATTGTAGATTTTGGCAGCTATGGATGTAAGTGTTATGCCTCGGTAGTTTTTGGCTAATCCTAGGTCCCCCTTTTTAGGGAAGGGGAGTATGCATCCTTTCATCCATCTATCTATCGGATTTTGATTGTATACTGCGTTGCAGTGTCGGAGCAGTATGTCGTCGAATTGTCTGGTCTTCCATACTTCCGGGGGAATTTCGTCCAGCCCTGCAGCTTTCCTATTTTTAATTTTTCTGAGAACCGAGTCGAGTTCTTCTTGTGTGAACGGTCCAAGTTTAATGTCTAATTGTTTGCTAATTATTCTGGTGATTGGTTCATGCGTTATTTTTGGTGGGTTTCCAAGTAAGTTTTCGAAGTGCTGTTTCCACAGTTTTATTCTTTCTTGTTGGTTTGCTGCTTTAAGTTTTGCTTTGGCTGTGTTCTTTCTTCTGCTCACTTCGTTTATTGTTTGCCAGGCAATTCTAGATTGTCTATCTTCCACCGAGTCTCTCTTTAGTTCTCGAAAGGGTCGAAATCCTGTAAGTGTGAGAGAGAGACAGAGACATGGAGACGATAGATGCGAACACAGACTGGTGGAGGACTGCTCTATTGACCTTTTCTTGATCCACTTTGAGATTCCATCTTCAGGGCCTTAAGTCCTTGTTTCCTTGACGAGGAGTTTTCAACTGAGGTTCGCTGTGGGCTACTGACCTCCACCCTGCCGGCGCTCGCCAGCCGCTCCCCGAACCTCTTGACTGCTCGAATCTCTTCTGACTGCCGTATGACCGTCACTCACCGTGGGTACCTGTGTATATATTATTTCATAACGCTTAGCGTTCCGGTTGTGATTCACGGGATTTGCTTTCGCTTGTCAACTCACGCGAGCTGTCTTCCTGTTTACACAGCTGGAAGATCCTGTCCCAGAAATCCAAGATTGACGGTTCTGCCAAAGGTCAGTCTGCAATAATGACCTCCCACCGTAAAGAAGCTTGTACTGCATTTTTAGAATATAAAATGTTTCAGGCTTTTCGCTGACACTATCCTTTATTCATAGCATCATTATCTATCCATCAAAATATCTTCCCTAGCAAACCCCTACCTTCCGGAACCTTCCACCTAAATTGTGCATTATACCATAAAAGAACAATTGCAGATTTGATCATCCAGAAGCGGAAAAGAAGTATTTGCATGAAGTTAAATTATTTAATTTACATTGGTTTGGTTTTTGCATATCAACCATTGTAGGTTATTGAATACCAAATCCATTCATATCCATATCATCATCATCATATCGCGCTGGTAGCACGGATATCCCTGACCCTCTCTCGCCACTCCTCCCTATCGTTCATCGCCCTAGGCAGGTCTTCAGGACAACATCCCGTATCCTCACATAGCTGCTGGATGTATGTTCGTGCTGGTCGTCCTGCTTTTGCACGGCCATGTATGGGGGTCCATAAGAGTACATCACTTATGAGTTCGTCTCTGCTTCTCCAGCAGTGTCCTGCATAGCTGGCTCGTCTAATTTGAATAGTTTTCGTGATAGGGGGCAGGTGGCCGTACAGTTGGTGTTTTATGGGGTGTTGCCGCCAGGACTTGTTTAAGATTGCACGTAGCATTCTTGTGTAATTGCCGTCTAGTTTCTTCTCCAGCCGTTTTGTTAGCGTCCATGTAGTGCAGCCATATAGCAGTATCGATGTGACCGCTGCCTGGAAGAAACTGCGTTTCATTTTATCGGTTAGGTCTGATTTCCAAATAATCGATAACCTATTGATAGCTGTCCATGCTTTCGCTAACCTCGTTTCGATGTCCTTTTCGGTTGATTCGACGCTGCTTCCTAGGTAAGTGAATTTGTCTACTAGTTTAAGAGGGGTTCCTTCTAGAGTGGAGATGTCCCCCGTTTGGTTATAGCACATATATTCCGTTTTGTATGCATTAACATAGAGACCTATGTTTGCTGCTGCTCGTTCCAAACTATGCAGTAGTGTTTCGGCTTGCTAGGTGTATTTGCCAGTATCGCTATGTCATCGGCGTTGTCGGCGTCGGTAATTGTTGTTGTGGGGTACCTTCTGCTTCTTTTCTTCGTCAGTTCGAAGCCATTCTCTTTGATTTTGTCAATCGATGTTCTAAGTACGTAGTCTAGACAAATGATAAAGAGGTACGGAGCCAGCGTGTCCCCTTGTAGTACTCCTGCTACAATGTCGAAATATTCTGTGTCTAAGCACACAGTTTATTTCTATTCGACCCATAGATAGGATCCTCTCAGGTGATACCACTTCGAGCCAGAATGAACCTGGGAGCGATGGCAATAAAGAGGTACGCTGCATTGTCCAAAGCTCCAGCTTTATTGGAGCTTCACCATCAGATGCAGTTTAGTGTCATATCCAGGTCACTCTTTGGGGGAGTCTTACCTCGCAGCAGAGATGCAGTTGGTGAATTCTGCAGCCCCAGCCGATTGGGTAAATTTAATTTAGATAATTTAAAGACAACATATCAGTTGAATAAGCGACTAGTTTCAGAATTTTTCATCTTGCTTCATGATTGTTGCATTGGATTTACAATATGTAAACAGGCGTGGTCAGACAACTAAATTACTTATCCAGAAAAAAAAATTCTGTTGTAATACATCATTTAAATAAGCCAACTGTTCTCTCTGGTATTTTATCATTACAGTTTGTCTTATGTCAAACAATTCAGAATAAAGAGTTCCCTTTAAATCCAACCAATTAGAAAATTACTGTTTCTCCAAAGAAGATTCCTTTTGGTTGAAAAGTTGAAAGCAAAATAAGGTAAGCTCATAAGTATTTGAACAATCACAAAGTCAGTCTTTTATTGATTAAGATTGCTGGGTCCATTTAGAATTTTGAGCTGGAAGAGATCTAAATTAGCTGACTCGTTTGTCAACTCTTCCAAATGGCCATCTGACTTCGCCTTTTCAGTCACCTTGATCAGTTCTTAATAAAATTTTAGAAGGATAGAAGAACTGTTTTTTTTTTGGTTTAACAATTTAATTCGCTTAAAATATTTCCAGAAATTTAGAATTCCGAATTATAAATTATGATCAGATTCGTGCCTTGTTATGTTAATTGCAATAAAATTTAGTTCTTCGGGTAAAATCCTCCTGATTTTAACTCTTAAAACCAAGCGATTTGAAGAAAAATGTGTTTGTTCAAATACTCATTATCAAAGCATGTTGATTGCAGTGTTTCTCTTGACTCTCTCTCGCCATCTGTTCCTATCGTTCATCACTCTTAGTAGATCCTCTAGACTGTATCTAGTGTCCACACAAAGCTGATGTACATAAATTTTTGCTAGTCGGATAACACTGGTGTGACCATTAGTATGAGTCCATAGGATAACGTTGTTTATGAGTTCGTTCAAACTCACTCATCAGTACTCAATATCTCTTGTTCGTCTTACTTGGATGGTTTGTGAGATGGGATGTAAGTGGCCATATTGCTGATGTTTTGAGGGGGTGCTGCTTCCAGGATTTATTCAAAAAAGCGCGTAGCATCCATGTGTTGTGCCTGGAGCAAACAGCAAACATGAACTTAGATAAACCAAAGTTTATATGGTTTAATCAAGATACTACCATCTCTTTATTAAGCTTCTGAAATTAGAAGGCCAGTTCACTTACCTTGGCAGCAATATCTTATCAACTGAAAGCGAAGTTAACATACTCACAGGGAAAGCATGGTCGGCAACTGACAGGTTGTCGATCATACTGAAATCTAATCTGCCTGATACAATAAAACGAAATTGGTCGTGTTGTTATAACAGTATAGATGCACTACCTGGACTCTTACGAAACACTTAGCAAAAAGCTAGATGGGAACTTGCTCAAATACCTTAAAGAATTTTTCTATATTGTTTTCGATGACTCTTTGTTATTATTCTTTACTCGTTGCTGTTTGCTATACAAATTTTGGTTGCTATACTCACGACATTTCAGCCGCTGTACTTTCCGGCCTTTTTCAAGTGCCGTTTGTCATGTCCCGTAACCTTTTGGGAATTTAGAACTTAACCCTCAATTTGAATCATGAGGGTAGACCGTTCTCATGCCTGGATGAGGATGCATCAGCCACTTTTTGCCATTTTCACTGCTGCTGGAACCGGGACCAAAAAGCAACCAACAAAGGCCGAAGAGTAGAGCGATCGAAGCGTTGTAAATATAGCAGTCTAGAATATGTAGAGAATGATAATCTATAAGTATAACCAATATTAGTCATGGTACAAATATATGTATTTACCAACCCCTCCACTATGAGCAGGATGTGACACAAGGGGAATTTTGAAGTGAAGTTTAACAGGTTTAAATTCAGAGTTTTCCTTCTCTTTGACTGGTTGCCTAACCAAGGCTAAAGAATCCAGTCTGCCCTACAATTTATCTGGAGGGAGAATAATTGGATTCATACCTTTCCCGAGAGTATTAGTGCTATGTGAAATGCATTCAACCTCGTTCAGGATTTGAACTCGTGTCGCTATGTCCATTTCCTTCAACAATAACCATTTCACCACAGGCACCTCCTTAGGGTCATGGTACAAATATAGCCAATAGCCCTTGGATGTACCTGTTTTCTATGTTTTCTATTCTCTCAGTCGCATAACTCCAAAATGTCCTTCGTTTTGGGGTTGGTGCGGTCTTCCCCATCTTTATTCGTAACAGAATAGAAACTGGATTAATAAAGTCAATATCAAATCAATTGGTTACGTCTTCCAGTAGATTTTTGTATTTTTCGTGCATTCATCAAAGGAGAGAAGTGAGCGTTTGTTTGATTTTAGACAAGCAGTGGGATTTTGAAATTTGTGACTGAAACCGAAGAAGGAGAGTATTACTTGTCGGAAAAATCAAGATGCTAGCGATTAACTTGAAAACAGAATTTAATACTTACAAAGAAAATATTTATATAAAGTTGAATGAACTTAGAATAAAGAGAAGCAGTGGATTAGAATTAAACAATCACTTCAGCAAATTTCTGTCTTTGTTTATTGTAAGAGATAATTTATGGGGAAAGAAGATTTGGTTAGTTATTTAGTTTAGTTGAGTATGTTGTTGGCGTTGTGGTCGTTGATTTTGGGTTTAAGTATTTGATTGCATTTGTTTTCTTCTTACTCCATTCAACTTGTTGGCGTCTTCTTCTGTGAAGGGTGCAAAAGAATTACAGAAGGAATGAAGGAAAGAGACGAAGATACCTTTTAAATTTCAACTTTATTTTAAGGTTTTAATGGCTATTCAGTGGCGTGGAAAGTCTTCCTGACGTCACGTTTCTTAGACAAGAGTGACCAAGACGACAAGACGAAGTGATCGGAGAAGAGATGAAGTAAAATGAATAACGAACTGGTGAGAAGGTGGGAGCCGGTCGATCGGAGTGTAAGGCTCATATTGCATACACATATATACATATACTTATAATGTAGGATGGTCAAGGAAGGATTATATAACAATTCAACATTGTTTAACACAACCAAATTTGCACGTTAAGGCTCTTGAGTGCGCTACAGTCCGCATCCATCTTTAAAAACTTAGTGTCATAGCTTTTAAGACTCTGTATATATATATATATATATCTGTGTGTGTGTGTGTGTGTGTGTATGTGTGGGTGTGGGTGATTAGGCCGCAGTCGTTCATTTAAGCATGTTTCATTAAATAGTAAAGACAAATTTTGTCTGCATATTTTAATTAAGATCCTTTGGAGTTTCTTGATAAGTGTCTCGGTTTCAGGTTGGAATTGATGGATAAATTTCCCAAAATTGTCCCGAGCGCTTTCGGACCCTTCATAGGCCATCATCAGGGGTTGCTTGCTTGTGTAAGGAGTGTTGTCTTTTTAAAATGAGTTTTGAAAGTTTTTTGAAAGTTTTTTTAAAATAATATATCAAGAATATGCGAACACAGAGTTGGATAAAAACTAAGTTGCTGATGAATCTAAAAATAGAAAGCTATCAACACAAAAAGAATATTATCTAGGAATACAGAATATTAAAAAAATACTAAAAGCATTTCAAAACATTGTCACTATTTTCAAAATTAATTCTATTGATTTTAGTTTTTTTCGTTTTTATATGTAGGGCTTCTAGGATTTGTAGTCGTGGCTTATCTAGCATCTTAAAACTCATTCTATTCCTAAATCCAAATTTTGAAAAATCCTTATTGAAAACACCACTATAATCGCACACGAAATTGATAAGCTGAAATGTATATATATGAGCTCTCTAGCGAGGGAAGTAATGGTTGCCACTAGGGTAAAGCAAGGCTCTTCAAATGAATTGAGCTCTCGGTAGCTGTTAAGCAGATATATGTAAACAAAACAAATGTGATATATATTCGCTTGTGCTGGTTTCCTTGTGGCTGAGTGGTAGAATCATGGATTGGCGTTTGAGTCAGCCGGCTTTCAATCCCAGTGTCTAGCCACACCTAAGAGTTGTGATACAACGAAACAGTCTGTCTGTGGATGGCAATATATATGAAATATATATATGCCGTTCCTGCTTGTCGGCTGGGGCTGTAGAATATGCTGACTGCACTTTTGCAGAGCGGGGCCCGACTCTGCTCAACGTAGGTATGACACTAAACTGTGTCTGATGCTGAGGCTCCAGTCCTGAAGTTTTGGGGAATCTGGAGTCTTTGGTATGATTCGCCCTGGGATTAAACCCCGGTTTCTTGGACCATTGACGAACATTTTAGCCTTTATGGATATGGTCCAGTTAAGTAAGTTGGACAACCGCAGACGAGGGCAACCCGAAAGTTCCCTTTTCAATAGCTACTGCACCAAGGGGTAAGGGAGAGCCTACTCCTTTCCTGGATTGCTCCACTTTACCCTTGATCCGTACCTTATAATGCCAAGTGTTATGCAAGGAGGCATCAAGTACCATTTTTGAATCTTTGGTATGACTCAACCTGCGATTGAACCCCTATCTCCAGCGAACACTCTAACCATTATGCTAATGGTCAGGTTTTGTAAATATATATAGATATATTTGTAAAACCAGCCCTTTGACATAATGGTTAGATACAATAAAACGATACAATATATACATATATATAAACAGGATTTGGCTTTAAATAACCCTGAAGGGTTGATATGCCATAAAACATCAACCACCCTATCAAAAATATATCGTCATACTAAATAGTTTATCAATCGAATTTTAAAACTAAATTTTGAGGGTAAAATTTGAATATCAACTTTTGAAAAATCGGTTGAAATCCCTACTAAATGGGAAGTAACTCTTCACTTTATCGAGAAAAAAAAATCAGTTTTTATAAGTGGAGATAAATTAATACGAATTGATAAGGGAAAACTATCGTACATTTTCTGTAGATGAAAGTTACCAAATTCCAGAAAGTTAACGAATAATGTTCTTTTAGTAATTTCTATGGAAATTCATCGCACAAACTACCAGTATCGTTCAAAAAGTTCTAAGCCTCACCAAGAAGAATTTGGTGAAACAAGAGCGTTTTTCACTATTTTTCATCAAAGGTCTCCTATAGATCAATGCACTTGGTTCAACAATGCACTAGTATTGCAATTCCACCCCGGAAGAAAGTGGCATCCTGGTCCTTCGAAAACTCCTTCACGGTACATTTGACCCCCACCTTTGTTTCCAAAATAGTGACCACGAAAATGAGATTTGAGTTTAGGGAATAAAAAATCAGATGGAGCTAATTTTGGTGAATAAGAGGGATGGAGTCGCAATTCAAAGTCACAGTTGTCTGTTTCAGCTTCTGTAACTTGAGCAGTTTGAACAGGCGCGTTATCCTGGGGCAAGAGCATATCTACCCTCTGTACCCCTCTGCATTTCGACTTGATTTCTTCCTTCAATTGTCTTCATTCTGATACATAGTACCGTCCATTTATAGTTTTTCACCTTTCCAGGTTGTCTATCTTGATTACAACTTCAGGATGAAGAAAGAAAAAAAAGAAAAAAAAGGAAGCCATCGCCTTACCAACCGACGCTGATAGCTTGAATTTCTTCGGTGGGGGGGGCGGTAAGAAAACCAGAGTATTTCCGCTGCTTACTTTTAATCTTTGATTCAGGTTCGAAGTGGCGAGCTCAGGGTTCATATTCAGTTACTAATCTCCAGTGAAAATTCTTTGGGTTAACCTGGAAGCGATTCAAAGTGTCCTAGAAATGTAAACCCTTTTCATCTTGTACTCTGGCGTCACTATTTTTGAGAACCATCTTGCAATCAACAAGATACTAGTTAAAGCAGTAAGGTCCAAACCAAAACTAATACATATGGACTAAGCCATCTGCTGGACAGTAAGACGTTGGTCAATGAAAATCATACAATAAATGGCATCAACTTGTTCATCAGTGGTCGAGGTTTTTGTATGAACTGACCGAAGGTCATTTTCTGTGCTATCCCTGCACCACTTGCTGCCCACTTCTTTACAGTTTCCTAGGAAAAGGAATCCTCAACAAGTATCAATGCAGTGTTCTCATGGGTTTCCTTCGATGTTAGATGACTGTTCAGGCCTCAGTTTTGCCTATTTTTTTAGATTTGTCGCACGCCACTAACCTTTGTATGGACCTCACCTGCACAGGAATTAGAAAAGAAATCTGAATTAGTTTTTCTAATTTTAGAAAGCTTTGGTTCTTGTTTCTTAGTGAGACTTAAAACTTTTTGAACGAACCTCGTAGCTTACCATTTTATAGTAATGCAGTACATATTGATAATCTGATATTATTATTTCCAGAGATACACGATACCATAGTGGCTGGGCAGTATGGGCACTGTCCAACCACTACGGGAGAGACCCCATATTTGATCAAATCAAGTTTAAGGAACTAAATATATGGTATTTATTAGCATTCCCCTGAGGACAGAGTCGTTATTCAGTCAAATTTGATGTTAGGCCTCTCACGCGTTCGTGTAGGTCGAGACAAAAATATCCATCACAGAAATCAAGGATTGATTCTGACCCTATAAGCACCCTGTTCGCAGAGCTTATAATACTCTGACTAAATCTTCTGCGGAGAGGTAGGATCGTCTCCAAAGAGGGGGCGTCCTGGGTATGACAGTAAATGAGGGTGAAGCTTTAGTTCACTTAATCAATCAATCAATCAACCTGGCCTGGATATACTAACTATTCGTCTTCGGTGATTGAGGACTTGACTAAATATCTCCACTATTTCCAAGCAACTCAATTACTGGTGACCTCTACATGAAGTTATAATATCAAGCGTATGCTTGCCGGGACAAAACACAGAGTTGCAAATCAAACGACAAGAAGATAAATAAAAAAATTAACCACTGTATTAACAAACAAAAGAAACAAAAATGTTCAAATAATTGTGTTTGTGAGTATGAGAATGTATGTGAAATTAAGAAATAAAATGTTCGGTTGTTGTTTTGATAGGAATGAATGAATTTTAGGAATTTTATCGTGTGTTGAAGGATAATGTCAGTGTTGAAGAAGTAAAGTGTTGGTGGGGGGTGGGGTGATTCTCGGGTAACGCAGCTTTCATCAAAGCCACAGTAAGAAGGTTAAGACGAGTTTGTGTGATGTTGAATGTTGCAAGTGTCAAAGTCACTATTCTACCGTTTGGCTGAGCGTTCCTCTCTGTCTCTGTCTGGATTTTGAAAGAATCTCGCCTTTTATAGTTTCTCCCATCCGCGAATTGGATCAACTTTGGTCTTTCTTTATTTTCTACCGCGAAGGTCAAAAATTGGTCGAAAAATTACTTTCAATTTTATTCTTTGGGATAAATTCTATCAATACTTTACCGTGCGCGGACCCTATGCGTAGAGACGCATTTTCTTTATTTTGGAAAAAATCTCGGCCCCGGTAACATCTGGTGAGTGCTGTCCTGTTAATTGGAATTGCCATTATTTTGTTTGTATGATAAATCTAAAGAAATCTCTATTAGTCATATAACAAAGTGAACTCGCAACTCCTTGTATGCATATGATGTATATACTAAATGTTTTTGGATGTGTCGATAAGCTTATCTTGTCTTTCTTTCGGTTTGTTTCATGTTAGTATATCACGGATTGACTAATGCTTATAATAGTCCTGGGTGAGTGGTGGGGGGTATCCTCGTGGTGTAATGGTTAAAGCGATGGACTGCGGAATCGTAGTAAGCGAGTTCGTTCTCCAGTCGCGCTATAACGTTCACTTTCTGGCAAATACCCTTGGGAAAGGTATGAACCCCCTTATCCTCCTAGCTATGGGTTAAATAGTACCACTACTGTTCTTCTAGGAGAATGACTTTGGCATTTAATAACCTACAAAGGTTGATAGGCCATTAAACAAAGAAACCAAACCAAACCTGGGTGAGTGGTGACTTAACTAAATATCTTCATTACCGCTAAGCAAACCAATAGTTTATTTTTCTTGTTTAGTTCTCAACGTAATAAAAACATTTTATTGTTTAATATACGAATTATCAAGACAAATCCTTCTTGCTCCCATACCACATTCCTCATTCTTAATAGATTTCTCTACAAAAAAGATAACGTTATGGGTTCGGGCTGTATGTGTTGCGCGTGTGTGTTCCACAGCTTTTAAAATGTCCCGCTCTGTCGGTTGGGGCTATAGAAAACACCGATTGCACCTCTGCAGAGGGGTAAGATCCCCCAGACAGTGTCCTGGATATGACACTAAACAATTTGATGGTGAGGATCCAGTGATGCTGGAGCTTCATTGCCATCGCTCCCAGGGTCACTCTGGACGGGAATGGTAGCACCTGAAAGGGCCCTATCAATTGGTCAAATTGAATTTAACTTTGTACTTATGCTAAACTGAACTGTTTGAAATAGAACTGTTTTGACATTTAACTGAACTGTTTTGATATTTGACTGCTTGTGAACAAAAACTATACTTATACTAAACTGAATTGTTTGAAATTTAATTCGGCATTAAATGCCCCCAAAAGGGTTGATACACCGTAAAACAAAACAACCAAACAACCAATCAACTTTACATAATGTTGCACACCGTTTCTTCTTTTTACGTACCGGTTTTATTTTATAGTCATCGAAAGAAAGTCTTCGTGGTATTTACCTTTCAGTTGGGAGACTCGTGTGGTGTAATGGTTAGCAAGCTAGACTAGCAAACCTCCACGAGTGAGTTCGATTCTCATTAGGTGCCCCATTCATACGGCCTTATGCAACATCTGAAAAAAAGCACTTAGCAAATTACTATTTACCGTTCTGTTTGTTTTTATGAAGGGTAATTTAAGTGCCAGGTCAAGTTAGCAGATTAAATGAAAAACAAAGAGAGAGAGAGTTGGTCCTTGACACGAAATTCGGAACCCAAAGGTCAGGTGACCAAAATCCCTTCCATGATGGAAAAAATGTAAATCGGTATTATTCATTTTTATTTTCATCATTTTACTTATTTTATTCTTCTTGAAAATTTTATTCTGTTTTTGCTTTATTTCTTATTTCACCTTTATCATTTTATTTCTATGCCGCCACAATCTCAGCATTTTATTTCTATACCGCCACAATCTCAGCATTTTATTCCTATACCATCACAATCTCGGGATTTTATTTTTATACAGCCACAATCTCAGCATTTTATTCCTATACCATCACAATCTCGGCATTTTATTTTTATACCGCCACAATCTCAACATTTTATTCCTATACCATCACAATCTCGGCATTTTATTTTTATACCGCCACAATCTCAGCATTTTATTCCTATACCACCCCAATCTCAGCATTTTATTCCCATACCACCCCAATCTCAGCATTTTATTCCCATACCACCACAATCTTGGCATTTCCTAAGTTTGTTGTGACCATTACAAAGCCTTAACATTATAAGGTTTCCAACAAAATGGTAGATATACAACCTTTGGCTCCGCTTGAAAATTGACCTTGTGTCACAATCTACCTGTGGAGGAGGGGATTAGATTAATACAAACATCATCATTATCATCATATCTTGCTGATAGCACAGAGATCCCTGACTTTCGCCATCAGTCTCTCCCGTTCATCGCTTTGGCGGATCCCCTAGGCAGCATTCAATGTCCACTAAGAGACAGTTTATGTACATCCTTACTGGTCGAATAACACTGGTGGGTCCATGTGTGGACGTCGCTTATACGTACGTCCTTACTTCTCTTGCAGAGCCTCGGCTGTCTTGTTCGTCTTACTTGGATGATTTTTGAGATGGGAGGTAATTGGCCGTACAGTTGCTTTTTTTGCATGGTCCTATTTACCGACCCCTCCGCTCGGGCAGGATATGACACAAGGTCAATTTTTAAGCGGAGTTTAACAGGTTTGAATTCAGAGTTTTCCTTCTCCTAGACTAGTTGCCTCACCAAAGCTGAAGAACCTAGTCTGCCCTACTATTTACCCATAGCTGGAGGGAGAATATTTGGATTCATACCTTTCCCAAGGGTATTAGTGCTATGTGAAATGCAATCAGTCTTGTCCAGGATTTGAACTCGTGTCGCCGTGTTCTTTTCCTACGACGATAACAATTACACCACGGGCACTTTTTTTGCATGGTACTGCTTCCAGGATGTGTTTAAAACAACATGTAACATTCTTATGTAGTTCTGATCTAGCTTTTTTTTCATGCGTTTCGTTAGAGTCCAAGTGTTTTGGTTTCTTTGTTTAATGGCATATTAACCTTTGCTGGTTATTTAATACCAAAACCATCCTTCTAGAAGAGCAGTAGTGGTACTATTTAATCCATAGCTTGGAGGATTAGGGGGTTCATACCTTTTCCAAGGGTATTTGTCCGAAAGTGAACGTAATAGCGCAACTGGAGTTCGAACTCGCTTACAACGATTCCACAGTCAATCGCTTTAACTATTACATAACCACACCCATTTTATTTCATCGGGGAGAATAAATTTTCATAGGATAGACAACCTGTCAATTGCAGTACGTGTCTTATCTAAGGGTCTGATGACATCAGTTTCAGTAGATGAGATATTGCTGTCGAGGTATATGAACTGGTATTCTAATTTCAGAGGTTTGCCACTTAAAGTGGAAATGTCTCTGCTGCTGGGATTCAGCTTGGGCAGGTGTATTTGCGAGACGTGCTAGATCCTCTTCGATGTCTGCGTCTGTCATATTTTCTACGTGATATCGTCTGCACCATGTCTTTTTAAAAAAAAAAATCTGAAACCATTTTCTTTTATTCGAACAATTGAAATTCATAGTACGTAATCTTGGCTGATTATTTGGTGCTGATGTGTCTTTTTGCAAGACTCCAGCAACAATGGTAAAGAAGTTGGCATCACCATTTGGTGAGAAAACCATTGCATTGTAAAGTACCATTATAAATGAAATAGTTTCTTTGGGGAGACCATGGGCTAAGAGTATATGGTCCATCTTTCCTCTGTGTGCAGAATCAAGTGCATTGGAGAAAACTATGAACAATAGTGTTGCCTCAAGATTTTTTGCACGAACTTCCTCTGATGAATCGATTAATATTCAGAATCTGGGAAGTTGTAGATCACTTTCTCTGAAAGCTTTTCTGATTTTTCCGAAGAATTTCTCGACTTCAGGTTGGGTACAATTGAGAAGCTGGGCATTTTAAACTTTAACAGCAATAGCAGTTGTTCGTAGTGATTGCGAAGTCACCTTTCTGGAAGAAAGAGAGGATTCAGCGTTTCGACCGTTTCTCTATTGTGTTTTGTTCATACTCAGCATTCCCTAATCGAAGAAGTATGACGTCAAATTTTCTTATCTTTCATGCTTCAAAAGAAATTTCGTCGGGGTTTGCAGTTTTTCTGGTTTTAATTTTTTCCTCTATAAATTGTCCTAGTTTGATGTCTTTTTTATTATTGATTATTTTTAGTTGGTTTATGTGGGATTTCAGGAAGGTTCCGGCCAGATTCTTAAAATGTTCTTTCCACTTGTGAAGTCTTTCTTCTTGGCTGGCAGATTTCAGTTTTAGTCTCGAGGTTTTTTGCTTTCGTAGATTTCATTTACTATCTCCCATGCTAACCGTGATTGTCTATCTTCGACTGAATTTCTGAATTAATTAATTTAGCCTTGGGTGTATTCTGGTTGTTCTCTTTTTTATGTTTTCGTTGATTCTTTTGGAGCTTTCTTAAGTTTCACTACATTGGCATTTGTTGGGTTTCCTGTATCAAGTAAATATGAATTTTCATGTTACCTCCTTTTCCCCTAACTGCTCTTAATTCCCTGGAAACTCTATATTTGGCTCTTAGTTTGGTTGGTACACACTCATTTATTGTTTTTTTTTATGGACAGTAACAAAATTTTCGTGTGCTTTTTCTTTTTTAAGTAGAGGAATTACATTATAATTTGAATTACCATGACCAGAAAATCCGGCAAACACTTTATGCGACATAAGGAACCACTGGACAGCTGTTTCGACCATATTAGGTCTCATCATCAGTGTATATCGAGATTTCCCATATCTTCGTGGTAGTGTTTCGGTTCTGCATTCTGTGGTCGCTGGTTCGATATCCAGTGGGGGATATCATGGATATATCTCTTCTTATGAAACAGCTATCCATTAGTTCTGTATGTACCACGAAGTGTTTGTCGGTTTTTCTGGTCATGGTAATAGAATTTACAAAATTTTCGTATTTATCAATTGGATATAGTCTAGTGGGTAGAGTGTTTGCCAATGGTCCAGGAGAACTGGGTTCAATCCCAGGTCGAGTCATACCAAAGACTTTTTAAAAAATGATACTTGATACCTTCTTAGTTAACACTCAGAATTATAAGGTACGTATCAAGGTTAAAGTGGATAATCCAGGGAAAGGAGTAACGCCCTCCTCTACATCTCAGTGTAATAGCTATTGAAAAGCGAGCCTTCGGGTTGCTCTCGACTACAGTCGGCAACTTATTTGCATATGTGTCCTGAAAAGTACAAATTTGTTTCTTACTGTCATTGTATATTGATTATTCATATTACCTTTGGCAAGTGAAGACCAGTTATAACGAGAAGCTTTGTTTGTTTCTTATTTCTGCGTTAACTCAGGCGAAACGTTGCTGAGACGATTCTCTGATTGGAAGATACTCCTTCAAAAGAAGAGTATACCTCACAGTTCAAAGGGCTTCTTAGCCTCTTAACATTCAATAAAGTCACCGCGATCGAAGCACAGAACGATATAAAACAAAAATTTGCGAGAGTTTTCTGTGATACGTTTTGTAGCAGAAAGAAGATCGTATGTTTGGTGCGTAAATTATTTTGACCGTTGGTCTCGTCATGGGGATGACGTATCCCATTCGTCCAGGACGACTTTCCCGGGCATATCGAATTCGGTGAAAGCCCTCCAAACTACCTCTTCCTCACAATCCTTCGAACAGAACGGACGTATTTCTGTCCGCTCCTTTATCAGCATCAACACACCACCATAAGGATAAAGCCGTCTGGTTCATGAACCCTTTGGGTCTACACTTCTAGACCCAGGGTTCTACCGTTGAATACGAATTAGACGAATTAATTCCGCCTCTGACAATTCAGCTACTTCATTCCTGGACAACATTAAGGAGACAGCGATTACTTCTCTCCCACAGCAACCAGGACCACACATCTACGGCTGAACATTCATTCCTGTTCTAAAATCAGCAACTCCATATTTGCCATGTCTACAACGACGTATATTCCGCTCCGACATTTAGCTGCTGGGATTCTTTCTCAATTCGATAACTATTTTCTTCCTTACTACGAGACTTGCAGCATAAAGGTACCCTTTATTCTAGCTGCCATTGAACCTTCTTGAAAACCTTTCGATATCGCGTTACGATTCATTTATTTTCCTTTAAATATAACGTGAAGGTGACCCGTTCCACCTTTCCGTTATAGTTTTATGTATTACACGGGCCCACAGAAAATAAATAAAAGTCTTCCCCCTGAGACATTTGAACTTAAAAAAAAAAAGCCACAATATATTAATTAAAGAAAATACTCTCTATGCCGCCGAAAATATAACTTTTTCGATAAATCAGTGATGTTACTTCGATATTTCTGAAATAATATAGCAAAAAAGATAAGAGGTGAATTCAAAACTTGACCGTCTTTTAAAAGAAACTTGTTGATAAGATAAAGGATTTTCCAACTAAAAAAAAGCATAAGAAAAACCATCAGCTAAGCATTCTCATACATGATTCATTCAACAAAATCAATTCAATAACCTTAGATAATCTCAGTAAGCTTTGAAATTTTATCAAAAATTCAAATAAGTCTGTATATTTCTGAAATATTAAAAGCAACAGAACTGAAATCAAATAAAAGTGCGAAAATTTTACAAATTTCAAGTAACAATTCGTTGATTTTTGATAAAATTTGTACTGTGTTTTTAATGTGATTTTCCCATCAACAGTTTGAAATAAATTTGTCATACTCCGAAAGAAAAAAATTAAAGTGATACTCAAATTCTTTGTCACATCTCAAATATTATTAAATCACACAAAAATATTCAGTTCTATTAAACAATGAATCTCTTGTTTTTATTTTCAAAGAGTTATAAAATAATTACAACCAATTACAGAAGCCAAAGGAGCTTCTTTTCAATGGTACTTAGCTATCCAGGCTGATAAAAAAAAAGAGCAATTGACCACATATTGTGGTTCAGGACTATAAAAGAAAAAGACGCCTTCTAATTGATTTTTCAGTGCAAAAAAAAAAAAAAAAAAAAAAAAAAAAAAGGAACATGTCAGTCAAAGAACATGGTTTGGTTTCTTTGTTTAATGGCATATCAACCTTTGTAGGTTATTTAACGCCGTAGCCATTTTCATAGAAGAACAGTAGTGTTACTATTTAACCCATAGCCTGGAGGTGTTTTCAGTCAGATATATTAGGCTGTGTCGACTTGTAAGCAGCAGCCACAGCCTAGTGCGGAGCCCCGGGACTTGGCAAACATGTTCTCTACCTTGCGAGCAGCCGAGTGAAAAAGAAGACCATTCCAATCTAAGCGGCCTCTGGGAACAGCTAGATTTCTTGAATTTTTTTCCTTAACCCCACAAAACAACCACCGTGCCAGTAATAGTGAAGGTGATCAAAAAGGGGATAGACAAACGTAATAATAAGATACCAAGCAGTCCCAGTCAAAACGAAATACAAAAAAAAAAAAAAAAAAAAAAATGCGCTTTGCGGAACTGCTCATCTCCTTGGAAGAGTATTATCAATATTGCTGAAAAATATCATCTAAAAGAGACAGCAAAAAGCATAAATACACAGAATGCGTATAATCACTACATTCCCTCACGCTAGATCTTGGGCAACGACTTAGTGAAGGATTGTAAGAAAACGAAAATAAAACTGAAAATAATAATGATAATTATATTCGGTATATGCACTACTCAAACTCTGTCCGAGAGAATGAGACGCACAAAGTTCCCTGGGATTTTGAGTTACAAAAAATCACCAGAATCTCGGCCAGACTACCAAACCTAGTGATAGTCAACAACAACAAAAAAAGAGAATCTGTCGAATAGTGGATTTTGCCGTCCTGGTGGACCACAGAATAAAGTTGAAAGAGTGATAAGTACCAAGTCCTTGCTAGATAACGAAAAAACAATGGTACATGATAGTAACAGTAACACCAATTGTAATTGGTGCACTCGGAAAAATCCCCGAAGGATTGATAAATGGACTGGAGGACTTAGAAATAAGAGGGCATGTAGAAACTATTCAGACTACAGCATTATTAAGATCGACCAGAATTCCGAGAAGAGTCCTGGAGACTTGAGGAGATTCGCAGTCACTCAAAATCCATTGGAAAACCATGAGCTAACGCTGGTGTGAAAAATTCTCAAAGGAGTAAGCAACAAACTAGAGAAACCTCACACAAGAAAACTTAGACATGGCTATGAAAGGGAAACCTTAACAGAGAAATTTAATCTCTTCTAATAGCAGCACAAAATAACGCCATAAGGACCAATTATATCAAGCCAAGAATAGATGATATGAAACGAAATAGCAAATGTAGATTATGTGGTGATAGAGACGAAACGATCGATCACATTAATCGAGTCGGTATATACCATTTAGTTCGGTACCATAAAAGAAAGAAAGAAAGAAATGAAACGAAGGAAAGAAAGAAAGAAAGAAAGAAAGAAAGAAAAATGTTCTTTGTACTAATCAAACAAGAAAGAAATAAAGGGAAGATATTAATAAAGATGTCAAATGAATACCGGGAAAAGAAAAATATATATTATAGTGTATATATTATTATATGTTTATTTGTGCATAAGAAAGATATATAAATTAATGTGTGTAAAATTGAAAGTGGACAAATACCCAACGAAATAAATGGGGCAGTCCCTGTGGCATCAGTGGTTAATGTACTTGACTATGACATCATAGTAAGTGAGTTCGAACCCTACTCGTGCTATTGCGTTCTCTTTTAGATAAATACCCTGGGAGAAAGTCTGAGTCTCCTTACACCCCCCTCAACAAAGGACTAAATAAAACCAATACTGTTCTTCAACAAGGATGGCTTTGGCATTAAATGACCCACGAAGGTTGATATGCCATCAAGCAAAAAAAAAAAAAAAAAAAAAATGAAATAAACCTTCCATAGAATACAATTATTTCCCCATTCCTTTATTCCCGGCCAAGTCAGACAAATGAAACTTCGATAAAATCCAAATTGTTTCATTCTTACCCTGAAAGAAATCTCCAAAGAGAGACAACTTTTTCTAAGGGAAACAACTCTTCTCTCAATGAAAAAAATTCTTATCCCTTTATTCTGACGGAAAACAAATAAAATAAAATGAAATGAAATGAAATAAAATAGAATAAAATAAAATAAAAATTATCTGGTTAAAAATCCTTTGAGAGTTAAAGATCTCTCCTGGGAATGCAAAATACAAAAACGAAGTTGCTTGTTAATTGTTGTTTTCATTAAATTCAAAACAGCTTTTATATCTGACAGCAAATCCACAGGGCATCTAATCATTTTTTATTTTATTTTGTTCATCTCTGGGCTCAACTGCGATTAATTTGATATGTAATACGAATAAGGACAACCACTACCCATCGAATTTAATAATCAGTATATTGTTTAAAGAAAAATCAACAATAAAATTACCCCATCAATGTTTGTGTTTTTATCTAATTTTGTGGTGCTGATTTCGAAAATGTAGTCCATTTTTATCCATCTTGTATCATTTTTACGCGACCGAAAAACAGTATAGCTGATAAAATCACAGCTGTGATAAAATTATATTGCGGGGATGTTAATGGAATTGTTCCAGTCGGATTATGTAATAAAATGAAATGGGATGTCATTGTCTGAATTTCAAAATAAAAACAAGAGATTCATTGTTTAATAGAACTGAATATTTTTGTGTGATTTAATAATATTTGAGATGTGACAAAGAATTTGAGTATCACTTTAATTTTTTTCTTTCGGAGTATGACAAATTTATTTCAAACTGTTGATGGGAAAATCACATTAAAAACACAGTACAAATTTTATCAAAAATCAGCGAATTGTTACTTGAAATTTGTTAAATTTTCGCACTTTTATTTGATTTCAGTTCTGTTGCTTTTAATATTTCTGAAATATACAGACTTATTTGAATTTTTGATAAAATTTCAAAGCTTACTGAGATTATCTAAGGTTATTGAATTGATTTTGTTGAATGAATCATGTATGAGAATGCTTAGCTGATGGTTTCTCACTGGAGTTTGAGTCTCAAGTCTCCAGGACTCTTCTCAGTATTCTTACCGATCTTTATAATGTTGTAATCTGGATGCTTTCAATCTGTCCTCTTATTTCCAGGTCTTCCAGTAGTTTTACTAATCTTTTGGGGATTGTTCCAAGTGTACCAACTACTTTTGGTATCACAGTCACCTTCATGTCCTACAGTTTTTGTTTTGTGGCAAGGTGTAGATATCTATTTCTCTTAATTTTATTATTTATTAATTAGAGTTTTTCACATCAGTGTTAGCTGATGGTCTTTCACTAGAGTTTGAGTGACAGCAAGTCTCCTCAAGTCTCTAGGACTCTCCTTAGTATTCTGGCCGTTCTCAATAATGCTATAGTTTGGATGGTCTCCGCTCGTCCGCCAACATCCAAGTTCTCCAGCCCCTTTAGTAATCCTTTAGTTTCTGTACCGAAATCACTTATCACTATTGGCATAATTGTCACCTTCGTGTTCCATAGTTTTTTTCTATTCCCCTGCAAGGTCGAAGTACTTATCATTCTTTTCACATTCTTTCAGTTTTATTCTGTGGTCAAGTCGACAATTTTGCAAATTCTCTTTTTTTGTTGTTGATTATCATTAGGTCTGGTCTTCTGGCCGAGATTAGGGGATCCGTGTATATGTCAAAGTCCCATAGGAGTTTATATGTGTCATTTTCAAGGACAGGTCCTGGGTTGTGCATATACAATTTGTTCGTATGGTCGAATTTGAATTGTTTGCACATCTCCCAGTGGATCACCTCGCCCATCCAGTCGTGTCTATTCTTATATAGTCTTATACTCCTTCTGTGTTGTTATTATTATTATTAGCATTTTTATTATTATTATTATTATTATTATAGACCTTTTCACACCAGTTTTAACTGGTGGTCTTTCATTTGACTCTAAGTGACAGCAAGTCTTCTCAGTTCTATAGGACTCTCCTGAGAACTCTAGCCGATCTTAACAATGTTGGGGTCTGGATTGTTTTAGTTCCCACTTTGATTTCAACCTTCTCCAGTCTCTTTTCCAAGCCCTTGGGGGGCTGTTCTAAGAACAAAATATAATTTGTGTCACCGTCACATGCTCATCACTATATACTTCTTCTTCTTCATCTTACAATTATTATTATTATTATACCAACAGCATCCTCATTTTGACGATTAGTTTCTTTCTTTCTTTTTCTTCAGATGCCATTCTGTTTGCGCCTCCACCCATTCTCACCCCGCCCACAGAATGACCATCAATCAAAATTCTCATCTTTCGTTGCTTCCCATCACTTCATGCAACCCCTGGATACTCTGCCCTCGGCTTTGATCCCATTTCCCACGGTTTTCGTCTAAGGCGTCAAACGGATTCTTACCACCCCCACCCTAGTCTTTTCATCCCCAAAGTGTCTTTAATCCAAAGACGGACCATTTCCACTTCAACTAACCAAAAACTCAATATGCCTACACCAAGTGTCACCACATCAGATAATAATAATAATAATAATAATAATAATAATTAGTATTATCAACAACGTATTGATATAGTCACCACCACCCTACCACAACTTTTCTTTCTTTCTTTCTTTCTTTCTTTCTTTCTTTCTTTCTTTCTTTCTTTCTTTCTTTCTTTCTTTCTGTTTTACCCATTGAATCACTATTACATGTTTCGCATTGAAAAATCTGGCCATTATTAAGTTGTAGCTGAAAAGGAGTAATTGAATGAACAAAAATCCGATATACAAATTTATAGTTTTTATTTCCTTAAATTATGGGAAAAGTTTGATGAAAAACAAAAATACAAAATCATTTTCTTGTAAGCAAAGATAATATTAGTCAGAGCGTAGATATTTTTACATAGATCACGTTAAGATTCGTGCAATGAAGTATAGCAGTAACTGTTAGCTTAAAATAACGAGACATATTTTGTATGTGTAAAAATCTTTGTATAAGTTTTTCACTGTGTGAGAGAGAAAATGTATTTATGCCTTAACATATATGTGATTGTTGCAGATATTTTCATCAGCAAGCTTCCGCTGATATATCAGTATTAATAACATTTTTGTAAACAAAAATTTATTCAATTAAAGAACAAATGGATAAAGTTGAAATTAAATGCATTCGTGAAAGAAAAGAATGAAGATCTTTACTCAAAAGAAATAAACCAAGAGGTATTTGAGTAATTAAGAATTCATTACTTTCTGAAGAAATATTTATATTATAAAATACACATTTTTTTTAGCCTTAAAATAATCACCAAAAACATGCATAAGAACATTCTAAAAATTTTGGATCAAAACCATATTAGCATTGAAGTTACATTTTTATATTTTTCAACCAATCAGCTAAAAACATAGAATAAGAACATTCTAGAAAAACAGGATCAGAAACTAATTAACAGAAAATATTTAGGCTCTAAAACAAATAAGTAAAAATACGAATCTGATTGGTCAAGAAATGTCTATGTGCTTAAATTTTAGGACCTGCAATAAAACTACGAGGTGTATACGATAAGTTTCCAGACTTTTTTCTAATGGGCACTTTTATTGATAGTACACACATGAAACTCTAGTCCCCTTCGAAGTAATCTCCTCCGACTGCAATGCACTTGTTCTACCGTTCCAACAACTTCTGCAAGGCCCCATGGAAGTCCTCTTGTGTGAGCGTGTCAATGACCTTCGTCATAGCCTCTTTCATCTCCTCAATTGTCTCATAACGACAGCCTCTGAGCTTAGGGAATAAGCAAAAGTCACAGGAAGCAAGGTCTGGACTATAGGGAGAGTGAGCAACTGTTTTGATGCCCATCTTTGTCAAATAGTCTGTGACAAGGATGGAGTTGTGGACTGGTGCATTGTCCTGCTGGAAATGCCACTGACCCGATTTGAAGAGGGCTGGCCTCTTCCCTAGGAATCTCTTCCTGAACTCCTTTAAAACCTCAACATAGTACCCCTAACCCTAACCCTTTGGCCAATCAACTCTGGTGTATTGACTTTCTTACTCCTCCCACACCTCTCATCATCCCTCTCAGACTCTTTGCCTTCCTTGAATCTCTTATGCCACTCAAAAACTGATGCTCGATTCATGCAAGATGGTTGAAAAGCAGTCTGAAGCATTCCATACGTTTCTGTGGCATTATTTTTTCCAAGTTTAAAACAAAATTTTATTGCATATCGTTCGTCTAAATTGTCAGATTGCATTTTTGAAATTCACCAGCTGTGACAATCGGGCTTTAGTAGGGTGTATTCCAATTGCTGCTGTAGCTGTTCATTTGAAGCTGAAATCATAAAAATTGGTCAGTCATCTCATAAGATGTATAGCAATAACATACTGAATTTTCAAGAGTCTACGACAATCTTAAATGCCCAAACGAAGATAGTCTGGAAACTTATCGTATGCACCTCGTATTTTTTGATCCACTACTAAAGTATAAATAACGAAGAATCAAATCAACCAGGTCAGTTGTCGGTCATTCAATTCATTTCTTCCACAGCCAAAAAGTCATTCTGTCTACTACCCAAAAAGATTTTTCACTCGAGGTCATGAAACCAGCAGCAGAACCGCAATTAAGATTCAAAGGGAAGAATTGTGAACTTTCTTTCATCAATGCGATACGCTGTCGCCAAAATCTTAAGAAAAAACGCAGTGCAGACTTAACGAAAGCAAAGACCCGCACTCACGGTCCATCATTCATATGCACACACACATACCCACATATATAAGTAAAGACAAATATTTTTATCCAACTTACTTCGGCCAACCATGGAACCATTTATTTAATAGACTTTATTAACATTTAAACACACACACACACACACACACACACACACACACACACACACACACACACACACACACACGTGTGAACAATCTTATTTTCATTTAACTGGCCATAACTTTTTTCTACAAAGGCCAATCGCACATTATGTTTCTCATTTATTTTCATTCCTGTTTTGTTGTGAATATTAAATTGTTTTTTAATGTTCGTTGTTGTCATATTCCATTTGTTTTACGTGATTGTAAAAATTTGTGCTGTATTTATGGTGGAACTAAACTTGAGAGCAACACCCGTAAAATACGGACGAGAACTCACTCACATGCACCCACTAAAAATTGGAAAAAAACATATCCACTTAAATATCCAATTACATCTTTCCCCTACAATATCTTTGCTTATTTAGGAAGGCGGGAAATGAGATTTTAAAAAGTTGATGATTTATCAATGGATCTAAGAGGTTAAAATATTATATTTTTGATATTTTCTGAGGAAAAAGATTTCTTTAATTATTTTGGATTTTGATCCTTTAAATATTTCGCGGCAAGTCAAATACTGTCGTCTGCGAAGTATCTCGAAATCTAAAAACTGGCGGGAAAGCGATGATTAGTTGATAAATGCTGGTAGAAAAATTGCAGTATCTTGAGCCTATTTTTTACGCAAAAATTAACAGTTTTTTTAGTATGGAAATCAGTTGGGTTCCTATAGACAAGTTCGTTTCATAGCACATCAATTCTCTTCAGTTGCCTATCTATCTATCTATCTATCTATCTATCTATCTATCTCGGTTTGTTCTTTCTTTCTTTCTTTTTATTTCAATGTGTTCCTATCTTTTTATAACGATCTCTTTATACCTATCAGTATGCCCCTCTATCTGTTTGTAGAAGCGCTGGCCAAAATGTTCAGGGGATTTGATTAGATTGATCAATTCGTTCATCATTACATGTTTCCCAGCTTTTCCCGTGTCTCACCGCTCATTTTACTCATTTATCAAAATCCTTCCACCAGAAAATGGAGGAACATATTTTTCAAATATATTTTTTACTTAATTAACGAGTCTAGCTCACTAACCATTTATTGTAACCTAACAAAAAGGTTACTGAGTGAGAAATAACCAAAAACGGAGGTTGTAAATGAAATGGAAATCTTTATAACGTTAACAAAATACAATACTCGCTAAAAGCGTGAAGAGGTTACCCACTGCTAGTGGGGACTACTTATTCAGGAAATCATGCTATTTATTGTATGTGCCACCAACCGGACGAGTACGGCTCAAAGCCTTTTTTGTTGGATCTGAGTGCATGGCCGTAGCCCAGGCATGCCCGGCGGCTCCAAAAATGCATCGAACCCTGTCAGCATTCCCCTAAAAAAGAGCACCTCTGGCACCAGGTAATGAACCTAGCCTCTCCAAGTAGGGTTAGAGCCTAGAGGGACGGCCCCTGAGGCTCGAGGAAGGTCGGCTGCGTGACGTGAAAGCTGGGCTTCCTCGAGACCCACGTCAGCCATCCTCAACCGAGTAACTGCCGATTTAGTCAGCAAATTACCCCGATATTTGTCTATGCCTCCCACCAGACAGGACTTGACACAAGGTTAATGACCCAAGGGTCGATTATAGTGGGGACTTAGAGGAGGGGAAGGTCGGGCACGAGCCAAGGCTCGAACCCTGCTGATCTATGCTGGTCATCGACCCACCTAGTGCAATGTGGTCCTGATGAGCCTAGCTGGTCTTTGACCCAAATCTGGGTCCAGGGACGTATGCCTGGTTATAGCTTAAACTGGACAGCAAGGTCCAGTGCTATACAAGGGGGACAAAAGTGTCAATGTTGCAGCTCGCCCACCCAAAGGTGTCCCAGCCAAAGTTGGGGGCCTTTCGGCCTCAAGTCTACCATGGAGCATTAACCGTCCGGCACGAATGCCAGACAGCCCGCTGAACAGTCAGCATATTACCCCCTACTCACAACAGTGATTAGGAATGGGACACACCCATTACTGTTCAACGGTAGGGTATATAACACCATTGCACAATGTAAGGCTCCTTAAATTTTAGTAAATTTTGTTTTCTTAGATCAACGCTAGATTGTTTACGATACCTACTCTTTCGAAGTGGTCACCCATATAAGTAATGAACAGGCTTATCGTTGCTTAGCTTCCATTTAAGATATTATTTAAAAATTGACTTTTACAAAATTATAGACTGTCAGCAGTCTTTTGCGTATGTCTTTGTGTGTGTCGGTGTATAAATATCATATATGTGCGTATGCATGTGTGTGTGTTTATGCGTATGTATGTGTATGTGTGTGTGTATATATATACGTATGCATGTGTGTGTGTATTTATGTGCATGCATGTGTGTCTACATGCGTGTGTGTCGGTTTCGTCTTGCATATTGCGTCATTTCGCTAATTGGTAGGTTTTTTATTCAATGACGCTCCTTCCTCGAGGGCAGTTTGATACATAAACAGTTAAACGACAAAGCCAAAAAATAGTCTCAGTCCTCTCAACCAGTGTCAAAAAGTCTGTCTTTATTTTTTAATCCAACCCGAAGATATTTGACACAGCTGAGGAAAGTATACAGATATCACACTTTGATCCCTGCCCAAAGGCTCTTGTTGCCTCTGCGAACAAAGATGTATTTGTTTCAAATCGACGCAGCTGGATTTAACCTACACAAACAACCGCTGTTAATCCTTTTTGTGAGCTTATAATCCTGTACCAGTGGCGGATTAAGTTATATAGCATAGCATTTATAAATTTCTTTTGTGTCATACAATCGCGGAGGATCAAAATTTCTACGCACCACAATTATGACGCTTTTCATTTTGCTGCTGCCAACTTGTCGTACAGAATTATCGGGATACAATAAATAATTATTGCCCTTAGATAATTGGCATGTTCCAAAATATACATTCTCGACCTCTTTTCGCATCTGGTCTTGATACAATAGAGACGCTGACTATTTCACCTGCAGAGGGTTAATACACCAACCAGTTCTGGAGATCTGAGGAGTGTGGAGTATTTTTTCATTGCCATTACTCCCAGGTCCACTTTGACCCTGGGTGGTAGCACCTGTAAGGTCTCATTTATGGGTCAAATATATCTGTTTTAAACCTATTCATATTCAATAGGCCCTGTACAAGAAAGACAATCTCTGAAGAAGCAACGTCCCAAAGGGTAAATATGAGTGTACAACGAAGGCGATTCCCTGACTACTTGGCATAAAATAATATTAGATGGGTTGACAAGCCGCTAAAATTGATAAACCAATCAATCCTTTTTCTGACAAAGAACGATAAGGCAATATGGTTATTTTATGTTTTTATCAAGTAAGCATTTTGCAATTTTGTACTCTTCTACATCCCGTGTATTCATGAAAAACTATGCACATTTTTATCAGCCTCGAATTGTTTGTTTATTCTTTCTTTTAATATCACTGGTATGTATATTGTATATTTCAATATTAAAGTATATTGTATATATCAATATTAATCAATATTGTAGATATCAATATTAATGTATAGTGTACGTATATATTAATGTATATTGTAAATATTAATATTAATGTATATTGTATATATTAATATTAATGTATATTGTATATATATATTAATGTATATTGTAAATATTAATTTCAATGTATATTGTATATATTGATATTAATGTATATTGTATATATATCTATATTAATGTATATTGTATGTACCAATAATAATGTATATTGTATATATCGATATTAATGTATATTTTATATATTGATATCAATTTATTCTGTATATATTATTATTAATCTATAATTAATATATTGATATTTATGTATATTGTATATATCAATATTAATGTATATTGTATATATCAATATTAATATATATTGTATATATTGATATTAACGTATATTGTATATATCAATATTAATGTATATTGTAGGCATCAATATTAATATATATTGTATATATTGATATTAATGTATATTGTATATATCAATATTAATGTATATTGTAGGCATCAATATTAATATATATTGTATATATTGATATTAACGTATATTGTATTTATTAAATGTTTACAAATGAGTTTATCATCTCTTTCTCTCTGTTTATTTAGTGTCAGTGTTTCACGGGTATTTTAATGTTAATTTTCATCCTTGGAAAGGTGAGACTCGACAAAAATATCATTCCCTCCACCATGCATTCCAATCGAGTAATTATGGGAGGGTCATGTTTTTGTGTCAGAGACAGCGTCATGGGACAAAACAATGAGAGATACACCGTGAACATACCTTATTGCGACTCTGCCAAAAAAGATTTCGACTAGTTTGGGACTTTTCGTCACACTGGAAGTAATCTGTCTTGTTTTTTTTTTTTTTTTTTGGATGGGGTGTTACTGATGGAGTTCTACGCATCTCACGGCAACATTCTTATGTATTCTTTCCTGTAAGTTTCGGAATACAATCGTTGATATTAAGAAACTACTGCTGGGTGTCAATTAATATTTTATCTCCCAAAGAGATTTGGCTTGTCCGTCGGGTACGTTGTGCATTGTCACATGACTCTCTGAAACCCATTCTCGACCTCTTTTGTCTCTTTGAACTGGAGGAACGTGTCTAGGATCCTTTAAGAAATGGTAAAGCAGCGAGGATATTTTATTTTCCATCAAATAAATTTTTTCCTCATACTGCTTGTTAATAAATATTTTGTGTATATTTCCAACAATTGTGACACGTTTTTGTATTTTGTCTTTTTGATACTATTGATATGTATATTAAGTATATAAAAGGTTAAATGTTTCTGTATGTACAAATACGTTAATCTTGTCTTTCTTTCCGTTGTGTTAAGTATTAGTATATCACGGATATGCTAATACTGACATCGGTCCTTGGTGACTTGACTAAAATATCTTCCTTAGCATCATGCAAGCCGAAACTGCCTTGATTGATTCCGTTTATGAAAAAGTTTCCAGTGAAAAAAGTTTTTAACTCGCAGCTCAATATCTAGTTTTTGAAAAAGAGCGCTAACTACTTTTACATACAATAAATATTTTAATTTGATTGAAAATTCTGCTAGGTACTTTGAATCAACTAATTTAGAAATAAATTTAACAAACACATGCGTAAGTTCAATAATAATATTTTATTTCCTCAGATAGAAAATGTTACAAAGGAATAAAAATAAGAATTAAAAAAATGTATTTGAACCTAACCAACTGAAAAACAAATGTCGGTTTTTTAAAAGAAAATATTGAAACAATTTTATTTGCTGTAGAAATTGTTCATCGTAAGCAAATGAAATATTTTTGAAGTATTTTATTTGAATCCGTTAGTCATTATGATCAATATCTTTAACACACATTGTTATCGTCTGTTATTGTTCAAATTCTTATTACTGTCGTTACGTTTGTCAACAGATGTACGACAAAAGAACACACGCGCGCGCGCGAAATAAAAACGGGAAAAAGAAGGAAAGAAAAAAAAAGAGAAAAACTCCGACTTATACAATAAAACAACCACAGGAAAAATAATACACAGATTTTATAAATTCATCATTCTTTTTCTTATTTGTAATTTATTCATTCATTGCAATTTTTTAACCCTCAAAGAAGTAAAATCTTTCATTCATTATTTCATAAGATTACAATAATTTTCGGATATCAATTTTATTTTTCGTGTATCTGATAATGAATAATTATGGAAACAATTTTTTAAGCCAATCAACCTTCTTAGTCGAATTTTATGATGTCCCTATAAAATATCAGTAGGATTTTGAAATTATTTACTTTTTGTTATGTTCGAAAATAATTTACTTGTTATTTAGTTATGTTGTCAAGTAAATTAACCTGTTTCCAGTCTGTCTTCAACGTCCGCTTTTTCTTGTTATTTACAAAACTTAGCTTAGTTGAACCACAAGGCCAGAAGTCTGGGACACCTAGTGAGAATCAAACTCACTAACAATGGTCTACTAATGTAGCTTTGATTGTCATTATATGAGCTGAGGTACCCAATGTCCTCTTTTTATTGTTATTAACTAAAATTAGCATTTTTTTGTATATTTTTTCTCCCTGTAGCATGACTATATATCTATTCTTCGTTTTGCAAAATACATACAACCACTGTGGGCACCTCTAGTGGTGTAAGGGTTAGAAATCTAGACTTGCAAACCATCACGAGTGATTCTTATTGGGTGCCCCATTTATACGACCTTGAAACACATCTGAACAAAAAACGCTCCGTAAATTACAATATAGAACCACTCTCCAATATCGCTACACTTTTTTTTTTATAAAGATAAGTCATAATAAAAAGTAATGAGAAAAAAAATAATAAAACTGTCTTCAATAACTTAAATTTTTCCATTTTTTTATGTTCAACCAAGGGGTTGTGACGTATTTTGCACTTCAGGTGTTTTTAAAAAAAATATCTCAAGAGTTTTTGTGTGGGTGTCTTTTTGTTGCGTGAGGGTTTTGTCGTCTGTAACGGAATTTTTTATCTGCAGAAATTGGATTTACAGAATGAAGAATTTACGAGAAATATTCAGTGAGTTTTAAGAGAAAATTTACTTCGTGAAAGGATACACTCTTTCTAATACAGAGCTCTTCAACATTTGAAATCATAAAGATCTTACGATGACTAAAAGATGCCCTAATGGCATGAATACTATAAAATAATGAATAAAAGGCTAGAGTTATATTGACAATGCTTGGATATTGTTTCATAAGGATTTCTGAGTAGGAAAATACTGCTTGGTTTTAGATTTGCTTTGTACCAAAACGATCTTTCTTTATGTGCAAAATGTACGACAGTCTTGTTCATTTATTTGCGAGGTTAGGTAAAGCCAATATGGTTATTTGGATCATGATACATGCCAACGCCCGGAAGTGAATATTACCCGCTTCACTGATATGCAACCTTGCCAAGAAACAAGCAAATCACTGGGTAAATTGTTTTATTATAATGACAATTTTGTACTGTATACAAGTTTAGAGAGGAATAAATGTTTATTAGTTCTGAATATATTGTTTTGATTTCTCTGTGTTACTTGTATAATAAAATGTTAAGTGGAGTGAGTCAATTCTAAATAGGTTTAAAAGCAGAAGCGTTCTCAATAAACGCAAGCTTCATAATTGCGTTGATGCTTTTTTTTTGCTTTCTTCGTCAAGGTCCTCGGCGTCTTGATCGGCTTATTCAACCAAATTGCTAAGTTTCTGCAGGGCGTCCTCCAAGAGTCCAACATCAGCTATATAGGTGGGAAAAAAAACGGAGAGATGGAGAACAAGAATGAATAAGAAAATAAATTTAAATGAAATGAAAACAGAATATGTAAAAAAAAAAACGCTCGGAGAAAATGAAACCAACAAATATTTAGGTATCTTGGAGGCTGACACCATCAAACAAGTGGAAATGAAAGGCAAGATTCGAAAAGAATATCTTAGGAGGACTAGAAAACTACTCGAGACAAAACTCTCCCGTAGAAACCTCATCAAAGGAATAAATACTTGGGCTGTGCCCCTCGTTAGATATTCAGGACCCTTTCTCAAGTGGACCAGAGATGAACTTAAACAAATGGATCAAAGAACAAGAAAACTAATGACCATGCATAAGGCATTACATCCCATAGACGACGTAGACAGACTATACGTATCTAGAAAAGAGGGAGGAAGAGGACTAGCTAGCATCGAAGACAGTGATGACGAAGAAGAATAAGAATAAACAACGGCTCGAAGACTACATAGAAAAATACGAACGAGGACTGAATACGGCCATCAGAAACAATACGGACAACACGATAGACGATAGAATGACAACAACTAGGAAACAAACATGGGAGAAAAAACAACTCTATGGCCGCTTTAAATGAGTAATAAACAACATCTCATACTAGAAAACCTGGACCTGGCCAAGAAAAGGAAACCTTAAGAGAGAAACGGAATCTCTCCTAATAGCAGCACAAAACAACGCCATAAGGACCAATCATATAAAAGCGAGAATAGATAAGACGCAACAAAACAGTAAATGTAGGTTATGCGGTGACAGAGACGAGACGATCAATCACATAATAAGCGAATGCAGCAAATTAGTACAGAAGAAGTATAAGGCGAGACACGACTGGGTCGGCAAGATGATCCACTGGGAAATGTGCAAGAAATTTAAATTTAAATTTGACCATACTAACAAATGGTATATGCGCAACCCAGCACCTGTCCTAGAAAATTTCACGCATAAACACCAATGAGACTTTAACATACAAACGGATCACCTAATCCCGGCCAGAAGACCAGACCTTATAATAATCAACAACAAAAAAAAAGAAAAAAAAGAAAAAAAAAAGAAAAGAGAATTTGCAAGATTGTCGACTTTACTGTCCCGGCGGACCATCGAATAAATCTGAAGGAATTTGAAAAAAAAGGCTAAGTACCTCGACCTTACTAGAGGATTGAAAAAGCTGTGGAACATGAAAGTGACGATTGTCCCAATTGTGATTGGTGCTTTTGGCACAATAACTAAAGGATTATTAAAAGGCCTGGAGGACTTGGAAGTTAGCGGACGGGTAGAGACTATCCAAACGACAGCATTGCTGAGAACGGCCAGAATCCTGAGACGAGTCCTGGAGACATGAGGAGACTTGCTGTCACTCAAACTCCTGTGAAAAACCATCAGCTAACACTGATGTGAAAAACTCTATAATAATAATAATAATAATTTGAAGAATAAGAATAAGAATAAGAAGAATAAGAATAAGAAGGTTAACTACCAATATGATCGACATCAAACTATTTGTCAAAAATGAAAAAAAAAAGAATTCGAAACCCTAATAGAGGTAGTGAGGATATACAGTGAATATATAGGGATAGAATTCATCATAGAAAAATGTGCCATGCTAATAATGAAAAGCGGGAAACGGCAAATGTGGGAAGGAATAGAACTACCAAATGAAAAAAAAAATCAGAACGCCCAGAGAAAAGGAAGCTTATAAGTTCTTCGGAATATTGGAAGCGGACACAAGCGGAGATGAAAGAAAAATTTTTGTATTATATCAGAAGAACGAGAAAACTACTTGAAATGGCACTTTATTCAAAAAACCATCATCAAAGGGATAAACACCTATGCTATCCTCTTTTGTAAGATACTCGGGACCATTCTTATAGTGGGCTAGGAAGAACTTTAACAAATAGACCAGAGAAGAAAACTAATGGGGATGCACAAGGTTTGGCATCTTAGAGATGACATAAACCGGCTCTGTGGGTCAAGAAAAGAAGGCGGAAGAGGACATGCTAGTATTGAAGATAGTGTCTATACATCAATAAGACGACTCGAAGACTACACACACACAAAAGAACAAATAAAGGTTAATTAAAGCGACCAGAAACAACACAAATAACACAATGATCTACTGAACAACAATACCTTGAAAACCAAAATAGTAAGAAAAGCAATTGTCTTCATCTTTCAAGCGACAAACAAAAGAAATCTCACACGAGTAGACTTAGACACAACTAAGAAATGGAAACAAAAGAGAAACTGAATCTCTTCTAACATCAGTAGAAAACAACGCCATAAGGACAAACCACGTTTAAGTGAAAATAGACAAGACGCAACCGAATAGCAAGTATAGATTATGTCGTGATAGAGACGAAACAATGAATCACTTAATAAGCGAAAGCAACAAACTCGCACAGAAAGAGTATAAGACTAGAAACAACTGGATGGGGAAGGTGATCCACTGAGAAATGTGCGAGAAAATTGAAACGTGACCATATTTCCAAATGGTATATGCACAACCCAGAATCTATCCCGGAGAATGAGACGTGCAAACTTCTCTAGGATTTTAAGATAAAAACGGATTCTCTAATCTCAGTCAGACGACCTGACCTAGTGACAGTCAACAATAACAAAAAAAAAAAAAAAAAAAAAAGAAAAAGAAAAAGAAAAAGAAAAAAGGAGAACCTGTCGTATAGTGGACTTTGCCGTCCCGGCAGACCACAGAGTTGAATTTATAGCAAGCGAAAAGAGAGATAAATATCAAGACCTTGCTAGAGAACTAAAAAACACTATTGAACATGTAAGTGACGGTGACATCAATTGTAATTGGTGCACTAGGAACAAACCTCGAAGGACTGATAAAGAGACTAGAAGACTTAGAAATAATAGAGAGCATCCAGACTACAACAGTATTAAGATCGGTCAGAATACTGAGAAGAGTCCTGGAGACTTGTGGAGACTTGCATACTTTCAAACTCCTGTGAAAAACCATCAGCTAACGCTGGTGTGAAAAACTCTTTAAGGAGTCAAACAACATATGAATAAAAAATAGAAGAAAATAAAACAAATTACATATATAAGTAAACAAATATTAGTTGACTGATTTTAACGGCATGTCAACCCGCCTTGGTTTATTCTATTCTTCAATGTTCGAGAATTGCGTACATTGTACGTTCATGCTTTCGCTTTTTTTTGGAGGGAGTAGTTTCGTGCTAACAATTTATTCCTATTTATTAATCATATGGCTTCAAGTAACAATTTCTATCTCATGATAATCAATTTTTTGCACACAGTTATATTCTAAAAATGATAATCCTAAAAAAAAAAAGAATTATAGGTTCAAATAACAATTCTTAATACAAATAATTTACTCTCAGTCATATGATATTAAGTATTCCTATCTAATACAAATAATTTGTACAAAGTTGTATGATTTCAAGTATTCCTATCTAATACAAATAATTATCACACAGTTGTATGATTTCAAGTATTCCAATCTAATACAAATAATTTGTACAAAGTTGTATGATTTCAAGTATTCCTATCTAATACAAATAATTTGCACACAGTTGTATGATTTCAAGTATTCCTATCTAATACAAATAATTTGTACACAGTTGTATGATTTCAAGTATTCCTATCTAATGCAAATAATTTATTCACAGTTGTATGATTTCAAGTATTCCTATCTAATACAAATAATTTGTACACAGTTGTATGATTTCAAGTATTCCTATCTAATACAAATAATTTGCACACAGTTGTATGATTTCAAATATTCCTATCTAATACAAATAATTTGTACAAAGTTGTATGATTTCAAGTATTCCTATCTAATACAAATAATTTGCACACAGTTGTATGATTTCAAGTATTCCTATCTAATACAAATAATTTGTACAAAGTTGAATGATTTCAAGTATTCATATCTAATACAAATAATTTGCACACAGTTGTATGATTTCAAGTATTCCTATCTCATACAAATAATTTGTTCACAGTTGTATGATTTCAAGTATTCCTATCTAATACAAATAATTTGTTCACAGTTGTATGATTTCAAGTATTCCTATCTAATACAAATAATTTGCACACAGTTGTATGATTTCAAGTATTCCTATCTCATACAAATAATTTTCACGCAGTTGTATGATTTCAAGTATTCCTATCTCATACAAATAATTTTCACCCAGTTGTATGATTTCAAGTATTCCTATCTAATACAAATAATTTTCACACAGTTGTATGATTTCAAGTATTCCTATCTAATACAAATAATTTGCACACAGTTGTATGATATCAAGTATTCCTATCTAATACAAGTAATTTTCACACAGTTGTACGATTTCAAATATTCCTATCTAATACAAATAATTTGTACACAGTTGTATGATTTCAAGTATTCCTATCTAATACAAATAATTTGTACACAGTTGTATGATTTCAAGTATTCCTATCTAATGCAAATAATTTATTCACAGTTGTATGATTTCAAGTATTCCTATCTAATACAAATAATTTATTCACAGTTGTATGATTTCAAGTATTCCTATCTAATACAAATAATTTGTACAAAGTTGTATGATTTCAAGTATTCCTATCTAATACAAATAATTTGTACACAGTTGTATGATTTCAAGTATTCCTATCTAATACAAATAATTTTCACACAGTTGTATGATTTCAAGTATTCCTATCTAATACAAATAATTTTCACACAGTTGTATGATTTCAAGTATTCCTATCTAATACTAAACATTTATTGGCCTGATGAGTAGAGTATTCACCAATGGCGCGGGAGAGCAGGGTTCAATCATAGGTCGAGTCATATCAAAAATTTGGTGTGGCCTTGCTTAACACTCAGTATTATAAGGTAAGGATTAAGAGTAAAGTGGAGCAATCTAGAGAAAGGAGTAGCGTCCTCTCCTACACTTTAGTGTAGTTGCTATTAAGCGCTATATGAAATACAAACAGTCTCAGCATTACCAGGTACGTATCAAGGGTAAAGTGGAACAATCTAGGGAAAGCAGTAGCGCCCTTCCCAACACCTTTGTGTGGTAGTTATTAAAAAAGGAGCCTTCGGGTCACCCTCGATTTCGGTCGCCGACTTTACTTATTTTACAGTTGGTTTGAATCTGGAGTTTTCCTTCTCCAAGACTGGTTGCCCTACTATGGCCAAAGAACTCAGTCTGCTCTACTATTGATCAAGTGTTTGAGGAAGAACAAATGAATTCATGCCCAAGGCATATATATATATATATATATATATATATATATATATATATATATATATATATTTATATCACTATATACTTCAGTATATTCATATAGTAAGAGTGTTTAATATCAGTGATAGAGTATATGTAAATTTATTTTTGAATAGCTGAGATACAGAATCAACGGCGTATTGTGACTGTTATTTTCCCAAGTGACCATTGAACCAAAAGTCTTGGTCTGCTGATAGCATAGGCGTGAAACTGGTAGTCACCAAGTGCCGATGACTCTATGTCTATGTAATTCATTCTTACATCTATCTATCTATCTATCTATCTGTGTGTGTGTGTGTATATTGTACTTACATCGAATGGTTTTGCAGAGGCAGCTCAATCGTTCTTTGTTGTTGATCATTTCCATCGTCTGAGTGTAAGGGTTGTATCGAACAGTAAATGGACGAGGAATGTGATTGGCATAATCTCTGTAAAATCAATAACAAGTTATTAGCAAAAAAATTTAAAAGAATCATATATTTCTAGATTTGGCGATACTCGTACGTCTTTTTCTATCTTTAGGTTTGGTGACACACGTGGTTCTTTTTCTATTTTTAGATTTGCTGACACACGTGGTATTTTTCTATTTTTAGGTTTGGTGACACACGTGGTCCTTTTTCTATTCTTAGATTTGGTGGCACACATGGTCGTTTTTCTATTTTTAGGTTTGGTGACACACGTGGTCTTTTTTCTATTTTTAGGTTTGGTGACACATGTGGGTTTTTTCTATTTTTAGATTTGCTGACACACGTGATCTTTTTCTATTTTTAGTTTTGGTGACACACATGGTCTTTTTTCTATTTTTAGGTTTGGTGACCCACGTGCATTACAGATACATCCGATCAGAATTTACGAATGAACAAAGAAAAAAACATACCGATAAAAAAGATTGAGTAAGTATGATTAGTTTTAAAAAAAAAGTCCCTCACCACAAAAGAAATAAATATCATGATTTTATGTTCTTACCTTATTTTCTGCTTTGCATCTTGAAAGCTGTCTGCGACGTAATAGACTGGTTGATAACTAGTAATGGGGTAAGTCTGCTGGCAAGTCTTGTCAGGATCGAATGGGCGAATCTCCGGTTTGTCAGTGAGGCAATACTTTAATCAGAAATGAAATTTATATATATATATATACACGAGCAAAGGCAGGACAACCATCTAGAACCTATATACAACAGCTCTACCGGGAGCGATGGACGATAGAGAAGAGTGGTAGGAGAGGGTCAGGGAGATCCGTGCTGGCGGGGCGACATGATGATGATAATGATAAATGCGTATCTAAGCAACATTTTCTCTTTTAAAGATGTTCGTATCGAACAACTTGATTTATTCAAGTCTTCGTATGAATTGTTTGACGTTTAGTTGGAATGAATTTAGAAATGCCACCGTATTCGTCATTGTGCTCTTCATTTCATTATTCGCCTCCCCGATGATGGCTACAATTGGAACTAAAAGTACTTGGGGAACATACGACGTCTTTCTAAATTTCTTCCTTCGAAAAATCAAGCGACTTGTATGAAGACGTGAATGGATCAACAATTGAGTTTAATGTCTGCCCTATTCAATCAAACACACACGCGCGTGCGCGCAGGGTGTCTCAATATACATGGGAACTATGCAACTGCTAATAACTCTATTAATAATAATGTTGTCTTCTTTTTTGTTTCAGATTTGAAAATAATTTTCTATAACAACTATTAATCCTTGATCACAATGCTTTGGACAAGAGAGAAAAAATGTTTTGCGTCACTACTTATTAGAAGACAAAATCATTCAAAACTGACTCAAAACAGACGCAACCCATTAATATGATAATGATATGTTCCTGAGACTAGAAACTCAAAAAAAGATTGCATGTCCTGGAAGCTGATATAATAACAATCAAATAAACATTGATTTGATGTCTCTAACTCAAAGGATGCATTTTTATAGGACGTGTTCCAATTGCGCTTGTCTCAGTAATGAATCATTATCATATTAATGGGCTGCATCTATTTTAGAGACACCCTATATATATATATATATATATATATATATATATATATTCATCAGAGGTCTCGGGCTTCCAACATCAGCTAATCTGGTTACTGATGATCAAGCGAAGGTCCGTATCCCGGTGAGGACTGTTAAATTCGCAACGTTTTAAATTCAATAAATACCTCTAGATGCGCCGGGATGGGTTTTTAGTGAAGTTTTCTGACTGGATTCATTTGAGGTTTTGTGTCTTACCACTTGAGACCTTTTCACTCAGTCAACCCAGCCTTCACTGATTTAGCGATGGTCGAATACCGGAGAGGATTGAGGACCACTAAAATCCCTTCAGGATGAAAAATTGAAAGTAAATGAATGGCAAAAAATTGGAGTTTATCTACACAAATATTTCGCATGCCATATCAATTTTCTGCTAATAAACGACTTTTCAACGGTGAAAACAAAGAATTTAATAGACGAAGGTCATTCAAAAAATAAGATGAATTTTATCTAAGGAGTTAGCATTAGGAAGATTTGTTTACAGATGCAACTTTTTCAAGAAAATCAATTTTGATGGCTCATTTCATGTCCCAGAAGACTGTCAGCATAACCTTCTTTATTGACCACTACACCTGGAACTTTTTCTTTACCGGAGAGTCAATATGTTGCTAATTTGTAAACATTTTTTACTAAAACGCGCTTTTCCATATACATCATATAGTCTTCGGTAAAGTTAACGAGCTTTGCTCTTCTCAATCAGCAAAAATGATGACGATCCTCTTTTCAAAACTGAAGAATTCTGTTTGATTTGCTGCTATTTTGAATAACCTTGCGATGAAAATAAAGAATACAACATGCATAAAAGAAAGAATCTTACCTCCAATTCGCCGAATGAAGAAAGTAGACCTGCTCCGTAAGCTTTCAAATCATTTCCTTCACGGCACAAACCATATTCCACTGTGAACCAATAACACTGCAAAACAAATATACAACATATTTTGATATAATGGAGCCAGTGTGCGCTTTATTTATTCATTTTTTTTTTGTAGGGAAAGGTCTTTCAGCCGCTGTGTGCATTTTGTGACTAAAAAACAAAACAAAAATCGGGTAAGATATTTAAGACTGTAGAGAATGACAGATATCGCTTATGACATAAAAGCGGAGAGTGTATTTGCCCAACCCCTCCACCACAGCCTGGGCGTGAGACATAGTCAACTTTTGAGCGGAGTACAGCTGGTTTGAATTTAGAGATTTCCTTCACCTATACTAGTCTGCCTAACCAAGGCTAAAAAACCGAGGCTATTGACCCAAAGCTGGAGAAGAAGATATGTATTCATGTCTTTTCCAAGGGCATTAGTGTGAAGTAAACGTTAGAAGTCTCATCCAGGATTTGAATTCCATTTCCGACGACAATAACAGCATTTTAACGCTAAGCCCGCTTCTTAAAAGTAGAGAGTACTGCATACATTGCTTGCCATTTTGAAAAAGGAATGAAAACCTCGCCACGCTAACGTGTGTAAAAATCTCCACAGAAAGCTGTTCGAAATTTTTATCATTAAGGATTTTCGAACTATTGTCTTCATCTTTATTATCATTTTCACAACGTTTCGGCCGATATGTCCCCCGGTCTTCTTCAGGTGTTTATCGAACTCGGGAACCTACACGGAAGTTCGAACTACATCCACGGGGGTCGCCTGTTCTGATTCCGTTAGCCATAACCGGGTACAAGTGTTAAGTATTCCTGTATTGTTACTCGTTTGCAGTCAGGATTGAACCTGGAACCTCCAGATGACTGTCTCCTTAGAAGCTTTGGAGGTTATTGTAGATTCCCCGGGTTCGATAAACACCTGAAGACGGCCAGAGGACATACCGGCCGAAACGTTGTGAAAATAAAAATAAAGATGAAGACAATAGTCAGAAAACCATTAATGATGAAAATCATCAAGCTTCGTCTCAGAAATTCAGACAGCTATTCGAAATATATAGTACTCCAGTGAGAGATAAATGGTGCCAGCACCAAAAGGGGTTTGACTGTATCGACTAATCATATTATCTATTAACATCGATGCTCAGCACCAAGGTTGTTCACACAAGTGTATTTCATCATTGATGTTCGTGTCCCAGACGATCGCCAGGAACTAATGAAAGATATCGAGAAAATTACGAATGATGGAAGCTGAGCACCAAGATTATTCCCATCATCAGTGGAGCGCAGCCAACCATTCCCAAGAGACTGGGCATTTCATATAACATTGGCACTTTCCAAAAGTCAGCATTACTTTGAAATGTACATATTTTGAGAGAGAAAAAAATTTCGTAATTGATTTTAACGGCTTTTTAACTCGTCAAAGGTTATTTTAAGCCAAGAAGTTGTACGTTCGTATTTAAATTTTTTTCGTTGTTGTTTCTTAAATTTTTTTTTTGTACATGATTCTTTCGCGGATGTATAATTTTCAAACAGATGGGACTATAACAGATAATACCGTCTCGGAGACCTTGGAATAATGGTAATGAAATGGATATCCACACTCCTCAGATCTCTAGAACAAGATCCTCACCATCAGATGCATTTTAGTGTTATATCCAGGAAACCCCCTTTTTTGTCGGAGGGGGGTCTCACCCCTCTGTTGGGGATACAGCCAGTATATTCTAAGCCCCACTAATAAGGCGTAGAAAAATGTTGAGTGTCTAAAGCCAATGACTTGATGATGGATAAATATCTAGACCTTGAAAAAAAAAAAATAATAAAACGATACATGGTCGTCCTCCGCGTCATTTCTAGAGCACTTTGAACTGCTTTAGAAGAGTCTTGTAAAGAGAGTGGAAAAACTGGAAATCTGAGAAAGATTAAAAGTGATGGAGACAATAGAATTACTAAAGTGGGTGAGTAGATGCTTATAGTTTGGGCTAGCTGTCACTTGATCTCCAGTGAAAGTCACTTGTTACAAGTGGTGTGAAAACTTAATGAATAAAATGAATAAGCACGAAGGTGGATTAAGTTTGCTAACTGATATGTTTATTAGCTGAGTTTTGATCGGAAAATTTCACTGTATAATGCCAGATGTAATAACTAAAACAGAAACGTTGGCTTAAGTGCATTGACAATGAAAGAGACTATGTTTGAACATGACTATTTATAGTGTTGAAGAAACGCTTTTTTGGCCCTTAGGCTGCGGATTTATTTATTTAACTACGTATTCAAGAGAGTGCTGGAACTTTAAGGAGGTCTATAATGAGATATCCAGGAAAAATTGCCTGTAATAACTGCCGAGGAAACTTAGCAAGTATACAGGCCAGTTGGTTCGAGCTGTAGAATAGGCTCACTGCATCTCTGCAGAGGGGTAAAACCCCCGGTCCCCCGAACATGGGTCCTGGATATGACATCTAAGGATTAAAAAGAAATTTCAAAAAGTAAATACAAAAGGTAACAGCTTCACAGGAGGCCTCTGACAGGAAGCGAAATCGGCGCATGCCAAAGAAGAGGGGCTTCCTTGCGCCAAAAAGAAATTCTTCCACTTCAACTGGATGGATCTTTTTTCTCGGCTGCTTGTGGAAAGCGCACGAGCCCCCTATGTCCCGGGGCTTAGTGGCTGGTTGCGTCTCCTACAAATAGTAGCCTTTGCTACACATACCCACTGAACACGTGACGAACCTCACACTTTTTATTGCCGAAAATGATTCTATGATATATTTCAAAGCCTTGTCTGGGAGACACGACTATTTCTACTGTTTCAGGAAAACCTTCCACATCAAAGAATAGTCGTAAACCCTAAAACAAAATTTGAGTTTAAAGGTATCCTTGTCTCTCTCCTTCCGTCCTTAATTCTCTTACAGACCCCACAGACAAAAGAAGACAAAAAGTGAATGAGAAGAGAAGAAGAAAGGAGTCAGATACAAACCTCATAATTTCCCTATCAACATACTAACAAACAACCTTCTTATATCCCATAGACACTAAACCATCTAATGATGAGGCTCTAGTCCTAGAACTTTGAGGAATACCTGACCTGGAGTCGTAGTACCTGTTAAGGCCACTTCTGTGGGTCAAATAGAAGGGTTCAATCATTTATTATACTTGAAACCTTTTAACTAAATACAGTAAATAAAGTTGAATAAAATTATTAGTGTTAGACAAGTATAACAATACCTGAAATATTTTACTGGGAATTATTATTAATATCTAATAGAATTATTAGAGTTAAATAGAAATACTTGAAATGATTTAACTGTATGCAAACAATAAATAGCAATACCTGAAACTTTTACGGTGTGCAAACAAATGAGCTCTGGCTCGTTTAAAAATACGCTTACAAATCATATATATATATATATACTTATGTATATATATATATATATATATATATACACACAAACAATACGATTACAAATCATATATATATATATATATATATATATAAGAAAAAACAACTAACCGGAAAATAGTTTGAATAGTTTTCTTGTCTTGATGGAATTACTCCCAATTCCGGTTTAACTGGACCAAATAATACTTATATATATATATATATATATATATATATATACAAACTATATCCTTACAAATTATATATATATATATATATATATATATATACAAACTATACGCTTACAAATCATATACATATATATATATTCATATATACAAATTATACGCTTACAAATTATATATATATATATATATATATATATATATATATGAATTGTAAGCGTATAGTTTGTAGGTAACATTATTTTTAAACAAGCCAGAGCTCATTTATTTGCACACAGTAAAATAGTTTCAAGTATTGCTATTTATTGTTTGCATATATATGTATAAACAGGATTTGGCATTAAATAAACATCAAGGGTTGATATGCCTTAAGACACAACCAAATTAGCGAGTATATAGAAGAGATTGTATTGAAGAGACTTGCTATCACTTGATCTTTAGGAAGGATCTCTTAAAACTGTTATTAGCTAAATTGAGTTCATAGTAACACTCCAAGATGATTGTTCATGAAGTATACGAACCGTCGCGAGTTTCTGCACGTAATCATCTGGGGCTCCTAGGCTGGCCAGTCCGATCTCTTGGGAGAACTGAGCAAATTCGGGGTCAGCAAACAAAGGCACGTGACCCAACAATTCGTGACATACGTCTCTGGAATTAGATCGATGAAAATAGGAATTATCTTATGAATTAGCTGTATTCTCGTTCTTGTTATCTTTCGTTCTCTGTCTCTCTCCACACACACACACACACACACATATATATATATGTATATTTAGAGATTACTGTAAATCATCTATCTTCCTCGGGCTCCTATTTTGATATAATTTCGAACATAAAGAGAATTTCTAGCGTCCAACAAGATTTTTGCTTTGTGCAATTTATCAAATCTCTGCTTCTGCAGATTTAAACAGCTGATATTTGATAACTGACCATTCTACAAAGCCCAAAACGATATTCTATCCGTTGTAGTTTATAAAAATAAGTGTATTAGATCCAGTTTGATCTTCTGTCTTTGTCGCCACTAGAATCTTTGATATCAACCGTCCAAGGTCTGGTTCAGTAAAACAGGTTACAGCTGCACCACACCCACAAGCATGCACAGAACCTAGATTGGACTCGAATCTTTGGGGGTCCGATGTCGTGTTATCAAAATTTTCTCATATAATAAACAATATATATATATATATATATATATAAGTTGGCCGACCGTAGTCGAGGGCGACCCGAAGGCTCCCTTTTCAATAGCTACAACATCGAGCTGTTGTTGAGGGTACTACTTTTTTCCCCTAGATTGCTTCACTTACTCTTGATCCATACCTTATAATGCTTAGTGTTAAAGAAGGAGGCATCAAGTAGCATTTTTTGAGTTTTTGGTATGAGTCGACCTGGGATTGAACCCCGGTCTCCCGGATCATGGGCGAACACTAACAAATATGCCAATGCCCGGCCCATTGGCATTATGACTGGTCCAATGATAATAATAATAATAATAATAATAATAATAATACATGTATATATATATATATATATATACAACATTTAGCTGTTTAACAGAAACGAAAATACATTCTTTAAAAAAACGTTGAGTAAAACACGTTGGAGATTCTTGAAATCTATTCGTCTGAGTCAGGTTATTAGAATTTTTTTTTTTCTGATTTTCATGGATCTGATTGAACTAGCTACGTTATTTTTTCTTGCTTTCTTTCTTGTTTTCGGAGAGATTCGAATATTCCAAAAGGCAGTCACTTGTAATATTATTTGGATTTCTCAGATTATCAATGATTAATTTTTGATTAATATTTCTGTTGTCCAGAGAGGGCAGAAATAAAAAAAAGAAGTCAGTGGTATGTGTTAACTTTGACAAGACAATAAGTTCAGACCCACGCAACTGGGAATGGTGTTTTGGGACAAGCTTACAAACTATCGTGTGACGACAACCACCCTAGTGTCATTTATCAAATTTAAATTCTTTTGGTACAAGGCCAGGCTAATTGAACGCTTTGTGAGTTTCCAAGCCAGTAGGTTAAGAATTGTTCGAAATGGTCTAGCTAACTATTGTAGTACTACGGTAGGTGCCTTTTTTTCACTGAGTGACTAGTACTTACGGCTCTGGAGTATACATTGGCTTTGAGGGGTGACGTATGTACTGGGTCGAGTGGAAAACTCGGAAGGCTAGTCCAGCGAGAAAATCCCGTGAAGACAGGAGACCAGCAACGGGTCGAAGGCGAAAACCGGTACAATCTGGAAAAGAAGATAAGAAAAATCAACTAAAAAATATGTGAAAAATATCCTACAAGAAATTTCGCAAACGACTTTTGACACGTTTAAATATTTGCAATACCTTCTCCATTAATTGAACAGATCTTTTTATTTTTTACATTTTGGTTGCAATCCTGCTAACAAAACATTATATGTTGAAACAGTGATGACTGTGGAGACTAATAAAGATAAAAATTAAAAAAATAGAACAAAAAGAAATTCAAAAGTGTAGCAGTTCCCAGAAACCTCTGACAGATAGTAGAAGCTGCACATTCCTAAAAGAAAAACCTACCGGCACTACAGGGAAACTCTGCCTTTCTTCACCTTCCATCGTAGCACCGAACGGACCCATGTAGCCTGATTCTTAACCATGTCTGCTGCGAGCAAGGTGACACAGCCGAAACAAATATTACTAAGAACACCCACGGGACATGACCATAGACTTTGAACTTATCATCTATGAAAATAACTAATATATTTCAACGCCATATTTGGGAGATCCGACTGTACTCTAATAGTCCAGGTAGACATTTCTTCGCTACAGAATAGCCGTATTAAACCCATAAGAAAGTTTGAGTTGAAAGGTATCTTTGTCTCTTTTCTTCCTTCCTCCAGTACTTTTTTACAGCCTTCGACAGACATAGAAGACGCCAACGAATCAAATGGGGTCGAGAAGAACAAATGGAGTCAGATACTACAACAACCAACAACCTACAAAAACAAACCAAAATACCAAACAAACTTTCTCTTCCACTTTCGACTTTAGATCATCAATTTTAGCCTCATATTCTTAACATAATTTCCTATCGGTACAATTTAGAATATTGGATTTTTTTCCATCCAACTACTTTTTTTCTATTCATGAAATTTTTATACCTGTGCAAGTTTGCACAGCTGATACTTGACAACCTATCATTCTACAAAAATCTAAACGATATTTTCTCTTTATGTGTAGTATTTAATACAAGAAATGTCTTTGATTCGGATTAAGCGCCTGTCTCAGTCGTCACTAGAATCTTTGATATTAACCACTCCAAGTCTAAGTCAGTGGAACTGACTGCATCTCTGCAGAGGTGTAAGACTCCGCCAACGAGTGTTCTGGATACGACATTAAACGATTTGATGGCGAGGCTCCAGCCTTGGAGCTTTGGAAAATGAGAAGTTCCACTTCACTGCCATTGCTCCCACGTCCACTCTGACCCGGAGTGGTCGCATCTGATAGAGTTCTATGAATGGGTCAAATAGAACTGATTGACATTTAAACTTAGTGCAAACGAATGACTAACTTATGTTAAATTGAATTGTTATAAATAGAACTGTTTGATTATTCAACAGTGTGTATCTACAATTTTTTTTACATATTATATATCTAATATATGGGTAAATATTTACAAAAGACGCATGCTTTAAAGCGATAGGTTGGAAGCTAATCTCACAGATTGTTCTACGTGATATTCAGTCTTGAAGCTGTAACTACATTACTATATGTTAACATCTAATTTCAACTGATTATATATATATATATATATATATATATATATATATATATATATATATATATATATATTCATTTATACAAATATTTGTTTATTTATACTCATTTATTTATTGATTGGTTGACATTTATAGATATGTATATTTATTAATTTATTTATTTACATATATATATATATATATATATATATATTCATACATATATATATATTTATACTTATATATATATTTATACATATATATTTATATATATATATATTATATATTTTTAATAATTTATATATATATTTATATGTATATTTATTTATTTATTTATACATACATATATACATACATACATATATTTTATATATATTTTTAAGAATTTATATATATTCATATTTATATATATATATATGTATATTTATTTATATTCATACATACATATACGTTCATATATACATATATATGATTGAAATATATGGAGAGTTGGATAAATCAAACACTTAAAATAGGTTTAGAACCGCGATATTTCGTTCTTTTATTACATTTTGATTTCTAAGAACTTTCTCAAACTGAACCGTTTTCTGCGTTTTTCTATTTAAACCAAATGAGGAACATGAATCCCGAAAACAGTTCAGTTTGGGAAAGAGCTTAAAAATTAAAAATGAAATAAAAGAACGAAATATTGCGCCTCTAAAACGGTTTTATGTTAGATTTTTCCAACTTTCAACATATTTTTATCATCTTTTCAGATTCACCACAATCTATCATTTCAACACACACACACACACACACACACACAGACACACAGTGGAGGTACCCGTGGTGTAATTGTTATCGTCGTAGGAAATGGACACGTCGACACGAGTTCAAATCCTGGACCAAGCTAATTGCATTTCACATAGTACTAATACCCTTGGGAAAGGTATGAATCCAATTATTTTCTCTCCAGCTATGGGTAAATAGTAGGACAGACTAGGTTCTTCAGCCTTGGTGAGGCAACTAGTATAGGAGAAGGAAAACTCTGAATTAAAACCTGTTAAACTTCGCTTAAAAACTGACCTTGTGTCGTATCCTACCCGAGCGGAGGGGTTGGTAAATATGGACACACACACACACACACACACACACACACATATATATATATATACATATATATATATCAGTTATATTTGGTTTGTGTCCAGACACTATGCTGGAATATTCGCACATAAAACATGTGAGAAACTTATAATTCCCCAGGAGTGCTCGATGTATAGCCATGAGTATATAAATCTATCAGGATATATATATAAAAAATGCCCCACATACAAAGCGGATCTGATGAGGCGGGAAATAACACGTCGAAATAGATTTATGATGGCACGATATGTGTTCGTTCAGTTTTCTTCCTTTGCGTTACAAATATATAAGGCTCATTCAATAAATCAGGTGTATTTTGCCTAAGGAGTTAGCAACAGAAAGCACTGATTACACTTTTTCAAGAAAATCGATAGTGTTAGTTTCTTTCATATCCCAGAAGACTGCCAGCATGTCCCTCCTTACTGGTACTGCTGCTGAAACTTTTACTTTACCTGAGTGTCAGTATGTTTTCACTTCATGGACTGTCTTTTCGGCACAGGTCCCCAGTGGCAGACCCATGTTTAGTTCATTTGTAAGTATTCTACTATTAAAACACGCTTTTCCGTACACATCACACATTCTTCTATACATTTCACATGGTTTGCACTTCTCTTCCAGGAAAAATTTGATGATAGACCTCTGTTCAAGTCTAGAGTACTCATGTTTGCTACCATTTTGAATAGCCTCAAAAAACATTTTTGCGAGATAAAAAGGATTTTTGTCATATAACAGTTCCAATTAATGCAGGGTTTATATTTAGGGAAGAAAAAAAAATTCTACTTTTTAAAAAAAATTCCTTTATTGAATTATCTTTGTATATATATATAGAGAGAGATATTCAAGGAGCATGTGTGTGTGTGTGTGTGTGTGTTAATCACGAATGACGCATGGTCAATAACGAAAATGACAAATCTATACGTACCCTGAAGAAATTGGGATACATCTTCGAGTTGGGGTATGTTATCTTCCCGGTAGCCGCAATTGTCCATTAAAAGAGGGAAAACATGGCGGAATTGTTGGCATGCGTGTGTTGGGTATAATTTGGTCAGTTCTTTGAAAATGGTTCGCCTAAAAAAAAGATTTTAGAAATAATCTGATTCTGGCAGTTCCAGTAAACAACCAATCAAAATATGCCACACACACGCACACACACACACGCACACACACACACACGCATTTATTCCGACTGCATCTTTGCAGAAAAGTAAGACTCCGCCAACGAGTGTCCTGGATATGACATTAAACTATCTGATGGCGAGGCTCCTTGGGGATTTGAAGAATGGGGAGTACCCCTTCGTTGCCATTGCTCCCCGGTCCACTCTGACTCAGAGTGGTAGCACCTGATAGGGTCCTATCTATGGGTTAAATTGAACAGTTTAACATTTAAACTTAATGCAAACAAATGACTTACTTATGCTAAATTGAATTGTAAGAAATAGAACTGTTTTAATATTTAACTGTGTGTATCTACAAAATTTATGAACAAATCATATATTTAATATATGGATTAAAACAGAATTTGGTATTAAATAACCAACAATGGCTGATATGCCATTAAACCAATTCTGTTACTGATGCAAACAACGCAAATTTTCACCTACAAATCATATATGTATATCCATTTAAATGTGTGCAAAGAAACGACTGATGTTAAATTGTTACTTTTATATAGCTATGCTTGACACCTTTAACTTTGTGCAAATAAATGATTAATACTAAATAGAATTATTTGTATTAGATAGAAATACTTGAAACTCTATACAAAAAATGAGGTCTAGCTCTTTTGAGAATATTAATAAAATGTGTTCACAAATTATATATATATATATATACACATAAAGAGGATTTGGCATTAAATAACCAACACTGGTTGATATACCATAAAACGCAACCAAACCAAATCATATATATTTAATATATATGTATAAAGAAAATTTGGCATTGAATAACCTACAAGGGTTGATATGCCATAAAACCCAACCACACCAAATCTTATATATTTAATACATATGTATAAAGAGGATTTGGCATGAAATAACCTACGAGGGTTGATATGCCATAAAAACCAAACCAAACAACTCCCCTAGCGCTTCTTGCAATTGCGCATGCTCACACTGAATCTCTGCTTCATTGTCGGCAGTTAGCATCAAAAGAGTTTGATCTTTTCTTAAACTCAGATAAAACAGAGTTCATGTGTTTAAATCAAGATGGTGCCAACTCCTCCTTAAAAGGCAAGCTTTTGAAAGTAGTAATAATTAACTAATTTCTTTGCTTAGATGTAACATCCAATGAGACTTTAACTCACTCGAAAAGGGTTGTTAATCTATCTTTCTTACCATTAAGCTTCCGAAAGTAGTAGACTAGTTCATATACCTTGACAGCAATATCTTATCTACCAAAAGTTCAATTGAAATCCGCGTAAGTTAGGCGTAGACTGCTTTTGGTAGGTTATCAACTATATGAAGATCTAATCCCTCCGAAAAAATAAAACGGAAATTCTTCCAAATTGCTACTTTGTCAGTACGATTGTATAGTAGCATCAACTGGACTCTAATATAACGCTTGCAGAAAGTGCTGTTTTGAACAAATCCTGACAAAACAACAGCTGTACTGCCACTTATCTCCCATCTCTTAAACCATCCAAGAAAAGAGAGCAAGACATGCTGGGCACAGCAGGAGAAATCAGGACCGATTAAAAAGACTTACACTTTTTTTTAGATCTGTGCATATATTGGATGCCTACCTTGTATAGTGGGCAATGAATCGATAAAAGAGAACTTCTAAAATGCTAAGTATAGAAATAAACACCCGAGCTGTAGTACTATGAAAAAAAGCAAATTGGGCTATAAATATGTTGAAAACAGAAAAAATTAATATCGGGAAAAACATGAACACGATGGTATTTTAAAAGTATCCTATTACTGTTACAATTAATTGTTCTGTTTGCAGCTATATAATATTATACAAAATAAACACATAATAGTCCACTTAACTGAAGTCATTGTGTCGTATATACGAAAGTTTAACGTACTTCATACGACTCCGGTTCACTGCTGGAAATTGAGCAGAGACAATTTTAATATCTGCTCGTTACCAAGCTTGTTAATAGGAAGAGGCTTATATCTGCCTTAGATAACTGGCGCCTACGTCTTGGAAGCCAGTGATTGGTTAATTTGAAAAGATGTGCCGACCAATCATATGGTGTCATACATGTCCTTTAGAGAGTGGGGTCGATCACGGGAGACAACCCACTTACCTTAGTTATATATTTGTTTATAGTACTGCAGAAATCTAATTGCAAAAACTCAAAAGGTAAACTCTCTCATCGCTTTATTCAATCGAAATCACCTCAAACCTGTCGACCAAACGTTTTTATATTTCCGCTCAAGGATAAGGCTAGGAAGGTGAGAAGACATTACATAACAATATATGTATGTTGTAGGGGGACATGTTATTTGGTAGATATGTTTGGTCCCCCAAAATTTATGTTGTAGTTTTGTATATATGTTTAGTGGTATGCTATGTTTGGAAAAAGGGCACATGGAGACAAATGTAGTAAATGATATGAAAAAGGTGTAAACGATATGAAACGGCGCGGACAAAAGGAACATTCAAAACAAGCGGCACAGATAAAACAAATTTATATCTTAACAATACATGCAATGAAAACATTTAAGACATTATGGTTCTATTACTGTTCGTGAAAATATACTCTGTGTGTGTGTGTGTGTGTGTGACTAAAACAACTAAAACTACAAAAAGGACTAAATGACAAAAGTGTTCTATGCATGTTGACTACGTATTTCTAAATGTTCGTTTCTTTCTTTGATTCGACGCAATTGCTGTTTTCGAGGCTTGAAAAAGTCTCACAGACAAGGTATACTGAGGAAAGGAATGTTTGCATGGCTTATACATTTTGTGGCGTTTTGACGGCTGTTGATGAATATGGGAGAGTAATAGTATTCTCTCTGGAAGTCACACCGAAGAGAGTGTGTTAGCCCTGCAGGTGAAATTGGGAAAAAGAGGAAGAGTGTTTGAAGACGAAGTATTTATAGAAAGTACGTGTCTTGGAGTTGGCTCCAAAAACGCGGGACGAAATTCAAATGAGGACGTAGTTTTAAGCACTGATCACGTGGTTCTCCTGGCCAATGGTTTTCCGAGGCTAATTGTTTATGTGCGTCCTCCATCTTTGTTTCGGGAACAAGTGGCATACCGCCCATTTTAAATTATAGGAGTGTAAGTCCTATAATGTCAATGTATGTGTGAGTGTATGTGTGTGCATGCATGCATGTGTTGGTGGGTTCATGTCATTCCATTTGCCAACGTGTGTGTATGTGTGTGTGTATTTGTGTATACATATACATGAAAGAGAGAGAGAGAGAGAGAGAGAGAGAGAGTTCATTTCTTTTGTCTGCTTATTGTTTACCTATGAGGATAGAACTGACTACAGTTGTTTGGTTTGTGTTGGTTTATTTATTTAACGACATATCAACTCGTTAAGGGTTATTCAATGCTGAAATTTGATTCATTTATAAATGTTTGTACACATCTAAAATAATCAGAAAAAGAAGCTTTGAACGTAAATAGATGCAATTTATTGAAAGAATGCCCAATTTACTTACCATGTTTTAGTCTCTGATTCGGTATATTCCACACGAGGAATTGGTGTTCCACTAGAATTTAAAGAAATAGGGTAAAACTTGTTAAAGATTGGTTCAAATTTGTACTGGGTGTTTGAAAAAGTTACGTTGCGACTTAGAAATTAAATCTCTACAAACATTTTCTGCAGAATTTTCACTATTAAACTAAATTGATTTTCATTTTGCGAATTTTGTTTTTGTATGAAAATAATCATGGATAGAAATGTTATTTAATTTCTAAATGAGAACTTTTTGGACTTTTTGGGACGGACTGTATTTTATATGCTGTACGCGTCAAACACTACGCAAAATAAGATGAATCTTTTTATCATTAAGGGTTTTCGGACTGTTGTCTTTATCTTTATTGTTATTTCCTCAACGTTTCGGCCGATATGTCCTCCGGCCTTCTTCAGGTGTTTGTCGAACTCGGGAACCTTCACGGAACTTCGAACTATGTTCTTTATTGAATCCACGGGAGTCACCTGTTCTGATTCCGTTAGCCATAACCGGGTACAAGTGTTAAATATTCCTGTATTGTTACTCGCCTGCAGTCAGGATTGAACCTGAAACCCCCAGATGATTGTCTCCTTAGAAGCTTAGGGAACCAACGCCTATAACCGTTACGCCATGTGTCCTGCTGGACGTAGTTCGAAGTTCTGTGAAGGTTCCCGAGTTCGACAAACACCTAAAGAAGGCCGGAGGACATATCGGCCGAAACGTTGTGGAAATAACAATAAAGATGAAGACAATAGTCCGAAAACCCTTAATGATAAAAACACCAAGCTTCGTCTCAGAAATTTAGACAACTAAGATGAATCTCTTTGAAATTGATACTAAAGAATTAAACTACTTGCAAATTTCTATCTATCTATCTGTCACAGTCTGCTTATCTATCTATCTCGGTCTGTTCACATCTATCTATCTATCTATCTATCTATCTATTGTTCTAATGATGAGTTTGAAGAAAAACCAAGTCAAATTTTAAGCAGAGTACATTCGGTTTAAATTCAGAGTTTTCCTTTTAGTCTAGTTGCCTCACCGAGGCTAAAGTACTCTGCCTGCCCTAGATGCGTCTGCATACGTTATTTTCATCGACATTTAAAAGTTCAAAGAGAAAAGGGCTTACACCAAATACTCACTGCCTGTAGTTGTAAGCAATGTCGGCAAATTCTTTCCTTCTGGCTCTGTACACGGGATCCGTGAATCCCTGGCTCACAGGCAATAACAAAAAAAAAAAAAAAAAAAAAAAAAAAAAAAAAAAAGAAAGAAAAAAAGAAAAAATTCAAAATAATGTTTATTTGTTACTTTCTTTTTATTTACTAGAAATAAACAAAACAAAAAACGTAAGAATCCGAATACCTATATTTGGGATGTACAAAACACGTACGTGCTAAAGCAGCGTTCTTTTATAAATCCCCGCAAATTATTTGATAATCAGACTTGTAAAATTTACGGTATTTAAAACAATAAAAAATGAGTTTTTTTAAAAAATATTTTACGCTTAAAGTTGTTCAAATGGATAAAATGGTTTAAAAATATTTAAAACAACAAAAAACCTAAAAAAAAATGCACCAAAAAGCAAGTGAGATTTCTTTACTTCATGTCAAAAACACGCACTTGCTAAAGCAGAGATTTTTTTGTTCTTTCTTTTTTTTCTTTTTTAATATTCTTCCAAAATGGCTAATCATCGAATTTTGTGAAAAATTTTCCGTAATAAAAAATGAGGTTTCTTTAAAGAGTCTGAAGACGTTTTTTTTTAAATTATTTTGCTGTCATACCATACCTACCCCCTCACTCATTTTGTTAATCTGACTCCCTTAATGAGGGTACAAGTAAATGATGTTTATATTTTTTTAAAGATAATTCTGTGGAGAATTAGATTTTATTTACATTATTTTTATAACCATATTTACCAACCACTCCGCTCGGGCAGGATATAACACAAGGTCAATTTTTAAGCGGAGTTTACAAGGTTTTAATTCAGAGTTTTCCTTCTCCTATACTAGTTGCCTCACCAAGGCTGAAGAACCTAGTTTTCCCTACTATTTACCCATAGCTGGAGGGAGAATAATTGGATTCATACCTTTCCCAAGGGTATTAGTGCTATGTGAAATGCAATCGACCGCATCCAGGATTTGAACTTGAGTCGCTGTGTCCATTTCCTTCGACGATAACCATAGGCACCTCTTAATTTTTACTATTTAACCCATAGCTGGGAGGATAAGGGGGTTCATACCTTTCCCAAGGGTATTTGCCCGAAAGTGAACGTAATAGCGCGACTGGAATACGAACTCGCTTACTCCGATTCTGCAGTCCATCGCTTTAACCATTACACCAGTGAATTCTATACTAAAATCATAAAGTCAATATATTTAAAGTAAGATTGTTTATAGTGTATTTACACCCATCACCCTATTCTGTTAATAACATTTGTATTTATTCTTAAACGCAGACAATAACTTTCTTCCTGATTTTTAAAAGAATAAGGATTTTCCTGGTACTTTTTGGAGATTAAAACGGTAATCATTAAAAAGAAATTCAGTCGAAAACGAGGCTGACGTTCTTTTTCGTCGTCAGCTTTTAAAAACGTATTGTGATATTCACGAAATATTAAGTTTAAACGTCATTCTTTCTTTTATCCGTTTCTTGATCAAAGCGCATTAATTCGGCGAAAGTTTGGACATAATCTTCGAAGCTGACAGCAGAAAATTTCCGGATAACAAATACGCGATTACAAAGAAATTACGCGAGATTTGCCCGCGGCTAGAAGCAAATAATGGCATGACGTAGCTGTCTTTCAACTTCGGTACGAAGCAAGCAATTATTTTAACAAGAGTCTTTGAGGAAAGGGGAAACTCCTTCATTAAACCAAAGGAATAATTGATTACCTGGTACTAAGAAAGATATTTACTTGAGACTCCAACCACCATTGACATATATTAGCGTTAGTATATCCGTAATATACTAACACTCAGCACAACGGAAGGAAAAACAAGATTAACGCATTTTTACATTCAAGAACATTTAACCGTGTGCAAGTTATTTATACTAGATAGAAATACTTGAAACCATATAACTGTGCAAATTATTTGTATTTGATAGGAATACTTGAAACCATATAACTGTGTGCAAGATACAACTACACAAGAAATATGAATGGGAATAAAATGCAATTTCCTAACCATTAGGCATAAAATAATCCCAGATGAGTTGAAATGCTGTTAAATTCAATTAAGCTATTAATGAAATTTTTGATATTTATTAAAACCTAGAATTCATTTACTTCTTAAAAAATTAGCAGAAATATTTTTTTACGTTAGTGCAATTCCCGTTTTAATCTTCTGATATCTTTGTACTTTATTTTAAAGGTAGAGTTTGTGGAAAACAATGTCTCTGGAGAATTTTCTTGTATATCTGTGTGTTTGAGTGACCGACTTCTATTTAAAAACAAGAAGAGTCAAGTCTCAAAAACTTCTTCTATGGAAGGTTCAAACCTTTTTTTGTTTATCTACGATCTATCGAACTGGTTTGATTTGATTTCTTTTTTTAATGGTCTTTCAAACCTCTTGAATCATTTAATGTCAAAGCCACCTTTGTAGAAGGACAGTCGTGGAACAATATAATCCATAGATGGGCGAATAAGGGGTTTATAGCTTTCTCAAGAGCATTATTACGAAAGTGAACGTAATAGTGTGGCTGGAGTATCAACTCGCTTACTAAGATGTCGGAGTCCCCAATGTTTCCCACTTCGCCACGATATCCTCCCTTCTTTTATACAGTAGGTATTTGTGAAAAACAATTGCGTAAGTTTGTTTATTGTCAGCTCCTTGCAAACAGATCATTATCATCACTTTTTTTTTCCACACTAGCACAAATTTTAGCTCTTTCAACAACTTCGTCTTCGGTCAAAGATTTCACACGTTCAAAAGTATCGTATTATGTAGAATATAAAACGTACTGTGCTTGATATAAGACGTATCGTGAACTTCGCACAAAATATTTTTTAGGAAATAAACCACCCAAAAATGTTTTGCATTGAAAACCTTTTGATGATCACGCCGACACGGGCAAGGCCGGGTACCCATGCTAGTTTTATATAACGGGAAAATTTATGACACGAAATCATTTGATGTTAGGGCTCTTAAGCTGGAACTTTGGGGGATGTGGAATATTCCTTCATTACTATTACTCCCAGGTCCACTCTAACCGGGAGTGGCAGTACCTGTTAGGGCCCTATCAATGGATGAAATAGAATTGTTTAATCATCAACTACACTTTGTAAAGTTGGCGACCTGAGTCGAGGGCGACCAGAAGACTCCATTTTCAATAGCTACTACACCGAGGTGTAGGGGAGGGCGTTACTCCTTTCCCTGGATTGCTCCTTTTTACCCTTGATCCGTACCTTATAATGCTGAGTGCTAAGCAAGGCGGCATTAAGTACCATTTTTGAGTCTTTGGTATGACTCGACCTTGGATTGAACCCCGGTCTCCCGGACTATTGGCGAACAGTGACCCGGTTTAACTATACTTTAAACAATTTAAATGTGTGCAAACAAATGATTGATATTAAATTGAATTATTTCTATTAGATAGAAATGCTAGAAACCATTTAACAGTATACAAATATAATTATTAGAGTTTGATCAAAATACTTGAAACCATTAAACTACATGCAAGGAGAATTGTTTGTGTTTGAGAGAAATACTTGAAAACATAAAGAACAAATAGCAATGCTTGTGACTATTTTACTGTGTCCCAACAAACTCGATTTAAAATAAAGTTACATACAAACGATTTACTTAAAAATCATATATATTTGTATAAACAGGATTTAGCATTAAGGGCTGATATGCCATTAAACTAAATAACTAAAAATGAAGTCTTTCATAAAAATCTATTTTATATATATTAAAAAAAAAAGATTGTGAATTATAATAATTTTTTTGGTTGTTGATTCTTAACGTTTTTGGATAAGTGCGTCTTCCTAGCAAAGGAGAACAAAAGCGGTTATAATTTGACCTTTGAAATGCTTAAGAATCGTTCAAACAAAAAAGTCAGCCAGCCACGCGCAGAGCATTTTCGAGGCGAAGGCCGGACTGTAATACGACACACCCAGTCCGACGATACTGACGCCGTATCATTACAGGCACCACCAATATGGCCGCCCGTGATTGTTCCCGCACCGTGTGAAAAGCTCATTGCTGTCTTTGTATTTGTTTTGCTGTCTCTGTCTGCTTGAGGGATAGGGGCTGTGGGAAGAAAGGCGATATTGGTTTGTTGATGGTAGCCATGGCAGTTGGTAGAGAAAGAAAGAAAGAAAGAAGGTAGATGAGGTGTGACCAAACGAGGAAAGGTGAAGTGAAAAAAAAAAAAAAAAAAAGAAAAAAAGAAGAAAATCAGCGAGTCTTTAAAGAGAAAAAAATTGTATCCCGAAGAAGCAATGGAACCAGGAACATAATGATGGTCAGTCCAGTCAGTCCCAAGTCAGAAGTTAGTTTTATTTCTCCAGCCACTAGCGGTCAGTAATTATCTGGTGTCGCTAATGAGCGTTTTTTCAAGTACATTTGGCCATGGATAGTCTTTTTATTACCCTCCCCCATCACTCGTACCCTTTTCAGTCTCCTTTTTCTTCATTGTCTTATTTGGCAAATCGTGATGGCCGGCATCTACGAAACAAGAACGGTAAATACTAACTCAAGTAGAAAAACACACGCACGCTCACACACACACGCACGCTCACACACGCACTCACTCGCGTACACACTCCCCCACACACATACACACTTCCACACCCACGCGCACACACTCGTTCACACTCACACACGTATGCGCGCACACACACACACACACTCACACACACTCGCTCACACTCGCTCACACTTGCACTCACACACGTATGCGCGCGCGCGCGCACACACACACACACTCACGCACACACACACACACTCACACATATGCTCACAAACTCACACACGTACACTCTCAACTCACCCATACACACGCTCACACACACTCACGTACACACATTCATTCACACACACATTCATTCTCCACACACATTCACACACACAGACTAATGCGCGCGCGCGCAAACACACACACACACACGCACTCACACACACATATTCACAAACATGCACACACTCACACACACTCACACACAAACTCATGCACTCACACACGTACACTCACCCACTCACATACACTCACGCACATTCATTCACACACACATTCCTTCTACACACATATTCACACACACACTAATACGCACACACACACACACACACACACACACACACGCACATGCACACACACACATCCACGCACGCATACATACACTTTGACCGATCCTTCCTCTGCAAGAAACTCGTTTTTTGGAGACAGATCATTAATATCGCATTTACTTCCACACTGGCACCAATTTTAGCTATTTTAACGACTTCATCTTCAAAGACTTTAATTCTCCAGAAACAGAATTTTGTGACATAAAAACCCACTGGAACATAGAACGACTCACCGGTTTCAAAGTAGCTCATTAGCTGAGCTTAGAATAATACTATGACCCCATACCCTGAAAAGGGTAAGAAACCTCCTTCTTAAAAGGAGTGTCGGGTATGACACTAAATTGTATCTGATGGTGAGGCTCCAGTTCTGTAGATCTACAGAGTATGGAGTACTCCTTCACTCTTACTGTTAGGTAAACTCTTACTCGGGGTAGTAGCACCTGGTTGGGACCCATCTATGGAACGATTAGATCTGTTTAAAAATTATCTATATTAAACGGGAATACTTGAAAGCAGATAACTGTGACTAATTTGTATTTAGAATAGTTACTGAAAGCTATATAATTGTTTACAAAGGATTATTATTGGTTACTTGAAGCCATATAACTGTGTGGGTCCGGAAGACCAAGGTTCAATCCCAGGTCCAGTCATACAAAAGATTAAAAAAATGGTACTTGCTGGCACCCTGCCTAAAACTCAGGATTATAAAGTACGGATCAAGGGTAAAGAGGAGCAATCCAGGGAATGGAGTAGCGCCCTCCTTTACACCTCGGTGTAGGGAGCCTTCGGGTGACCCTCGACAAAGGTCGCCCACTTTACTTATAATCACTCGAAGCAATATAATTAGTATTAGATTGGAATACTTGAAACTGCACAACTGTACGCATATTATTTGTATTAGATAGAAATACTTGATATCATATAACCGTATGTGGTGAATATTCCTTCCCGCCTGTTTTTCGTTGTAAAATGACCTGCTCATGCTAATAAGTAAATTCTGTTTATAATAACTGCCCATACATGCTAAATAAAACTGAAATAAAGTTTTCTCTGCTACGTATTTTTTTATTCATTATTTCATCCGCAAAAAATATTTTTAAAGAATCAACTATACAAAAAATATATAATGAAAATTTATAATGAATACTGTTCTCAAGCCCCTTGGCCTAAAATAGCCCAAGACTAGTTGACATGCCGTTAAAATCAATCGATTAAATAACCGTGCAAATATATGTATTACATTTCTCTGTGAAGTTATAAAAACTCTCAATCTTGACAATTATGTCTGGCTCCAAATATGAAGAAGAAATTTGGTCTCCTGTCTGCATTAGAATACCGCTCACACACACACACACACACACACACACACACACACATATATATATATATATATTGTCATGGCATTAACCATTAACCGACGATGACCATTACACCGCGGGCATCTCCTAAAACTGGGCTCATCGTAAAGTGTTTATATATATATATATATATATAAACACTTTACGACGAGCCCAGTTTGCATTCCTATTTACAAATAGCTGGAGTGGGGGAGAGATGGATTCATGCCTTTCCCAAGGGAATTAGCGTGAAGTGAAACGCAAACAGACATATCCTGAATTTATATAGGCGTATGTATCATACTTCGAAAAAATAGGGTGTGTATTCTCCGATGAGTATGATCCTCACAGAATGCTCAATTATTGAGATCTTGTGCCAGACGATACCAAGGGTTGTAAGTTTACTAAAGAGAGGGTACGAATTTACAAAACTTTACAACTTAGAGTATGCCTCGTCATTTCCGCTGCTGCTCGATTTATCCAGTTCTTGGTCATTTTGTAAGTCACTGAGGATGAAAGCAAGGAGCTTCGAAGCTCTCTGCTGACCACTGTCCACTTGGTGTCCAGTTCAGTCAAACTGCAGTGAGGGAGGATGAGGAAAGAGAAATTAGTAAAATGGAGATTTTCTGTACTTTACCGATAAAATCAGCACGAAACGGGAGGTGTCGGGAAGGTAAAAGGTGGGTGGAAGACAAAGGGTTAAAATCTGGAAGAGGAAAAGGAGGAGGAAGAATGATTTACTGATTTTAACGGCACGGGTTATTTTATGCTTAGGCGTTAGGGAATCGTGTTTATTATATATCACTTAATTACATTTTTTATCAAACCCTTCGTATGGGCAGTATGTGACACAAGGTCAGTTTTTTAAGCCGAATTTAACAGGTTTCCATTCAGTGTTTTCCTTGCTCTCATACCAAAATTAAAGAGCCTAGTCTACCCAACTATTTACCCATAACTGGAAAGAGAATAGTTGGAGTCAGTGCTTTGAGAGATGCAAACAGTTTCGCCCATGATTTGAACTCGTGTCGCTGTATCCATTTTCTCCGACGATAACCATTACATTAGGAGCGCTAACATTTTTTTGGTGTGTGTGTGTGTGTTTTAAGATCTTTTTTTCACACTGTCCGATCAAATACGAATAATTTTTAAACAGATCGGTTTAAACCATATATGGAATCTTAAAAGGTACAGCTGTTTCGGGTCAGAGTGGACCTCGGAGTAATGGCAATGAAGGAGTACTCCACACACTCCAAGTGTGTAGAACTGAATTGGTTGTTGGTTATTGGTTGTTTGGGTTTTATGGCATATCAAGCTTTGTAGGTTATTTAACGCCAAATCCATTTTTATGCAAATAGTCAGTTATATTTCAAACAATTCCGTTTAACAGAAGTACACAGTTGAATTGATAAAAACATTTCTATTTCAAGCTATTAAGTTTATTCAAACTGTTCTTATTCAAGAAATTCAGTTTAGTATTACCATAGTTTTTATTTACACACAGTTAAATGTCAAAACAGTTCTATATTAAACAATTCAGTTTAGCGTAAGTACAGTTTCAGTGTCAAAAACAGTTCTATTTCTAACAATTCAGTTTAGGATAAGTACGCACTTTACATGTCAAAATAGTTCTCTTTCAAGCAATTCAGTTTAGCATAAGTACGCAGATTAGTTCTATTTAACCGATAGATCAGGCTCCACCAGGTGTTACCACTCCGGGCCAGAGTGAACCTGTGAGCGATGGCGATGAAGAGGCGCTCCGCATTCTCCAAAGCTCCAACATCACTGGAACCTCACCATCAGATTGTTTAGTGACATATCCAGGACACTCGTTGGGGGGAGGTCTTACCCCTCTGCAAAGATGCAGTCGATCTATTCTACAGCTCTAGCCGACTGGGCAAGCAGAAGTGAAGTCTCACCATCAGATGAAGTTTAGTGTCATACCCAGGAGTTTCCTTTTTGTAAGGGAGGTATTATTCTTCAACAGAGAATTCAGTCAGCATACTCTAAACTGTCTGTGTAATTGTTGACTCCTTCAATGTAATTATATTTGTATACTAAACAATGAATCGATATTTACACGAGTATGTATAAGATTGAATGAGAAATTAAAAAAAAAAATGAAATAAAATAAAATAAAATAAACAAATGCAAAAAATAATTTCCCAGGGGCTTCTGACAAGAAGCGAAATCCGCACATGCCTAAAAGACAGACTTACAGGCCCCAAAGAGAAACCTCCTCTCACTTCAGCCTTCACCGTACTACTGAAAGGACGTTTCTTTACTCTGCAATTTTAAGTACCGCTGGTCCCGGACTGGGTAGCTGGTTGCGTCTCCTGTAGCTGTGAACTTAACAAAACAAAAAACACCCACTGGACATAACCACCGATCTTAATTACACCACTACCGAAAATGACAAATATATTTCAACGCCTTGTCTGGGAAACGGGACATATTTCTACTGTTTAGGGAAATTTCTCTTTGCCACAGAATAACCACGAAAAGCGTAAAATATAGTTGGAATTTAAAAGGTATCTTCATCTCTGTCCTCCCTTCCTTAAATTCTCTTGAAGCCTTCTATAGACAAAGAAGCTAACAGGTTAAATGAAGCAAGAAGAAGATGGTTGTTCGGGTTTTATTGCATATCAACCACCGAGGGTTATTTAATGCCAAATTCTGTACATATGTATCTAATATATATGATTTGTAATCGCATATTTGGTAGATGATATTTTTACAAGCCAGAGCTCATTTGTTAGCGCACAGTTAAATGGTTCCAAGTATAACTATCTGGCACTAGTTGTTCTATTAGATATTAGTTTGGTTTGGTTTGATTTAGTTTTATGGTATATCAATCATTGTATGTTATTTAATGCCAAATCCATTTTTATACATATATACAGTTCTATTTCAAATAATTCAATTTAGAATAACTATAGTTTTTGTTTAATTTACCCTCAGTTAAATGTCAAAACTGTTCTATTTCAAACAATTCAGTTTAGCATACAAAAGCAGTTCAATTTCAAACTATTCTGTTTAGCATAAGTACGCAGTTTAAATGTCAAAACAGTTCCATTTCAAACGATTCACTTTAGCATAAGTACACAGTTTAGTTCTATTTGACCCATAGATTGGACCCTATCTGGTGCTACCACTCCGGGTCAGAGTGGACCTGAGAGCGATGGCAATGAAGAGGTACTCCGCATTCCTTAAAGCTTTAACATTACTAGAACCTCACCATCAGATTGTTTAGTGTCATATAATCAGGACACTCGTTAGGAGAAGGCTCTTACCCCTCTGCAGAGGAGCAGTCAGTGTATTCTACAGCCTAAGCCGACTGGTTAAAAGAAGAAGACCAAAAAGAGTTAGATACCAACACCTAAAACCGCGACCACACCCCACGAAACAAAAATAAAGAGCCAACGAAAACAAATAATAATATAACAGATCTTCTATACCCCATATTTGTATGGTATTATATAGTGGCCACACACACATACACACACATAAAGAAATGAAGATTACTTACAGGGTGATCAGCGTCTAGTTCTGCTCCATAAGTCAAAATGGAATTGGCAAATTTGTCAAGATCGGCAATTTTGCGCGGAAACCATGGAACTGAATTATAACAAAAAAAAAAAAAAATTCAGTGCAAAAAAAGTTACTCTTCATATAAACAATGATATCACAGGTAGGCTCTATAAAGCAAATGCAACAAAAAACTTTAATTCACTCTAATGTTTCCTCGTATGAAACAGTAAATACGAAAAAAACTAGCATAAAAGTTCACTAAAAATTATTCTATTATACATGCATTGGAAATGAGTTTCGTAATAAAAATACATTCTAAATGATTATACTGTAGAAATTCAAAATAATAAAAAAATTATGATAGAACTGCATTGCAAGTGATTTTACGGTAGAATTGCATCGTAATTGATTTTACTGCAGAAGTGCAATATAAAACATTTTACTATTGAATTGTATTGCAAGTGATCTTACGATAAAATTGCATTGTAATTGATTGTAAGTGATTTCATTGTAACTGATTTTACTGCAGAAGTGCAATTGGGATTCGCACGAACTTACAAAAACGAACAACGGTCGGCATTTTTTTCTTTTACACCAGAAAAAGAAGAGAGAGAGAGAGAGAGAGAGAGAGAGAGAGAGAGAGAGAGAGAGAGAGAGAGAGAGAGGTGTTGGGTGGGGAAACATAGAGAAAGAAAAATGGAAAGAAAAAAGAGGAAAACAGGAACTGACAGAAACGGAAAGATGATGATGATGATGAGAGAGAGAGAGAGAGAGAGAGAGAAAGAAAGAAAGAAAGAAAGAAAGAAAGAAAGAAATCAAGTTATTTTGATGGATAGTAGATGGATAGATAGAAAGATAGATAGATTGATAGAGAGAGAGAGAGAGAGAAAGAGAGAGAGAGAGAGAGAATGAAATCAAGTTATTTATTTATTTATTTATCTATTTAGAGAGAGAGAGAGAGAGAGAGAGAGAGAGAGTGTAAGAGAGTGAGAGAGAGATCAATAATCAAAAGATGGAAATTACAGAAGGGAATTAGTTTACCTTAATGAAACAACTTACTTTCTGTTTTGTTTCCATCTTTTGGTTGTCTGGATAGAATTTGTATGGCGCTTGCTTTCGACTTCAGGGCATTGATAGCCTCTTTTAATCTTTTCTGGCTGTTATCACAAGTCACAAAGAAATCGTAGGTGCCGTATCCACCTCGTGAGATTCGAGATTCAATATGGCCGAGCGTGACGTCATGTTCCTGTTACACAAATTACATAGGAATTGATAAATGAATAATCATAATTAATGACTAGATGAATTCGTGTAACTCTCACAGTTTAATTAATCTGTACTTACTTTATGAAGGGCATGATGAGACGCAAGGTCAATTTTTCAGCTGGTTTGAATTCAGAGGTTCTCCTTTTCCTAGACTGGTTGCCATAACCAAAACTAAAAGTCACTGTTTATGCTTTGATTTACTACAAGCTTGAGGCGCAATAGATAGATTCATGCCTTTCTTCAGGGCGATATTTGTCTCTGCCTCTCACCAGACAGGAATTGACAAAAGGTTTTTTTATAGTGAGGGTTTAGGGAGAAGGAGGTCGGCCTGAGTCGAGGCTCGAGCGCTGCTGAACGTATGTTGGTCATCAGCTCACTTTGTGCAATGTGAGCCAGATGAGCCAAGACTTGGACTCACTCAATAGTGAATGAGGCACATATACTTATAGCTTGAACTAGACCCGAGGGTCTAGTGCTAGGCAATGCTTGTCAACGCCTTTCCCAGGGGCATTAGCACGAAATGAAGCGCAAAAAGCCTCGTCCGTGATTCAAACTCCATTACCAACAGCGATAACTGGTACGCCACGGGGCTTGGAGATTTGGGTTCGATGGATTAGAAATGAGACGGCGAAAGCATAATCTCGCCTGTCGCGGAGTCGGTTGGCCCGTTCTAGCACATCGCAGCAATGACAATAAACCACAGAGGGAGGAGGAAGAAAAGGAGGGACAGGAAGAGAAACAGGGGTGGGCAGTAGAGTCCCCACCTCCGACCTCAACTGCCGCTCATATTGGCGGTTTAGACAGAATATACAAATAATATTATGCAATGTTTCTAAGGACGATGTAGGTAATCAGAACAAGAACAACAATAAGTGAATAGAGAAAATTAGCGCAAAATGAATATAAGACTAGACACGACAGGGTGGAGGAGGTGATCCACTGGGAATTATGCAAGAAAGTGAAATTTGACCATACGAACAGATGGTATATGCACAACTCGGAATCCGTCTAGGAGAATGTGACGCACAAATTTCTCTGGGATTTTGAGATACAAACTGATCATCGAATCTCGGCCACGTGATTAGATCTAGTGATAGTCAACAACAACAACAAAAAAAAGGAAACAGGCTGAATAGTGGACTTTGCTATCTCCGCAGAACACAGAATAAAAATTAAGAGAAAGCGAAAATAGAGATAAGTACCTAGACCTTGATAGAGAACTAAAAAGACTATGGAACATAAAAGTGACGGTGATACCAATTGTAATTGGTGCACTCGGAACAATCCCCAAAAGATTGGTAAAGGGACTGCAAGATTTGGAAACAAGAGGACAAGTAGAGACCATCCATATCTCAGCACCATCAAAATCTGCCAGAATACTGAGAATAGTCCTGGAGACTTGAAAAGACTTGTTGTCACTCAAACTCAAGTGGAAAACTCTCAAAGGGGTAAAAATTATAATGATATCATAAATCAATGCAGCATTGATTGATTGATGAATTTTAACGGCTTGGCAAATCGTCTGGGATTAATTTATATCTTAAAGTTAAAGAATTGCGTACATTTTTGTGTGGTTTCTTGCTCGCAGTTATAAGATATCAAGTATTCCTTTCTAACATAAATACTTTTCAAATAGATCAATTTGACTCATCATTCTTCAAACTCAGAGTGGACCTAGGAGAAATGGCAATGAAGCGGTACTCCACGCTTCTTAAATCCCCAGAACTGAAGCCTCTCAATCAGATGTAGTTTAGTGTCAGACACCCCTTTTTTTAGGAGTGGTCTTACTCCTGTACAGGGGGCACCGTGAAAGTATTCTGAGTCCCGCTGACAGGACGAAATGCCCAGATAAGTGCTACTTGTAAATACATTTGTTTCAGAATTTGAATAGAAGGTTGGAGAGTATACTGGCTGAAAAAAAAACCTAAAAAAAAAAGAAAACCTAAAAGGGGAGGTCACTGGTCTGAATGAATCAATGTATAATAGTAAGAAACCTCCATTTTAGAATCTAATATTACCAAAGGCCCAAGCTTAGCACAATGGCGTAAACGTTTTGATAAAATCTACAAAAATAATGTGAGTAGCTTTGTTGGTTTTACTTTTCAGAAAGATCAATGTTTTATAAGCAAATCCTGTTCAAAATCATTTAAAAAATCAGAGGCCTATAAATGGGATCCTAGAAGGTTCTACCACTCCGGGTCTGTGTGAACCTGGGAGTAATGGCAATGAAGAGGTGACTTCGTTCTCCCATAACTCCAGAACTGGAGCGTTACCATCAGGTGCATAGTATCATGTTCAGGACATCTCTTTTTGGGGCGGGGCGAGGATCTGCAAAGGAGGTAGTCGACGTAATCGAATCCTTATCACCTAGGCAGAACAAAAATCAGGAAAGTGGTACGAATGAATCAATGTATAATAGTAACAACATCGATTGGTTAGTTGTTTGGTTTTTATGGCATATCAACCTTTGTATGTTATTTAATGCCAAATCCATTTTTATACAAAATTTCAAATAATTAAGTTTAGCATGAGTACAGTTTAATCAGCTGTCTAAATTTCTGAGACAAAGCTTGGTAATTTTTATGATATTGTCTTCATCTTTATTGCTATTTCCACAACGTTTCGACCGATATGTCCTCCGGCCTTCTTCTGGTGTTCGTCGAATTCCGTTAGCCATAACCGGGTACAAGTGTTAAGTATTCTCGCCTGCAGCCAGGATTGAACCAGCAACCTCCAGATGATTGTCTCCTTAGGGAACCAACGCCTATAACCGTTACGCCATATGTGCTGTTGGACAATTCAGATTAAATTTTTGGGACTTATAAACTTAATGTTCTTACTTGACTAGAATTACTACTATTATGTATGATTCTTTACCTGTACTCATATTCAGATTTTCTTTTAATCGTTTAAAGTTTAATCGTCAAAACATTTCTATTTCAAGCCATTCAGTTTGGTCAAACAGTTCTAATAACAACATCGAATCTCAATAACTCTTTAAAACATCACACACACACACACAAAAAAAAAAACACACGCACGCTCTTACACACGCATACACAGGAGCAATGTTTTTGAAAAAGGGCCTTACCTGGAAGACGCTTAGGGCTTCAGCAAGTGCACCGACTTTCTCTGGTAGCGTGAAGTGCAGACTGACTGCTTGTTCCAAATCATCTGTTTCTTCGATGTAACTGTGGTGGGATTTTAATTCTTTGTTGTTAACAACAGACTGTCAAAACAAAAGGGGGGAAAATATTTCATAGTGACACACATACACAGAGTAACATTGGGTGCACAAAAATATAATAAACGTACAATCACATTTATCATTTTTATACTCCTTGTGAGTATTTTTTACATCAGCGTTGGCCGATGGTCTTTCACTGGAGTCTTCACAGGTCTCCAGGACTCTTCTCAGTATTCTGGCCGATCTCAACAATGCTGTTATCTAGGTGGTCACGATTCTTTCTCTATTTTCAATTCCGCCAGTCTTTTTTCCAAGCCTTTCAGGGCTGTTCCAATTGCACCAACAACAATTGGTAAAATCGTCACTTTCACGTTCCACAGCTTTATTGTTATTATTCTTCACTCATTAGAGCTTTTCACATCAGCGTTAGTCGATGGTTTTTCACTGGAGTCTGAGTGATAACAAGTCTCCTCAAGTCGCCAGGACTCTTCTCAGTATTCTGGCTGTCCTCAATAATGCTATCGTTTGGATGGTCACCACCCGCCCAGCAACTTCCAAGTCCTCCAGTCCCTTTAGTAATCCTTTAGTTACTGTTCCAAACGCACCAATTACAATTGGTATAATCGTCACCTGCATGTTCCACAGTTTTTTCAATTCCCTAGCAAGGTCGAAGTATTATTATTATCATTTCTTTACATGTTTGTCTGACCAAGCCGATTGGAGAGTACAGTTGAAGAATTTCTAATAACGATGTCTCATTTTTTTTCATTTGATTCCTGAAAAAAACGTTCGTTCCAGAACGAAGTCTGACAGCGAGTCTCTTCAAACTTCCGGACTCTTCTCAGTATTCTTGCTAATTTTAACAATGCAATGGTCTTGATGGTTTCGATTCTTCAATCCGCCCATGCTCTTTTCCCGGCTTTTGGAGACCGTTCCAAGTGCACGTCACTTTCAAGTTATATATCTTTTCCGCTTTTTGGTAAGATACTAGTATTTGTCTGTCTTTTCATTTTCTTTTATTTTCAGTCAATGGCAAATTCCCCAAGCGGATAAGTTTTTTCTTGTTACTTGATACTAGGTTTGGTCTTTTCACTAGGGTTTGGTGATCGTTTGTATCACAAAGTCCAAGTTAATTCTATGTGTTTCATTTGCAAAGACAGATTCTGGTTTTTGTATATACCATTTGTCTGTAAGGTCAAATTTTAATCTCTTGCACGATTACCAGTGGATCACCTTTCTCACTCTGTCTTGTATTCTTTTTTGTGGCATTTTTTTTTAATTCGCTTATGTGATTAACCCTTTCATCTCTGTCTATACATCAACCTGCTATATAAATTTTTGATTTGACATAGTTCTTATGACATTATTTTGTGCTGTTCTAACGAAGTATTCACTTTCTTTAGCTTTCCTTTTCTTAGCCTCTATACTGGTCATTTCGTTAATTTGTTGACTGAAATATCTATGCAATTGTTTTTTTCTGTTTTTTAAAAGAGTTTTTATGGTTGTTTTTCTGTTTACCCTTAAGAAGGTCAGAATCCACCCACAAACTTTTGATGATCCCTTTTTTTGACAGAACTGGCATGATCTACATGCACTGGGTACCCACTGAACAGACAGTCAACAAGGAATACTATGTTGAGGTTTTAAGGGAGTTCAGGAAGAGATTCCGTCGGAAGAGGCCAGCACTCTTTAAATCGGGTCAGTAGCATTTCCATCAGGAGAATGCACCAGTCTACAACTCTATCCTTGTCACAGACTATTTGACCATGATGGGCATCAACACAGTTCCTCAGTCTCCCTATAGTCCACACCTTCCTCCTTGTGACTTTTGGTTATTCCCTAAGCACAGAGGCTGTTGTTATGAGACAATTGAGGAGATGAAAGAGGCTGTGACGAAGGTCATTGACACGCTCACGCAAGAAGACCTCCATGGGGCCTTCCAGAAGTTGTTGGAACGGTACAACAAGTGCATTGCAGTCGGAGGAGATGACTTCGAAGGAGACTAGAGTTTCATGTGTGTACTATCAATAAAAGTGCCCATACGAAAAAGTCTGGAAACTTATTTAATGAGCCTTGTATTTATGTTGATGTCGCTGTTTCTGGCTGTTGTAATTAGTTCTTTTTTGCTCTGTTTTATATATTTCTCGAAACCTTGAGTTGTGGCTTCAACGCAAACCTCAATGTTGGGGAGTCCATTTCTCTTTTCTCTTGATACAGAGTCTGCCATATTTTTCATTAATAAAATATCACATGAAAACTACTAATAATCGTCCTCTTCAATATTTTCAATGTATTTCAATTGTAAAATCATTAACAATACTCTTTCATTATCCATGTAATATCTTTATTCTATTCATCATTCTTGCATGAATTACTGGCCAGTCACAAAAGTTCCATTATGATTTTCAATGAATTTCCATCATAAAATAATTTATAATACATTTATTTTATAATCATGTGCAAAACACTAACAAAAATTTAAAAATTTAAAGATGGCAAATAACTTTTACTGTTTTTTAAAAAATAAATTTCATTTTATTTCACTTTCCTATTCTTCATTTTCGATATTTGTAGATTTTTGACTGAGTTTATTCTTGAAATAATTTCTCATTTTTAAGTTTAATACCCACAAAAATCTGGTAAAAAATAAAAATCTAATTTTCATTAAATTTATGCATTAAGGAAAAATTGTCCCAACTTTATTCAATATTTAAACTCAGCAGTATTCAGAGGATATGACACAGGATAATGACACAGAAAAAGGATAATGTCACAAAAATGGGTAATGACATAAAAAGGATAATGTCACAAAAAGAATAATGACACAGAAGAGGATAATGTTACAAAAAGGATAATGACACAGAAAAGGATAATGTCACAAAAAGGATAATGACATAAAAAAGGATAATGTCACAAAAAGGATAATAACACAGAAAAGGATAATGTCACAAAAAAGGATAATGACACAGAAAAGGATAATGTTACAAAAAAGGATAATGACTCAGAAGAGGATAATGACACAAAAAAGATGTCACAAAAAAGATAATGACGCAAAAAAGGATAATGTCACAAAAAGGATAATGACACAGAAAAGGATAATGTTACAAAAAGGATAATGACATAAAAAAGGATAATGTCACAAAAAGGATAATGACACAGAAAAGGATAATGTCACAAAAAAGGATAATGACTCAGAAGAGGATAATGGCACAAAAAAGATGTCATAAAAAAGATAATGACGCAGAAAAGGATAATGTCACAAAAAGGATAATGACACAGAAAAGGATAATGTCAGAAAAAAGGATAATGACACAAAAAGGATAAAATCACAAAAAGGATAATGCCACAAAAAAGGGTAATGACACAAAAAAAGGATAATGTCACAAAAAAGGATAATGACACAAAAAAGAATAATGACACAGAAAAGGATAATGTCACAAAAAGCTTAATGTCACAAAAAGGATAATGACACAAAAAGGATAATGTCACAAAAAGCTTAATGTCACAAAAAGGATAATGACACAAAAAGGATAATGCCACAAAAAAGGGTAATGACACAAAAAAAGGATAATGTCACAAAAAAGGATAATGATACAGAAAAGGATAATGTCACAAAAAGCTTAATGTTACAAAAAGGATAATGACACAAAAAGGATAATTTCACAAAAAGGATAATGACACAAAAAAGGATAATGACACAAGAATGGATAATGACACAAGAATGGATAATGTCACAAAAAAGGATAATTATTTCAGTTTAAACATCACAGAAAAGAACCAGTTGTCTTTTATTATTCTTTCTTTCATTCTTACTTTTTATATATTGTGTCAATAAATAAGATCACTTTTGGCTAAGGAGTTAGTAACAGGAAGCACTTTTTACAGTTTTACTTTTTTGAAAGAAAATTGATAGTGATGATTCTTTTCAGGTCCTAGAAGACTGTCAACATGACCTTTTTTACTGACTACTGCGCCTGAAACTTCTTTAACCGGAGAGTCAAAATGTTTCTACCCCATGACTCAAGCTCCTAGTAGCAAACCTATGTTTAACCAATTGGTAAACTTCCTACACATCGTATCTTTTGTAGACTTTGCATGGTTTACTCTTTTTAGACAACTCAGGGTGGTAGTACCTGTTAGGATCCTATATAGGGGTTAGATTGATGTGCTTAAAAATTATTTGTAGGACAGCTTGCATAAAAAAAAGAGAAAAGAAAACAAACAAAAAACCTCTTAAGCAAAAATAACACAAAAATGTAAATATGATCCGGCAATGAACGTGATTCCCTAACTTCTCGCAAAAATAACCCTTGACAGGTTGTCATACCATTAAAAACAATCAATCGATCAAAATGGAATATTAGAATTATGAATTTTTGAAGTTTTTTTATGAAGTTTCATGTGGAGTGCATAATCGTCAGACAGAAAACACACACGCACACGCATACGCACACACACTTATACACACACATGCACAGAGATACAGACACATAAACGCATAGACACACGTATACACACAGATACACGCATACATTGATACACTAACACACACACCGACAGGCGGACATATAGACACACACACATACACACACACACACTCTCTCTCTCACTCACACACGGGCAGGCAAACCGGCTGACAGACACACAAAGACTCATATTCACACACACACACACACACACACACATAGAGATAGATAGATAGATAGATAGATAGATAATATATTTAGATAATAATAGAACGACGGGTAAAAACTGAAGAAAAATGCTATCCTAAATAGAGCGATATGCAATAAATATTAGATATAAAAACTGACGAAGGCTCCTCCCACTCGAGTTTCATGAATGTCAACATAGCAAAACGAAGTAAATAAGGAAGTAATTATATTTCCGTTTAAATATTTTCGTTTAAATGTTTTCCTGTTTGTCACCAGATGTATACAATCATTTTAAGACGCTTGCTGTTTGTTAAAACATGTCACATGATCTAAACAAGTTGTGCGATAAATACCTTTTTGTTCTCCATTTCACATTTGAATTATTCAAATACATTATACCTGATTGAAATTACACTAGCGGTAAATTTGAAAGATGTATAGTTTCGTGTGTGTATTTGAATACCATATTTGTCTCTGCCTTCCACCAGACAAGACTTGACACAAGGTCAATGATCCAAAGGTCGATTATAGTGGGGATTTAGGGAAGGGGAAGGTCGGGCACGAGCCTCGACTCAAACCCTGCTGGACTGTGCTGATCATCGACCCACTTAGTGCAATGTGGGGCTAATGAGCCGAGCTGGACTTGGACCCAAATCTGGATCCAGGTACGTATGCCTGATTATAGCTTAAACTGGACAGCGAGGTACAGTACTATACAAGGGTGACATAGGTGCCAATAATGCAGCTCGCCCACCCGAAAGTAGCCCAGCCAAAATCGAGGGCCTTACGGCCTCAAGTCTGCCTTTGTTGAGCTGTGCCCGAACCAGCGGGCGTACATGATAAACGTGCGAGCTCCCTGAGCTTATTTTATTCTGAGAATCTTATAATGCATAATTGCTTCTCAAAATACGATCTACACAATATGATTTTCAATTCAATTTGCAGTCACACACACACACACACATTGTGTTTTCAGTTTTCAAATACCAACTGTCAACAAAATACTGAGTTAACTAAACTACTGATTAAGAATTGTCTAAAGTTCTTAGATTAAGTATTGACATTATACTAATATTCTTATCTGTGTTGATTTTATGACTGTGTTATGGTTAACGTGACCGCGGATTGTCTGAAGTTTTGAAATTAAATGTCGGATGATTATTCAGGTTTTATGTGTGTGTGTGTGTGTGTGTGTGTGTGATTCTTACACTTTGGAAAGAAATGAAAAATCTTTTAATGTTACTAGACCGACGCAACGGAACTGGATTTCACCTCATCAATCTTTCTTTCTTTCTTTCTTTCTTTCTTTCTTTCTTTCTTTTTTCTTATGCTTGCTTTCTTCCTTTAGTGTTTATGCTGTTTGTTGATTCTTTCTTTCTTTCTTTCTTACTAATTTTGTTTATCAATTATATGCAGATTTATATTTAATATGCATATGATATTCCATTTCTGTCCGACAAAAAATAAATATACATGTAAAAATAAAGATATTATCATCACCGATAGAATTTCCATGGATTTAAATAGTTGTCATCTATCTATCTATCTATCTATCATACATACATATATACATACATACCTACATATATTTACCCAACCCCTCAGCTCGAGCAGGATTTGACACACGATAATTTTTTTAGCAGACTTTAACAGGTTTGAACTCAGAATTTTCCTTCTTCTAGACCGGTTGCCATATCAAAGTTAAAGAGCACAGTCTAACCTACTATTTACCCATAGCTACAGAGAGAATAATTGGATTCATACCTTTCCTACGTTTATTACCGTTATGTGAAATGCAAACAGTCTCGTCCAGGGTTTGAACTGGAGTCACCGTATCCATTTCCTACGATGATAACCGCTACACCAAGAGCACCTCCCCAATCTATAATAAAAGTTTTCATTAAATTTATGTATCTATACCAAATAGATAAGCTGTCTATTGTTTGTCTGCGTTTGTTTCACGTTAAACGACTGAGCTTATCGATGTATTTTTGTATGAAGACATCTCCACTTACTACGAAATTTATGTGAATATGGCATCGGAGGTCATTCAATGTCTCCAGAGGTCAAACAACAAAAATTCCTAAATTCTAATCATTAGAAACAGTTAATTTTTATATCAAAATTTCTTTTAACATTGTTCTTGTGAATGGCAAAGTTATTTTTATAAAAACAAAATTAATTTTAACACTAGTTTTATATAGGAATATATCGCTTTTTTCTGTATTCCCTTGGGTCAGCCTAATGTTAGTTCTCAGGTTGAATCCCCGATCAACCTTTTCATGCTGGCACCCAATGGAAGAAGATCTAGTGTAATATACTGAAAAACCTTGTTATACAGGGTGTCTCAATATACAAGGAACCCATATGACTGCTAATAACTCTACTATTAATAATGTTGTGTTCTTTTTTGTTTCAGATTTGAAAATAGTATATTATAATAACTATTAATCCTTAATCACCATGTATCTGACAATAGAAGAAAAATATTTTGCGTCACAACTTATTTGGAGACAAAATCATTCAAAACTGCAAGCAAAATTTCGCAGGAATTCAACAATTCAACAATTATCCCAGGAAAGCCAAATTTATTGTTGGGTACACAAATACCAAACCACAGGGTTAGTAAACAACCCCAACAAGAAGGCAGAAAATCCTAGATCTTGCGGGAAGTTGACTGTAAGATGTCCTGACAATGTGGATGCAGTGAGTGATTCTGTCCAGATGAGTCTAAAAAAATCCCCCCAAAAATGTTCCCAAGGACTTGGTCTTTCATGTGTATCGTAGCCAAGTATCTTAAAGAAGGATCTTCAGCGGTACCCATACAGAATCTAGATAAAGCATAAACAGGTGACATCTCCACACTAGACGGAACCTCTCTGAAACTGGTAGACAAATTCACCTACCTAAGAAGCAGCGTCTCATCAACCGAAAAGGACATCGACACGCGGTTAATGAAAGCATGGACAGCTAGCGATAGACTATCGACCATGTGGAAGTTAGACCTGACCGATAAAATGAAACACAGTTTCTTCCAGGCAGTGGTCGTATCGATATTACTGTATGGATGCACTACTAAACGGATAGAAAAGAAGCTAGACGGCAATTACACAAGAATGCTGCGAGTAATATTGAACAAGTCCTGGCGGCAACACCCCACAAGGCACCAACTATACGGCCACCTACTTCCCATCACGAAAACTATCCAAGTTAGACGAACCAGACATGCAGGACACTGCTGGAGAAGCAGGGACGAGCTCATAAGTGATGTACTCCTATGGACCCCCACATATGACCGAGCAAAAGCAGGACGACCAGCTCGAACATACATTCAGCAACTATGTGAGGATACGGGATGTAGCCCTGAAGACCTGCCAGAGGCGATGAACGATAGGGAAAAGTGGCGAGAGAGGGTCAGGGATATCCGTGCTGGCGGCACGACATGATGATGATGATGATGATCATCATATTAATGGGTTGCATCTATTTTGAGACACCCTGTACTACGGACCTAAATGGTTTTTCTTTGAGCACATTTTAAAAACGTGATAAATCTAAATTTCCATGATTAGCTTTATTATTCAAACACTTTTTCATTATAATTCAGTTCATTATGAGTAAGCAAGAAAAGAAACAACAAAGAATCTATGATTTGCTTAACGCTGAAAACAAGCCAAAAGAAATTTCCGAAATAATTGGAGTTTCTTAATGGCCTCCATCAAGCCCAGACTTTAACCCCCTTAATTTTGCTATATGGGGCGTTTTAGAAAATAAAACAAATGCAACTTCGCATCCAAATATTCGTTTGCTGAAAACTGCTTTTGAGGAGGAATGGAATAAAATGTCTGAAGAATTTAATTTGAAGACATGAAAATCGTTTGGAAGTAATGTTGATACTATAATTGTAAAAAGTGGCGGCGATAATGAGTAAATTTACTATTTTGTGTCTATCTTCTTATTTTGTCGTTTATCTTTTAAAATGAGAATTAATCTAGTTTTATTATAGAACTGTCATTTGGCTATTATAAATTTATTCCATCTGTCCACTCCATAAGAGCAACCAGCGTCTTCAGATAACCATCACCCAATGGAGAGAAAAATTATAATAATATTCTTTCAATGGATTTTTACATATATATCTATATCTATATTGTTTACTTTATTTATAATTAAAGGGTGCTCAATATCAGAGGTATAGTGCACATATAAGTTAAAATAGCATAGTCTCAGAGTTAATGGTGCCTAGTGACAGTTAGTTTCTCGCCTATGTGATTACCAGACTATATATATGTATGCGTGCATGGGGTAAGGAAATGGACTCGATGAGCCGAGTTCAAACCCTACATGCATCTTGGTAATCTCATTTCTTGAGTCTTGATTAGCTGCTGGTTTCAGTGTGGATATGGTGCTCGATAAATATCCATCATCCTTTCTTATGCTTCCAGCGATTCAGGGACTGTATTGGGCTTGCTTACTTGTCTGCCAATAGGGCGCTAGTTGGAATCCCACCGGGACGGTGAGTATCGTATTGCTTCTACTATATCAGGTGGGAAACTTCTACAGGGGCTTTAGCCTTAGTAGGGTAAGCTATTTAGGAGAGTCTTCCTCTTCCTAGTATATATACAGGGTGTCTATAAAATCTGAGGGCACTTTAAGAAATTTATAACTTCATAAGCATTTGTAATTGAGAGAATCTGTGAAAACAATTCCTAATCTTAATGTATCTAGTTTTAAAAGAAATCTTTAGTATTTGTCCAACACAACATTTTTAGCAATTTTTGGAAACTTAAAGATTATTTCTTTTTTCAGAATAATGTCTGCCATATTTGACTCCATTAGATTTTTTTATGGGGGACATGTAAATACAATAGAGTATAGAACCAAATCTCATTTGTTAGAAAAATTGAAAACTAAAATAACTAATGCGATTTCAAATATTACTGTAAATCATTTGGCAAGTGTTTTGGGGGAATTACAAAATCCTATAAATCTTTGTATTAGTAATGATGGTGGCCATGAAGAAACTTAAAAAGAATAATAAAACAATAAAAAAATTGAAGTGTTTCTTCTCTCTAACATTTTATAGAGTCTTTCGAGCACAAATATTTATAAAGTTATAAATATTTTAAAGTGCGCACGGACTTTATGGACACTCCGTATATGTATGCATGTGTGTGTGTATGTGAAATCGTGACAGAACAAAAACGGCACATCATAGATTTTTATTAGAGCCATGCATTTAAAATGTTTGTGCTTAAAAAATAAAACAGTTTCCAGTCCAATTTGAAAGTGAATGATAATTTTTCGCGATTCGGGTTTGCACTGTACATAACTTCCTAATCATACAAATTCTCGATATAACAGATACACATGAAATACTAGTTAGGATCCTCATCCCTTCCTCGACAGGAGCATTAATATCATCATAGACCGCTGTTCCAACGTAAACACCAACGGGTTTACCGGTCACTTATCTCTATGACAACAGAAAAGCAATATCCCTTTTTTAGTTGCTTTGATATCTATATTTAGACCAACGTGCTGTTGTTGTTTTGAAAGCCCTGCGTTTCATTCTTGCGCACATGCGCAAAAAGAAACTAAATAACTCCAGTCGATGGAGGAGTCACAAGGGATTATTTTATGTGCCACTGTTACAGATATCATATGAAATACTATTTACGGTATTTGTTGACGACCCGTTAAAGAATTTACATAGGAGGAAGAACATATATGACAGATAAAGAAGATGAAGTGCATTAACATTTTGTAAGACTTTAAGAACGGTTAAAAAAAAGTAACCTTTCTTTTTTTACGAATAACAAAGATTATTGTATCGAGTGAATGAACGAAACTTGTGACACACACTCACCTGCCGTATATATATATATATATATATATATATATATATATATATATATATAATCGTCTTCTGAAGACCTGGACTTATTTCATATTTGTACATTTTCTTATATATATATATATATATATAAAAGAAAATGGAGTTTTTTCGTGTTTGTACATTTTCTTTTACATATATATATACATATTTACATATATATATTTACATATATATATATATATACATATTTCTTTTACATATATATATAAAAAAAAAAGTAGCGCCAGGATTGGTAGCGCCTAGATTGGCAGTACCGCCTTGAGCTACTGAAACTGTGCTATCACCCTGGTTGGCGGCTGATGAGGATAGGAAATCGCACGTGCTTTTTCACGTATGATGAAAAAAAAAAAGAAGAAAATGGAGTTTTTTCATATTTGTACATTTTCTTATATATATATATATATATATATAAAGAAAATGTACTATTTTGAAAAACTTCAGGTATTCAGAAGACGATTTTATTCATAGTTGAATTATTCACCAACGTCAAACGTTTCGTTTATAGCTTATCAACCATTCACAGGTAATTTAAGTCCAAATCCGCTTAATGTATTTTTATCATTAAGGGTTTTCGGACTATTGTCTTCATCTTTATTGTTATTTCCACAACGTTTCGGCAGATATGTCCTCTGGCCTTCTTCAGGTGTTTGTCGAACTCAGGAACCTACACGGAACTTTGAACAACACCCTTTACTGAATCCACGGGGTTACCTGTTCTGATTCCGTTAACCATAACCGGGTACAAGTGTTAAGGACTTCTTAACACTTGTACCCGTGTTCGACAAATACCCGAAGAATACCGGAGGACAAATTGGCCGAAACGTTGTGAAAATGACAATAAAGATGAAGACAATAGTCCGAAACCCTTAATGATAAAAATCATCAAGCTTCGTCTCAGAAATACAGACAACCACTTTATGCATATATATCAAATATATATGATTTGTTAACACATTTAGTACATAACATTTTTAAACGAGCCCGAGCTCATTCTTTTGTACACAGTTAAGTGTTTTCAAGTATTGCTATGTAACAGTAACAATTTAATTTAACATCAATCATTTGCTTGCACTCAGTTAAATGGTTTCAAGTATTGCTATGTAACAGTAACAATTTAACATCAATTATTTGTTTGCACACAGTTAAATGGTTTCAAGTATTGCTATGTAACAGTAACAATTTAATTTAACATCAATCATTTGTTTGCACTCAGTTAAATGGTTTCAAGTATTGCTATGTAACAGTAACAATTTAACATCAATTATTTGTTTGCACACAGTTAAATGGTTTCAAGTATTGCTATGTAACAGTAACAATTTAATTTAACATCAATCATTTGTTTGCACTCAGTTAAATGGTTTCAAGTATTGCTATGTAACAGTAACAATTTAACATCAATTATTTGTTTGCACACAGTTAAATGGTTTCAAGTATTGCTATGTAACAGTAACAATTTAATTTAACATCAATCATTTGTTTGCACACAGTTAAATTATTTCAAGTATTGCTATGTAACAGTAACAATTTAACATCAATTATTTGTTTGCACACAGTTAAATGGTTTCAAGTATTGCTATGTAACAGTAACAATTTAATTTAACATCAATCATTTGTTTGCACTCAGTTAAATGGTTTCAAGTATTGCTATGTAACAGTAACAATTTAACATCAATTATTTGTTTGCACACAGTTAAATGGTTTCAAGTATTGCTATGTAACAGTAACAATTTAATTTAACATCAATCATTTGTTTGCACACCATTAGATAGTTAATCAGTTCTATTTGACCTGTAGATACTGCCCTATCATGGTTATACTTGAATAGTTGGAAGGTAATCTTATTTTTGAATGAATTAGAGCTAATTTCTTTGCACACAAATATTGCTATTGTTTCTGTACGAATGGTTTCAATAATTTCGATCAACTCATATTTCTATTCATTATTAATTATTTGTTGGACACAGCGAAGTGGTTACAAGTATTGCTATTTAGCATTAATTATATTTTTCAACACTATTCATTTGCACACAGTTAAATGGTTGCAAGTATTGCTATGTAATACCAATAATTCAATTTTGGTATAGTTAAAGAGATTCAAGTATTGCTATTCAACACTAATAATTCTATTCAACATTACTCATTCGTTTGCGCACAACTGAATGGTTCTAAGTATTGCTATGTATCACTAACAATTCAATGGGACGGTCGTTTGTTTACATACAGTTAAATGGTCAAGCAGTTCTATTTCTAATCAATCAAGTCATTTGTTTGCACAAAGTTTAAATGTCAAATCGTTCTATTTGACCTTTAGATTGGACCCTATCTAGTGCTACCACTCTGGGCTAGAGTGGACCTGAGGGTAATAGCAATGAAGAAGTACCCCGCGTTCCCGAAAGCTTCAGGACAGGAGCATCACCATCAGATTGTTTAATATTATATCCAGGATACTCTTTGTGTTAGAGGGTGTTACCCCTCTACGGAGATGCAGTCGGTATATTCAACATTCCTCTAATGACTGAGCTGAGGGATCACGTGTAAAGAACTTGATTTTTATTATTGTAGAGGAAATTAAGGATTTTGATGGTTGGTCGGCTGGTTTTTATTGCATATAAACCTTAGTAGGTTATTTAATACCAAATCCATTTTTATACAAATAGTCAGTTCTCTTTCAAACAATTCAGTTTAGCATCATTACACAGTTTATTCAAACAGTTCTAATTCAGCTAATTCAGTTTAGTATAAGTACAGATTTTGTTTACACACAGTTAAATATCAAAACTGTTCTATATTAAACAATCAGTTTAGTGTAAGTACAGTTTCAATGTCAAAAACAGTTCTAATTCAAACAATTCAGTTTAGCATCAGTATGCAGTTAGTTCTATTTAACCCATAGATAGGGCCCTACCAGGTGCTACCATTCCGGGCCAGAGTGGACTTGGGAGCGATGGCAATGAAGGAGTACTCCGAATTCCCCAAAGCTCCTGCATTACTGGAACCTTACCATCAGATTGTTTAGTGTCATATCCAGGACACTCGTTGGGGGGGTCTTACCCTTCTGCAGAGAAGCAGTCGGTGTATTCTACAGCCCCTGCCGATTGGGCAAAAGGATTTTGAGCCGAGGGTAATCTAGGGTGACAAATCTTCTATATTGCAATATCAGTTTATCGTTACAAGCTCCATAATCAAATCTGGACAAGATTTTAGAAAGATTGATAAAAAGTTGTTATTTATTTAAGAATTAATTCTATTTGTAACGTTTTTCCAAAAAATTAGAATTCAGTAAAGCAAAACAGGACAAGAAGAGTTATATAATTAAGGAATGATATTTTTTATATCAATCATTTTTCGTCAATTATATTTTATCATTCAGTTTGGTTGGGCTTTGAACTATTCGGGTTAAGAGTTCAGGTGTGTAGTCATTGGGTACAGTTTTACGCTCGTGCGCAAAGGATATGACAATCACCATTGTCATTATAAACCCCCAGACAGGAAATGGAGCTGGAGTGTGGATGACGTTATGCACAGAAGAGTTGGTCCTGAGAATTTGAGGATTGTGAAAAAGAGTCAGTTGAGAGTTGAGATTGGACCATGGAGACAGTTGAGTTCTCTGCCGTTGAGGCGTGTAATTGGGTTTTTCGGATCTCTACAGACAGAGATCTTAAACATCACAAGATGCGCCCCGCGTTGAAATGGGGCTAGCATAGTATGGTTAGCATAAGCTTTTAAGAATTGTGTCTCTCTCCTCGTGTCGCTATGGACCGAAGTCAAGAAATTAATAAACCCGTTTGTATCTGAAACAACAGAGTCGGCATGTATTTGTATTTGCATGTATTTGTATTTATATTGTATTTGCGGTTGCATATGTATTCGTGTAGTATACAACAGAAGGATACTTTGTAACATTTAACCCATCTTGTGTAATGTTCTTGTTTTTTAGCTCTGAGTAGATTAAATACAAATATAAAAGTAATATAAGTGTGTGCGTGTGTGTGCGCTCGCGCGTGTGTGTGTGTGGACGTACGTACGCACGTGTGTGTGTGTGTGTGTGTGATAGCAGAGATGCCCGTGGAGTAATGGTTATCGTCGAAGGAAATGGACAGAGTGACCCGAGTTCAAACCCTGGACGAGGCTGTTTGTATTTCAAATAGCGCTAATACTCTTGGGAAAGGTATGTATCCAACTATTCTCTCTCCAGTTATGCGTAAATAGTAGAGCAGATCAGGCTTTCTAGCCTTAGTATGGCAACCAGTCTAAGAGAAGGAAAACTCTGTTACACTCCGCTTAAAAATAACCTTGTGTCGCTCCCAGTTGTACTTCGCTTTAAAACTGACCTTGCGTCACATCCTGTCCATGGTGGAGAGGTTGGGTAACTGCATATAAGATTTCTCAGGTTTGGTTCAATCTTATGTAAAAATTGTCAGGAATCTTCTTTCCGGCCTATTATTGCCATTATTTGGAAGTTTCAAGGGTGTACTCGACGGTGGAGCTTCCTCAATGTCTAGTTTGGTTCTTTGCTTAATGGCACACCAACCTTGGTGAATTATTTAACGCCAAAACAATTTTTGTAGAAGAACAGCTGTGATACTATTTCACACACAACTTGAAGGATAAAAGAATTCATACCTTTCCCAAGAGTCTAAAAGTCTAAAAGTGGATGTAATAGTTCGAATTGGCTTACTTCGAGGTTTCAATCCAGAACTTTAGTCATAACGACAAGGGGATAAAACTGCTTCTGACTCTGTTCATCTAAAACATCTTAATTCACTGGGTAATTTTAAATGCGTGAATCCGCTCCTTCTGCTTGTTCCACTTGTGTGCCGCTTAAAAACCAATTTGACTTAATGAGGAAACACACACACACACACACACACACACACACACACATGTGGGCGCATGTTAGTAAAGATTTTCATTATGTTTGTGTATATATATATATATATATGCGATTGTAACCCAGAAAAAAAAGAACACGTCTTAACGGGATTTGCTTAAAAGAAATTCACTTAAAGATAATCCAACTTAGAGGATGAAGCAATTTCCAATCAAATTTCTCGCCTATGCGTTTATTAGACCAGATGAATGCATCAGCGAAAAACTCCTAATCAGCGCTGGCTCTGTATCTACACTATCCTATTGTATATATATATATATATATATATATATATATATATATATATATATATATATATATATAAGAAAAACCTTTAGAAATAACTCATATTTTTTGTAATAATATTTATTTCAGCAGACCTCCATTTAAAAAAATGTTAGATCTGCATTTTCAGACAAAGACATAATGAGTAATTTCTAATCAAGGTTTCATTTTTTTTATCTGTTCAATAATTCTGATGGTGTGAAAAAAAAGCAGATATACAATTTGCAATTAAAAAATATAACACACACTTATATCTGGGAAAAGATTCCGTAAAAAAAAATAAAAGACACACACACACACACACACACACACACACACACACACACACACACACACACACACATATATATATATAGATATATAGATATATATAAATATATATATAAATCCAACGGAAGCAGAAAAATCTACCTAGGTTTCCCGCCGCCTTCAAACCGGATCATGAGGATGATTCTAAATCTATCTATCTCAATCTATTCATATTTGTCAATCGGTCTATTTTCATCTACGGATCTATCAATCTCAAATTTCAATCAATCTATACATGTGAATCATACGAATGATCGATTAGGTGAAACTTAGGTAGATTTTTGTCTGACTCTGTCGGCACTTAGATTTCGTTCTACTAAGTGTATTGAGTACTCTTAAGTTTAACTTAAGGAATTACGTCGGTGTTTTTTTCTTTTGACTAGACATACGTTATTGTTGTCCAGTCGGCTGGGGCTGTAGAATACGCCAACTGTACCTCTGCAGAGGAGTAAGACCCCCCACCACCACCAACAACGAGTCTCCTGGATTTGACATTAAACAATCAGATGGTGAAGTTCCAGTAATGCTGGAGCTTTTGGGAATGCGGAGTACTCCTTCATTGCCATCGCTCTCAATTACGCTCTGGTCCGGAAAAGGGTCCTGTCTATGGGTCAAATAGAACTAAACCGTGGTTTCGAAAGTTTATTCTTTTTGAATTTAAACTGCATATTTATGCTTAACTGAATTGTTTAAAATAGAACTGTTTCGACATTTAAACTCTGTACTTTTGCTAAACTAAATTACTTGAAATAGAACTGTTTTGATATTTAAACTGTATACTTACGCTAAACTAAATTGTTTGAATTAGAACTCTTTGACTAAACTAAATTGCTTGAAATAGAAATGTTTTTGGCAATTAAACTGTGTACTCATGCTAAACTGAATCGTTTGAAACTGTACAGATTATTTATATAAAATGAATTTGGCATTAAATAACCTACGAAAAAACCAACCAACAAGCCATCATACGTTATTGTTTGATTATTTTCAAGTATGTTTATAAAATATATTTCTTTAAAGGCAATACACAATTGTTCAGTGAAAATAAAGCAGTTTTTAGTCTGATTTGTAAGTAAACGAAAATTTAGTGAATTCAATTCATTTTGGACATTTTTAATCATTCAGATTCTTGATATAACAGAGACGTCTAGAAAAATGCAGATTAGAATCTTTCACTCTTTCCTAAACAGAAACATCAACAACATCATGGACCATTGTTACAATGAGATCCCAACAAGTTCATCTAACACACACACACACACACACACACACACACACACACACACACACACACATACATATATATATATATATAAGATTTTAGAAAAATTCTTAATCTTTGACCAAACGTATTCCTAAAGCATTATAACCTTATATATATATATATATATATATATATATAGTGTGTGTGAGAGAGAGAGAAGGGGAAGGGAGGGAGGGAGAGGGAGATGGAGAGAGATGAACACACTGTGAAAGAAGAGAATATGATATATAAATGCGTATATTTGTTCTTTAATCTCTCCACAGAAAATCAATGATAAAAACGTTGTTTGGGCTTGAAACCTTTCACCTCCGCTATATATATATATATATATATATATATATATATATATATATATATATATATATATGAAGAAAGCTGGGTCGATTGATAGATATATAGAATTGAGACAGATAGATAGATGTAAATAGACTGAGATAGACAGAGATGGACAGATTGAAATAAATACATAGATAGAATCAATCCTACAAATAATGATTATCTACTTTGACAATTTCTTTTTTCACATGCAACAAATGGTTTAAGAACATAAAACTTACAGGGTCATCGTGTCCATTTCTAGTGATCAGTGCGTCCATTTTGTTTTCTGCTTTTTCTTTTTTTCCTTACAACCAAAACTTTTTTGTTTTTGGAAAATCTTCCCCAAACTGGATTCTACTGTTGTTTTCTTTCCAACGATCGCCTTTGAGAAAAAATTATCAAACCGTGAGAGTTTCGCTCCAAATGTGAGCCTTAACAACAAACACAAGGTGACACGCCCACTGGGTCGACTGTTTTCATTGGTTACTAAAACCACACCTTCTCTCTTCGAAAAATCAGATAATCACCCCCCCCTTTCTCACATGAATTTAACCTAATTCTTTTTTCAATTTTAAAGATTTTATATATCCACGTCAGCACAATAAAGAATTGGACTTATTTACTTTGTCTTGTGTTTGTTACTTAGCTGAATTTTCAAACAGTTGAAATAAGGATGGGGATTTTATTTAGTTACAGTTCAATTTCAATTCTCTAAGATCGTTTTCATTTACGAAGCATCATTTACAAACCTCATCATTCTAGTCATCAAATTATGCTGTCAGAATGGAGTTCTCTGACTCTCTCTCTCACCATCCGTCCCTATCGTCCATCGCTCTTGGCTGGTCGTACAAATAACATCCTATGTCCGTACTGACAGGATATATGTCTTCGTTGGCCCGCTAATAATGGCGAGTCCATTTGTAGGAGTCCATAAGAAAAAGTTGTTCATGAGCTAGTCCTTACTTCTTCAGCGGTGTCCCACATGTCTCATTTGTCTAACTTGAATAGTTTTTGAGATAGGAGGTAAGTGGTTGTACAGCAGCGGTTTTGTGGAATGTTGCTTCGAGGATTTATTTAAAACAGCATTCTTGTATAGTTCCCATCGAGTCCTTTCTCCATGCGCTTTGTTAGAGTCAAAGTGGTGCATCCATACAGTAGTACTGTCACGAACACAGCTTAGAAGAAATTCAGTTTTATTTTCTCGGAGAGATTAGATTTCAACATGACTGATCCAAATTAGTTCATGTCTTTTCTATAAAGTAAAAAATAGGGGGCACTCTGAGAGAATCGAACTCATTAACCAGGGCCCACAGTTCTATCTCGTTAACCAATGCATAACGTGAGGCGGTCCCTTCTTCTTAGGTTGCCGCGTATGAGGTTTACTCGATTGATAATTTTACTTTCAAGGTGGATTTCAAGAAGTGTGAATACGATTGTAACATTTTCTATAATCAGGTTCTCGCACAGAAATTGCATGTGTTGCCCCACCCCCACCCCGCTTCGCCATGGGCAATATGTGACACAAGGTCAATTTTTAACAAAATGCCTGGCGAAAAAGCAGGATGGGAACTACATAAAGATGCTGCCTGCTATTTTGAACAAATCCTGGAAGCAGCGCTCCACAAACCAGCCGCTGTATGGCCACTTACCTCCCATCACACAAACCAACCAAGTAAGACATGCTCGACGCTACTGAAAAAGTAAGGGTGAACTCAATAGATTTGCACACAGAGACACACATTCGTAAGCCCTGTCCGGACACTGGATGCCGTCAAGAGGACCTTTCAGAAGTGATGGCCGATAAGGACGGATGGAGAGAGAGAGAGAGAGAGAGAGAGAGAGAGAGAGAGAGGTGCCCGTGGTGTAATGGTTATCGTCGTAGGAAATGGACACGGCGATACGAGTTCAAATCCTGGATGAGATTGATTGCATTTCACATAGCACTAATACCCTTGGGAAAGGTATAAATCCAATTATTCTCCAGGTATGGGTAAATAGTAGGGCAGACTGGGTTCTTTAGCCTTGGTGAGGCAACTAGTCTAGGAGAAGGAAAACTCTGAATTTAAACCTGTTAAACTCCGCTTAAAAATTAACCTTGTGTCATATCCTGCCCGAGCGGAGGGGTTGGTAAATATGGATGGTGAGAGGGGGAGAGGGGGAGAGAAAGAGAGAGAGAGAGAGAGAGAGAGAGTTAAAGGAATTCGTTTTATCAGCACGCCTTGCTGATGAGCATGATGAGGATGATAAAAGCTGATTGTTATTCAGTTTTCCTTCTCCTAGCTTGGTTTCCTAGAACCCATATTCTGCCCTACTATTTACTCATAGTTGGAAGAAGAAGAGATAGATTCATGCTTTTCATAAGGGCATGAAGAGAAGCGTGGAGTGAAAGTCGAACAGCCTCGTACAGGGTTTGAACTCGGGTTGTCGATTCCATTTACAATACGCGCCTCTTACATAGATTTTATGATCGACAACTTTTCCTGGTTTAGAAGAGGGGTCTCACACTTAAGCCATTACTTTCTGGGGCAGAGGTACAGCAGGCCAAAATGACATGAGGGAGTGTGATTTACACCATTTGTAATTCTAATCTGCAAAACACCTAAAAGGCTGCTATTTTTTCCACGATAATAAATGGAATAAGTGAATTCGACAATTTTTCCATTTCTTATTTTCCTTCACTTCATTTTTACTTTAGATAAATTCCCATTTTTTCCGTTTTCAATTTTGATTAAATTCATTTTTTCCATTTTATTGTATTTTCTGGGCAAATTGCAATAAACTTTACAATTGATAGTAAAGCAAAGAAAACAAATGCAAAATACGAAATTTTATCACATAGAAATATCAGATATCATTTTTGTTTATTTAACAATCTTCCTGCTCACATTTTTTTTTCTATTTGTGTGTGTTATCTGTCACCTCAAGTAAACCCTTCACGTCGTCATGTGTTGTCAAATCAACCCCCTCTCACGTTGTTAAACAAAATAAAACAAAAGACAAAAATTCCAAACGTTTTGTTGCTGGAGTAAATTTTCTTTAATCTTAGTCACCTAAGTAGATCTTTGAAACAAGCCGATGTTCTTATAAAAAATGTTTTTTGAATGTAAATAAGATTGGATTATTTATATTGTATTAATTTTTGATCAGGAAGTAAGTGATTGAATATTAAGATATATTCTAACCTTCCCCGGGGAAGAAACATGGCCAAGTGCGTGAAGCAAATTACGAAATTTTAGGAAAATAGTCACGAAAATTGCTCTGCTATATGCCAGAGAAAATTAGCTTGCGGGCTGCGTGTTAAACGCTTCTGGTTTAGAGCTTTTAAAACAGATTTAAGAAGATTTAAATCAGATCTCTCTCTCTCTCTCTCTCTCTCTCTCTCTCTCTCTCTCTCTCATACACACACACACACACACACACACACACACACAAAGATGTGTGTGTAATTTGTTCATATGTGTTTTTGTAATCTGAAGTTCTATTATTTTGTTATTGTATTGCGTAGAGTCCATAATACAATAACAACCACCTTTATCAGAAGATGTGATGATAATGTTGTTAAGGCTGGACAAACCTCTCAATGCAGCTACGTGTTTTCTGGGTAAAGCATAATCATCTGTGTTGATACGTGGTGCCTTCAATAAGTTTCCAGACTTTTTTGTACAGGCATTTAAAATTGTTGTAGACTCTTGAAAATTCACTATTTTATTGCTATACATCTTATGAGATGACTGACCAATTTTTAGGATTTCAGGTTCAAATGAACAGCTACAGCAGTAATTGGAATACACCCTACTAAAGCCTGATTGTCACTGCTGGTGAATTTCAAAAATGCAGCGAGGACACTTTAGAAGAACGATATGCAATAAAATTGTTTTAAACTTGAAAAAGATGACACAGAAACGAATGGAATGCTTCAGACTGCTTTTGGAGCATCTTGCATGAATCGAGCATCAGTTTTTGAGTGGCATAAGATTTTTCAAGGAAGACAGGGAGTCTGTGAGGGATGATGAGAGGTGTGGGAGGAGTAAGGAAGTCAATAGACCAGAGTTGATTGGCCAAAGAGTTAGGGTTAGGGTAAGGGTTACTATGTTGAGGTTTTAAGGGAGTTCAGGAAGAGATTCCTTGGGAAGAAGCCAGCAGTCTTCAAATCGGGTCAGTGGCATTTCCACCAGGACAATACACTTGTCCACAACTTCATCCTTGTCACAGAGTATTTGACCAAGATGGGCATCAAGGCACTTCCTCAGCCTCCCTATAGTCTAGACCTTGCTCCCTGTGACTTTTGCTTATTTCCTAAGCTCAGAGGCTGTCGTTATGAGACAACTGAGGAGATGAAAGAGGCTGTGACGAAGGTCATTGACACGCTCACACAAGAGGACTTCCATGGGGCCTTGAAGAAGTTGTTGGAACGGTACAAGTGCATTGCAGCCGGAAGAGATTACTTCGAAGGGGACTAGAGTTTCATGTGTGTACTATCAATAAAAGTGCCTATACAAAAAAAATCTGGAAACTTATTTAATGATCCTCGTATTAGTGGTTGCCACGATTGTATAAATCCTTTATTGAAATTAGAACCGCTGTGTCAACAATTTATGTTTATGAAAATTTACAATATCGTGTTTTTTCACTCCTATGACAAATTTTAGATCGAACTGAATGGCTTCTTTATTGATTCGGCTGAATTTAGTGTTCGATTTATTCTGAACAAGATTATTCCTCCCGACATGTTTCGGGCTGCTCTTGGTACAGAATAATTGAAGTTTTTGTTTTAGTTTGGAAATATGTGAGTTTTTTAGCTGTCTAGGAATAGTTTGGTTTGGTTGGTTTCTTTGTTTAATGGCATATCAACCTTTATAGGTTATTTAACAACCTTTATAGGTTATTTAATGCCAAAGCCATTCACCTAGAAGAACAGTAGTGGCACTATTTAACCCACAGCTGGGAGGATCAGGAGGTTCATACCTTTCCCAAGGGTATTTGCCAGAAAGTGAACGTAATAGCGCGACTGAAATATGAACTCGCTTACTACGATTTCGCAGTCCATCGCTTTACCCATTACACCACGAGGACACCCCTCTGTGTCTAGGAATGACAAAATTATCATCACACCTGATAAAGGTAGAAGTGTTGTTAGTTGGAACTCTACGTTTTGCAATAACAAAATAATAGACTTATTTGACGAATAGAACACAAATGATCATATTTAAAAAAAAATTATTAAATATATAGATTTTTATATTTGCTTAGAGCTTGGGCTAAACAACATCTTATTGTCCTGGAAGTCATTTATATTTAATTTAATAGGCCTTCTCTCGGCAAGCAAAACCCCAAACACCCTTTGAATTTATTCGGAGATATCTCGTGGTTTTAAATTTTTTTCTCCCCTCCCTTTGTCTTGCTATCATTTTTCATTTTCACCCCCCCCGCACTTTACCTAATCTTATTTACATTGTTTTAAATGACTTCAGAAGGCTGTCGCTTGAAAAATCTCAAATAAACGGGCCCTTGCGATTTCAATAAAATTTCTTCATATTGTAAATCTATTTTTGCACATGTCTCTAGGTATTTGTCTTTTTAAATTTGGATGTATCGATAATTTATTTATGTTATATATATATATATATATATATATATATATATATATATATATATTGATATTAGTGGTTGCCACGATTAGTCTTTGTAAGAATCCTTTATTGAAATCAGAATCGTTGTGTCTACAACATATATATATATATATATATATATATATATATATATATATTGATCCAATCAGAGAAAAAAGTAAATATTTTAAAATGAATAGGTTCACAAGTAGATTTTTTTCGAAGTTATTTATATTTATTTCACACGTGTTTCTAGTGTTTACACTTTCATTAGGAAGATAATAATGTTAGAACGCGGCGTTGTTTTTTATTTATGCAGTGCCGACTGTTTTGATAAAGCTGTTGTTCTTTTTAATTCCAGGATTTGTCAGAGAATTTTCAGGTTGCATCAATATATATATATATATATATATATATATATATATATATATATATATATATATATATATATATATATGGAAGTAAAACTGACGGTAAGTCAATGTACAACTATGAAAAAAACAAGTATTTAGTAGATGATTTTATGTAGCGTTGGCAAATGATTTAGCTATAAATAAAATTCTCTGGTGAATATTTTGTTTTTATGTTCAACCCCGCCCCACAATATATAAAATTGAATTCTTAAAAGAATTTCAATTTCTGATGTAAAGAAGAAAGTCTGGGCATTGTCACGAAAGCCGAGGCATTGTCACGAAAGCCGAGGCATTGTCTTTTCGTTATTTGTGTAATCAAATTAGTATTATACCATTTTGAATGAACAGTTGGTTTTGGGTTCAATTGTCGCTGCAGACCATAAAAGTCAACTGTATTCTCGACGTCTATAGGTTGAATAAAGGGTTTCCATCTGAAATTTCCAGAAGGCTACAAATTTTGACAAGCTCATAAAGAAGACCGAAGAGTAAAACAGCCGAAAAGTTATTACTATAACAACCAAGATGATGACACTAGTACGAATAGTTAAATGAATATAATTACAACATTTTCAATTTTGAATTATCAAATATATGTAGATTCATAGATACGTATATGTGGCTGCCCTATTCGCTAACTCTGAATGAACCATGAGAAATCGTTTGGTTTGGTTTGGTTTGGCTTGGTTGCGTTTTATGGCATATCAACTCTTGTGGGCTATTTAATGCTAAATCCTGTTTATACACACACACACACACACACACACACACACACACACACACACACACACACATATATATATGATTTGTAAGCAAATAATTTGTAGGTAACATTTTAAACTAGCCTGAAGTCATTGCATACAGTTCAGTGGTTGTAAGTATTGCTATTTAACACTTATTATTCTATTTAAAATTAATGATAATCCATAGAAAAAGATTGAACAGTTCTATTTGACTCATAGCTGTGACCCTAACAGGTACTTGTGCTCTGGGTCAGAGTGGACCTGGGAGTCATAGCAATGAAGTACTCCACATTCCACAAAGCTACAGAACTGGAGTATCAGATGGTTTAGGGCCATATCCAGGATACTCGGTGTAGGTGGGGGTCTTACCCCTCTGCAGAGATGCCGTCGGCGTATCCTATAGTCCCAGCCGTTTCATGTAGAAATCGTAATAAATTGATAAAAATACCCAGACGCATACACGCATATATACATATAGCATATTACCCATCAAAAATTATGGAAGCATTGTCGTCAGGTCTTAGATTGCATTGACTCTATCTGCTGCATAGGGTAAGACCCCCGAAACGGGTGCCCTGGGTAAGACTCTAGTGGATCTAATGGTGAGGCTCCAGTTCTGGAGATTTGGGGAGGGTGGAATAACTCTTTCTGGACATTACTCCCAGGTTCACTCTGACACAGACTGATATTACCTGTTAGGGTCCCATCTATGAAGCATACAGATCTGCCCAAAAGTTTTTGTATTCGATTGGAATAATTCATACTATATTACCAAAAATTATTTGTACTTTTACAAAAAATTATTAATAGTTACTTGAAACCATATAACTTTGTCCGAGCAAATGACTATTATTAAATTGAAATAATTACTTGACATCATATAATTATTATGGCCCTGTCGGATAGGGCTGAATAATACACCGACAGCATCTCTACAGAGGGATAGGATTCCTCCAATGAGTGTCCTGGATATGACATTAAACAATCTGATGGTGACGCTTCAGTAATGCTGGAACTTTGGGGAATGCAGAGTACCCCTTCATTGCCATCATTCCCAGATACCCTCTTGCTCGGGATGGTAGCACTTGATAGGGTCTAATTGAACTGTTTGATATTTAAACTGAGTGCAACCAAATAACTTTTGCCAAATTGAATTGTTTGAAACTGGACTGTTTAATCATTTAACTGTATATAACCAAATGACTGATGTTTAATTGATGGCTGGCTAGTTGTTTGGGTTTTATGGCATATCAACCATTGTAGGTTATTTAATGCCAATTCCATTTTCATACAAATAAACTGTTCTATTTAAAAGAATTCAGTTTAGCATGAGTACACAGTTTGTCAAAAACATTTCTATTTCAAGATATTCAGTTTAGTCAAACAATTCTATTTCGAAAAATCCAGTTTAGTATAAGTAAAGTTTCAATGTCAAAAAGAGTTCTATTTCAAGTAATTCAGTTTAGCATAAGTATGCAGTTAAAATATCAAAACAGTTCTATTTCAAACGATTCAGTTTAACATAAGAATGTAGTTTAGTTCCATTTAACCCATAGATAGGGCCCTATCAGGTGCTACCACTCCGGGCCAGAGTGAACCTGGGAGTGATGGCAATGAAGTGTTCCACCTCACCCAAAGCTCCAGCATCATTAGAACCTCACCATTAGATTGTTAAGTGTCATATCCAGGACACTTGTTGGTGGGTGGTCTTACCTCTCAGCAGAGCAGCAGTCGGTGTATTCTACAGCCCCAGCTGACTGAGCAATGATGTTTAATTGAACTGTTGGTGATACATACTTGGAACAATTTAACTTTTTTGACTTATGCTAAATTGAATTGTTAGAAATAGAACTGTTTCATCATTTAACTGTGTGTATCTACAAAATGTGTTTATAAATCACATATTCAATATATATGTAAAAACAGGATTTGGCAATAAATAGCCAACAATGGTTGATATGCCGTAAAACCAAACCAAACCAAACTATATAATCAGTAGTATTTGATAGGAACACTTGAAACCATACAACTGTGTGCAAATTATTTGTAATCGACAGTAATATTTGATTCAAGACAAAGAATATGTTATGACATATTTAAATGTAATACCTCCAGTATTAAGTTTTATCATTTCTGACTGTTTTTTTTCCTGCTTTATTCTTGTTTTTATCGGCCTAGTGGGTAGAATGTTCGTCAATGGTCCGGGAGACCTGGGTTCAGTCCCAGGTCACGTCATACCAAGGATTTTTAAAATGATACTTGATACCTCCTTGCTTATCACTCTGCAATATAAGGTACGTATCAAGGGGAAAGTAGAGCAATCCAGGGAAAGGAGTAGCGCCCTCCCCTACACCTTGGTGTAGTAGCTATTGAAAAGGGAGCCTTCGGGTCGCCCTCGACTTCGGTCGCCAACTTTACTTATTGCAACGTGTTGGTCGTTTTTACGTGGTGGGCCTCGGAAATTAGTAGACAAGTTCACGTTCCTCGGCAGCTGTGTCTCATCTACTGAAAGTGATGTTAACATACGCTTAGCGAGACTGTGGACAGCTGTCAATTGACTATTGATCATATGGAAGTCTGATCTATCCGATAAAATAAAACGGGATTTCTTTCAAGCCGTGGCTGTATCCATACTATTATATGGATGCACTGCATTGACGCTAACAAAACGTATTGATAAAAAGCTGGATGGAAACTACGCAAGAATGCTACCAGCTATTTTGAATAAATCCTGGAAGCAACCCCCACGACGCAACAGCTGTGCGGCCACTTACCTCCCATCTCTAGAACCATCCAAATAAGACGTGGGCGAGTGCTGGAGGAGCCTTGACGAACTCATTAGTGACGTTCTTCAATAGACCCCAACTCATAGACGGGCCAATGTTGACCAAATAAGAACTCTGAGCGGACACAGGATGTAGTTTAGAAGACCTACCGAGAGCGATTGATGATAGGGACGGATGAAGAAGGAGAGTCAGGGGAATCTGCGCTCTCAGCTCAACTTGTGATGACGACCATTGGGTAAGCATTACAGACGAGCCATAAAGCTTCCAATATATTTTGATGTAAAATCCCCGGTCTTATGATGCTTGTATAACGTGGCTGTTGCTTTATTGATGAAGCTATGAAAGCGAAAAGAATCAGCGAGAATGTACAAGTCAGTATCCATTTTTTAGAATGTAAATTTGGAGAGAAGGTTAAAACGCAAAGGTGAGTCAAAAGTTTTGGAATAATTTGGTAGTACGTGCTAGTTTGTGGCACGTATATGACGTGACCAAAACAGTTAAAGCTATGGTGGAAGGTACCTCACTGTGGTCAGTAGTATCGGAGAAGCTGGTGTGTTGACACGTTGTGCATTGCTGCACATATGAACGTGCAATGTAGACTCATGCGGAAACTTACGCTTTTAAGAGTTTGAACTGGGCCATAACTATTCGGAAGTAATCAAAAATATTTATTATTCAAAAAGTGAAGTAGCAGCTTATTACAGTTTAGTAACCGGTTGCTTGAAGGAATTTCGCTCGGGTCGCCCGAACCTCGACGATCAGGCAAGGTCTGGAAGGCTCTAAACCGTCTATTCCGAGGCTGTGCTCAAAACCATAGGGACAGATCCGGTGAGTAGCACTCGGAGAGTATCAGGCGAGATCAACATTTGATAGTCTTGTGGGATTAGTCACCTTCATGACCGCGGCAAAAGCATCCTGCCAAATTGTGCTTCACTTTAACAAAATATCATAAAACGCTCTAGTAATTACATTTAACAAGAATGAAAAGTAATTGAATTTAAACTTAAAAGTAATTAAATATATATATATATATATATATATTAAAAGTTATTGAAATTAAAATTAAGAGTAATTGAATATACATATATATATATAAATATATATATGCTTCCCTACTCCAGTAGGGTTGGGCTCTCTAGTGATGGAAGTAAATGTGTTGCCATTAGCGTAATGCAAGGCTCTTCATATGAATTGAGCTCTCGGTAGCGGTTAAGTGGATATATGTAAACAAAAACAATTGTGATACATAACCGATTAAATTTCCTTTTTTCGTATGGGCACTTTTACTGATAGTACACACATGAAACTCTAGTCCCTTTTGAAGTAATCTCCTCCGGCTGCAATGCACTTGTTGCACCGTTCCAACAACTTCTGGAAGGCCCCATGGAAGTCCTCTTGTGTGAGCGTGTCAATGACCTTCGTCACAGCCTCTTTCATCTCCACAATTGTCTCATAACGAAAGCCTCTGAGCTTTGGGAATAAGCAAAAGTCACAGGGAGCAAGGTCTAGACTGTAGGGAGGCTGAGGAAGTGTCTTGATGCCCATCTTGGTCAAATAGTCTGTGACAAGGATGGAGTTGTGGACTGGTGCATTGTCGCGCTGGAAATGCCACTGACCCGATTTGAAGAGTGCTGTCCTCTTCCGACGGAATCTCTTCCTGAACTCCCTTAAAACCTCAACATAGTAACCCTAACCCTTTGGCCAATCAACTCTGGTGTATTGACTTCCTTACCCCTCGCACACCTCTCATCATCCCTCACAGACTCCCTGCCTTCCTTGAATCTCTTATGCCTCTGAAAAACTGATGCTCGATTCATGCAAGATGGTCGAAAAGCAGTCTGAAGCATTCCATACGTTTCTGTGGTATCATTTTTACCAAGTTTAAACAGAATTTTATTGCATATCGTTCTTCTAAAGTGTCCTCACGTCCAGATTGCATTTTTGAAATTCACCAGCTGTGACAATCAGGCTTTAGTAGGGTGTATTCCAATTCCTACTGTTCATTTGAAGCTGAAATCATAAAAATTGGTCAGTCATCTTATAAGATGTATAGCAATAAGATACTGAATTTTCAAGAGTCCACGACAATTTTAAATGCTTGTACACAAAAGTCTGGAAACTTATTGAAGGCACCACGTAATAGATAATCATTATTTAAAATAGGAAATTTAGTAATTCAATATAAGAATTATTAGATTTTCTCTTTCAATTATTATATATGAGATTATTACGTACTTTGGGTTTGGTTTCTTTGCTATATGGTATATAAACCTTTGGGTTATTTACTGCCATGCTTGTGGAAGAACAGTTGCGGTTACGTCGTGATTAGAAAAACAAAAATGAATAAAATAAAATTTCCAGAAGCCCCTGACAGGAAATGGGGACGATGCATGCCCGGAAAAGGAACCGTCCCTGCGAAAAGGAGTTATTCGACCTCACTTCAGCGGTAATCCTCAGACTAAAAGGACGTTTTTCCACGCGACTGCTTGTTTACCATGAGGTTTGTGTCTGCTGCTAGCGAGCCGACACATTGAAACAAGCATCATAAAAAGCACCAAAAGGGAATTATCAGCCACTACTTAAAACACCGAATTTGGACATAGCAACCACCGAAAACGACTAGGGCATTTCAACGTTTTATCTGAAAGAAACGACTTTTCTCAAATAGTCCAAGATGATGTTCTCGGTACAGAGGAGCCGTGTGAAAACCCAAGCAATATAAAGTTGAAATTCAAAGAGAACAAAATTGAAACTTAAAAGGTATCTCCCATGTTCGTCTCCTTTTTCTTCTTTTGCAGTCTTCATAGGCTAGAAAACGCCAATAAATTAAGATGGGATCAGAAGAAAACCAATGGAGTCAGATATCTAAACTCAAAACACCAAATAACCAACAAGTCTTCATAACCCCTACAATTCTATTTAACGCATAGTTGGGGTGGGGGATACACTCATTTCCCCAAGGGTATTAATCCAAAGGTGAATGTAATAAAACGACTAGGGATCGAACTTGCTTACTTCGACGTCACAGTACAGCATGTTAGCCACTACACAACGGAAACTACCGCGGATTAATTTTGAACAGTTATGTATATTTATATTTCGTTTATATATATATATATATATATATATATATATATATATATATATATATATATATAAGTAATAAGTAAAGTTGGCGACCGTAGTCGAGGGCTACCCGAAAGCTCCCTTTTCAATAGCTACAACACCGAGGTGGATATATATATATATATATATATATAAAGGTGCGGGAGACAGAGGTTCAATTTCGAATCATACTACAGACTCAAAAAATGGTACTTAATAGCTCCTTGCTTAACACTCAGCATTATAAGGTATTGTTCTTGAGTAAGTGGAGCAAATCCAGGGAAAGGAGTAGCGCCCTTCCCTACACACCAGTGTAGTATCTATTGAAAAGGGTGCCTTTGAGTCATCTTCGACTAAGTTCGGCCAACTTATATATATAATAAGATATTAAAGATAGAAGATTACTCGTCAGAAATACAATGAATATTAAAAAATGCTCAATACGCAAGTAGAACCGATTTAAATAACCGAATGAAATTCAGAAGTACACTGCCCGAGTTTCATTGATAGGATCTAACTCCGCTAGATTGATTAATCTAACATATAGGGTGTCTCAATATACATGGGACCCAGCTGACAGCTAATAATTCTACTATAATAATTTTGTGTTCTATTTTGTCTCAGATTTGAAAATAGTATACTATAACAACTATTAATCCTTGATCACAATACCTCGGACAAGAGAAGACAAAAAGTTTTATTTGGAGACGAGATCATTTAAAACTGTCTCAAAATAGATACAACCCATTAATATGATAATGATTTATTACTGAGAAAAGAAACTAAAAAAAGATACCATGTCCTGGAAGCTGATATAATAACAATTAAAAAAACATTGATTTCATGCCTTTAGGTCAAAGGAAGTATTTTTTAAAGTACGTGTTCCAAATGACCACCATTGCGTTTGTCTCAGTAATGAATGAATGATTATCATATTAATGGGTTGCATCTATTTTGAGACACCTTGTATAATTCTCTTGAATTACTTGCTATTTACTTATAAATTCCTTAGCTAATGGGTAAATCTCGATGCAACTTGGTATGTGTATTGACTTCAAGTGGTATTTTAAAGGAATTTGAGGAGGTCGTCACATTTTGGAACATTTGGGCTTAAAATTGATCTAGAAAGTCTAATTCGTCGCGAAAGCAAATAAAATTGGCATCTGCAGGAACGGTGTCCCGGATCTTGAGAGATTGTGTGTCCTGGGACTTGCCGAAGTAAAACAATCAGAAATCTCTCATTTGTACAGAAATTAAATTAGATTGGTATCTTCAGGAAAGGAATTCTAAATTAATCCCGAAAAAAAGATACAAAAAGGTTTTATTCATCAGAGAAACACATAAAAAAATCTTCTGGCTTGCCGGCCTGGATCTGAAAGCATACATCTAATTTTTAGTTAAGTTTTATTTAATGAAAGATAGATTGATAGTTGAAATATTTCAATCGTATATTATTACCAAATAAAACTTTGCCATCGTATTTGATAAGATGAAAGACAATAATTTTTAATTTGCCAACGATTTTTACTTGAAATTTTTTAAACGAAAGGTCACTAATACACAACTGAAGAACTTGGCATTTTTAATTTATACGTTTGAATTATTTGGGGTAATTTTCGCTAACAATCTTATATAGAAGTGCGATTCTAAAGAATTAGTTCAACCAGTGGCTGTGTTTGTATGCGCGTCGACCAAGGCAGCCCGTGAGATCCCCACTCTGACCCTTTTTAGGCAAATATATCACACCTAAAAATCCCGCCCTCTTAAAAGTGTCACCTTGGAGTGAAGCCATTCTTCTGTGTGCCTTCCCACCAAAGACCATGCATATATCGGACGACATTTTCAAGAGCACTTAGAGAATGAACTTTTGTTTAACCCTGTTTTTTTCTGCAAAAAAATTCTTAAATCCCGGGTAACGTCGGTTATATCTACCAGTGATTCTACAAGTAAAATAAGATAAAATTAAATTCTATGTAACTATTTTATAAATTTTATCAAATTTTTCGTAGAAAAACATTATATATATATATATATATATATATATATATATATATATATATATATATATATATATATTCTTACCAGAATGAAATTGTTACAAGGCCAGTGTACAATTGTTTTTGTTTAAAACACAGCTTTATAACGGAGAAAATTCTGTATTACGTGACAAATCTTAGTTCTGACACCAACTTCATCAGTTAGTAGATTAGATAAGATTGACTTTGTTCAGGAATAGGAAAACCAAATTATTACTCTGTTGAAACATTCACAAATTTCTCTCTCATCTATCTATCTATCTATCTATCTTTGTCATTTCATCACTATCTATCTATCTATTTATTTATTTATTTATATATCAGACTTTTTGGATCTATCTTAGACCTTTCACATCTCTCTCTCTCTCTCTCTCTCTCTCTTTCTCTCTCTCTCTATCTATCTATCTTCGTCCTTTCATAACTATCTATCTTTCTATTTATCTATCTATCAGACTTTGGGGATCTATCTATCTATCTATCTATCTATCTATCTATCTATCTATCATACTAATTGTTTTAATCTATGTATAAATCCTTCGTATTAATTGTACTGATTAAACAAAGGAATATTAACCGCTTCAGCAAGTGATTAATTTTTTTTTCTTTTAAAACCATTTTTTGACTGTTGGAGTATCAGGCCCTATTGATCATTTTTGGGTACAGATGTAGGATTCACATTTAGTTCCAGGATCTTTTCATCATATAAAAGCTTTAAGTGACATAGATTGAAAATTATCTCGTTTTCTTTTTTCTCCCAACCCCTTTTCCTTACACTTTCATCAGAATTATTTATGTCAAGAACGCTGGTAGCTGCTGATGATGACGAGAAGAAAAGTGAAAAATATCGCATTAAAACATTCTTTCCCAGAAAGTCACTTCGCATATTCTTCCCAGATGTGTGAACCCTAACAAAATCCTGTTCTACTTTTCTTTTTCTGAAACGCACAGTGCCCAGCCCACCAAGTCATTCTTCCGTTCTTTTTGGTCCTCCTCAGTGAATTTTTTTATGGTGGTCGACCTCATGGGGTTTGCGCAAGGTCCTCTAAATTGTCAAGGATAATCATTGAATGTATCTTTTAATGTACAAAAACAAACATTACTACAAAAGTGGGGTGCTTAGCACTTTAAAATTTTCATAACATCGCTTATTTATGCATCACACACACACACACACACACACACACACACACACACACACACACACACACACATATATATATATATAGGTATGTGTGTGTGATGTATAATTAAGAATAAATAACTACGTTATCAATTCATATATACATATATATATGAATTTATTGTGTAGTTTGCTATATATATATATATATATATATATATAAGATCTCGCACCTATAAAAAAAACAAAAACGTACACCTATAAAAAATTGCTTAAAATATGCGCCTATAAAAAATGTTTAAAATCATACACCAGTAAAAACATGCATAAACACCTACCTATAAAAATGCATAAAAACGCGTACCTGTAAAAAATGCACAAAAACAGGTAGAGGTGCCTGTTTTTGTTGATGCGTGTTTTTATAGTACGTTTTTTTATATATTTTTTACTTGTATGCTTTTACACACACACACACACACACATGCACACACATACACATGCACATACACACACACACATGCACTTACATAGACATGTATATATATATTATGTAATGTCCTCACCCATCAACCGACAAGTGTTTTCAGGTTTAGGTTCAGAATCCCCCTGTTAAGGAGCTTCGATAGTCTTCTTACCAGTTTCAGATAGTTCATCGTTCGTGATCTAAGACGGTTTGTAAACTCATTTAGAAGGCCAGTCTTAATTATTGACACATTAATAAATATCAGAACAAAACTACATTTTGTCACAGGGTTTAAATGAAAACCTCCTAGTTTTTTTCCTCGTTTCTTCGACAAGATTTGCGAGAGACCAACAACATTACAATATATATATATATATATATACATCCACTTACCCACTTATACACATACATACATACATATACTCACGCATACACACACACACACACCACACACACACACACATATATATATATATATATATAAACGAGGATCATTAAATAAGTTGCCAGAATTTTTTCGTATGGGTACTTTTATTGATAGTGCACACATGAAACTCTAGTCCCATTCGAAGTAATCTCCTCCAGCTGCAATGCACTTGTACCGTTCCAACAACTTCTGGAAGGCCCCATGGAAGTCCTCTTGTGTGAACGTGTCAATGACCTTCGTCACAGCCTCTTTCATCTCCTCAATTGTCTCATAACGACAGCCTCTGAGCTTTGGGAATAAGCAAAAGTCACAGGGAGCAAGGTCTGGACTATAGGGAGGGTGAGGAAGTGTCTTGATGCCCATCTTGGTCAAATAGTCTGCGAAATGGATGGAGTTGTGGACTGGTGGAAATGCCACTGACCCGATTTGAAGAGTGCTGTCCTCTTCCGACGGAATCTCTTCCTGAACTCCCTTAAAACCTCAACATAGTAACCCTAACCCTAACTCTTTGGCCAATCAACTCTGGTCTATTGACTTCCTTACTCTTCCCACACCTCTCATCATCCTTCACAGACTCCCTGCCTTCCTCGAATCTCTTATGCCACTCAAAAACCGATGCTCGATTCATGCAAGATGCTCCAAAAGCAGTCTGAAGCATTCCATACGTTTCTGTGGCATTTTTCCAAGTTTAAAACAGAATTTTATTGCATATCGTTCTTCTAAGGTGTCCTCACGTCCAGATTGCGTTTTCGAAATTCACCAGCTGTGACTATCAGGCTTTAGTAGGGTGTATTCCAATTCCTGCTGTAGCTGTTCATTTAAACCTGAAATCATAAAAATTAGTCAGCCATCTCATAAGATATATGTATAGCAATAACATAGTGAATTTTCAAGAGTCTACGACAATTTTAAATGCCTGTACAAAAAATATCTGGAAACTTATTATATATATATATATATATATATACATCTACCTAACGAATGAAATATATACTCACACACATGTATATGTGCACATCCATTACTTCCATTTACTCACCGATACACACTTACACACAAACTCACATATATGGTCTCCCTCTCACACACATATATATGGATGTTCAGATGTATACACATTCACCTAACGAGTGACACACACACACACACACACACACACACGCATATACGTGCACATTCATCCATGCACCGATGCATGCATATACTCTCTCATATAATCACATATACAGGGTACGATGGGTAAATTGCCTACATTATGCAAAAATAGAAATAATATAGACATCTCACTTTGTCAGATATATTCAGCAAAATGACATGAACATAAATTGAAATACAATAGATTAAATTTAATCTAAGAAATCGCCATTAGCTTCAACCAAGGCTTCCAGACGACTTCGGAATCTCCTGCAAGCCTTTCCGACAGTCTCCTTGATTAAATTGGGAAATGCTGCTGTTATCCTTGCCTTCAGTTCTTCTTTGGTGTTGCATAGAGTTTTGTTGCTCTTTTGTGGGGATTTTTATAAGCCCCGAAGAGCCCGACTTATTCCTACGTTTTGTAAAAGAATAAACCGTACTTCAACAGCAGTAGGGAATTGGTGACAGCTTTTGAAGAAAGGAGACGAACGACTTTTAGTGCAACAAAATTTATATACAACAACAACAATAAACAGGGTTTTACACCAAATGGAACAAACAACGAATATGTAAAAGTTCAAAAAAGAGTTTTAGATTCCGATAGATGGTAGGGTTTTGTATGGTTTGTAACGCTTGGTTGTAAGGTTGTTATAAGGTAAAGTTATAAGGTAAAGTTATAAGGTAAAGTTATAAGGTAAAGGTTTAAGGTTATGTGAAGGTTTGGTAAGGTGAAAGTTTGCAGATAAAATGCATGCTGGAACTTAGCTGTGTGTCCTGTTCCTTTTAACTCAGCACGTGCGTTCGTCGCTCTTGGGTCCAGGCTGGTGGAAGGTACCAAATACATTTGCCATCAAGGGCTGCTACGAAAGGACCTGTTGTTAATAGCGGTGGGAGAGGAAATAAGAGCAAGAAGCTCCAGTGGAGTTCTTTTTTTATAATGGACACCATGTGACCCCAAGGGGCTGCTGATATTCAGTAAAACTGGATCACCAGTTCCTTAAAATTTCTACACTTTCGATCAACTGCGTCCCACTCTTAATAATCAAGGGGATTACTATCTGGGGAGTTAGACGGACAGATGTTGGGGTGATGTGGTCACAGAAATTTCTGGGTTCTTTTGCTTGTGTGGCTTGGCGCAGAGTAAGGTCTTCCAGTAAGCACCCGCTCGATCTAGGTCAGCACAAGCACTTCAGCCACTTGATGTAGGCTTCCGTGTTGATTGTGAAGCCATGTGGCAAGATGAATGTAGGCATAACGTCATCATCGCTAGTGACCACTCCAAACACGATGATGTGGACTGGGTGTTTGGTTTTCATCAATATGAACTTGAATCTTTCCACAGATTGACACCAAAACACTCTGAAGTATTGGGCTTCCATCGTGAATGCCAAACTGTACAGCCTACCGTTTCCAAATATCTGGAGTAGTGAA
>OY757919.1:97040419-97155419 GCA_963585895.1 Sepioteuthis lessoniana | reverse complement strand
CAGTCCATCGCTTTAACCATTACACCACGGAGTTTTGGTTGATGCAGAGTACCTCATTATTACAGTTACTCCTAGGATCACTTTGGCTCGGAGTTGTTATATTTGTTAAGGTCCCAAATAGAAATGTTTGATCATTTACTATACGTGAAGCCATTTAACTGTGAGCAAACAAATGACTAATATTAAAATAAATAATTAGTCTTTGTAAAGTTTGGAGCCATTTAACTAAGTGCAAACAATAAATAGCAATACTTGAAATCACTTAACTGTGGACAAGCAAATGATAAATATTAAATAGAATAATTAGTGTTGACAATACTTAGAGCCATTTAACTGTGTGTAAGAAATAAATAGCAATACTTGAAATCACTTAAGTGTGAATAAACAAATGATAAATATTAAATTGAATAATTAGTGTTTGCGATACTTGGAGCCATTTAACTGTGTGCAAGCAATAAATGACAACACTTGAAATCACTTAACTGTGGACAAACAAATGATTAATATTAAATTAAATAGTGTAACCGGGACATTGGCCCAGCGGTTAGAGTGTTCGCCAATGGCCCGGGAGACCTGGGTTCAATCCCAGGTCGAGTCATACCAAAGACTTTAAAAATGGTACTTGATACCACCTTGCTTAACACTCAGCATTATAAGGTACGGTTCAAGGGTAAAGTGGAGCAATCCTGGGAATGGAGTAGCGCCCTCCCCTACACCTTGGTGTAGTAGCTATCGAAAAGGGAGCCTTCGGGTCACCCTCGACTATGGTCGCTAACTTTACTTATTACAATACTTGGAGCAATTTGACTGTGTGAAAACAATAAATAGCAATTCTTAAAATCCATTAACTGTAGACGAATAAATGAGTAATATTAAATTGAATAATTAGAGTTTACAGTACTTGGAGCCATTTAACTGAGTACAAGCAATAAATCCCAATACTTGAAATCACTTAACTGTGGACAAACAAATGATTAATTTTAAATTGAATTGATTATTCAATTTAATATCAATCACTTAACTGTGGATAAACAAATGAGCTCTGGTACATATAAAATTATGACCTACAAACTATTGGTTTAAAAATCTTATATTTAATATTATTTAATGTGTGTGATGAAAAATGAATGGAACAATCGATACACTAAAAACACAAACAACGGGTTCAGTTTAGAATATTTCATTCTTATTTATTGAAAGAACTTTTTCAACTGAAAAAAGATAGTGTTTTCTGAAGTTTAGCAAAAAAAGGAAATAGATAAGAGTGTATAAACGTGAATAGGAAAGGGTTAGGGTCTAAAGACAAAAGACAGAAAAAGGAAAGGGGATCTAGGATTGAGTGGTGGTGGTGGTGGTAGGGATTGTTGGATATGACTTAATTTTTGTAAGATAAAAGAGAGAGATAATATGAGGAAGGAGAAGTTCTTGAGAGGGAGGAATGGAAGAGAAGTAAAAGTGGAAATGGCTGTATGCATGCCGGGGTGGTAGAGGTGGAGGCCCATGCACATCCTGTCTTGTCAAAAATGTCTTAACTACTTTGGAATATCTCATTTAAAAAAAGAAAATTAAAAATATGAAAACACTAAAAGGAAAAATATATATGGAGGCACTGTATGAGAAAAATTTTTTGTCTTGTTTTTTTTTTTTTTTTTTTGTTTAAAATTTTTATCTATTTTCTATTTTGATGTTATTTTCATGTAGGATAATGTTTGCTAAATAAGATGAAATCTGGTAAAATTCAGGTCTTTGTGGAATGTGGCTGCTCATTTAAATAACTGCAAATTCTAGCAATCTGCGTGAGTTTTTGCAATGTGTGAGTTTAATTAGAGGGACTTGGGAAAAATTGAAAGTATGTTTGACATCTAACATGTGGGAGAAAAGGGCATTTAATTGATCGTTTGTGTTCGTAAATTATTTTTTCTCGACTGCATTGGGTTTCACCGATGTAAAGAATTTTTGACATGTATGCTGGGCCTCCACCTCTACCATTCAGGCATGCATATCACCATTTCCCCTTTTACTTCCCTTCCATTTCTCCCTCTCGACCTTCTCCTTCCTCATATTATCTCTCTCTTTTTTCTCACAGAAATTAAGTCAAAACCAACCCCCCCCCAACACCATTCAATCCTAGATTTATTCCTCCTTTTCTTTTTCTGTCTTTTGTCTTTAGACCCTAACCTTTCCCTATTCACATTTATACACTCTTATCTGCTTCCCCCTTTTGCTAAACTTTAGAAAAAATACTCTTCTCAGTTGAAAAAGTTCTTTCAATAATTAAGAACGAAGTATTCTGAACTGTACTCGTTGTTTGTGTTTTTAGTATATTCACTGTTCCATTTATTTTTCATCATCTGATCAGATCTACCAAAAATATCTACCTTTTCTCCACACACACACACACACACACACACATATATATATATGTGTGTGTGTGGAGAAAAGGTATATATATATATATATGTGTGTGTGTGTGTGTGTGTGTGTGTAAAAACGGAATTTGGCATTGAATTGCCTACAAAAGTTGATATGCCATAAAACACAAATAACCGAGCGACTGAAAAATAACACTTTTCGTAAGTGGAGATAGAGGAACGTTTTGTATCCTTATGGTTGTTTTTCTCTAATTGCTAGTTGGCAAAATTTCAGCTGGGCTTTTCGCTACCCCGTCTTTCTGTTAAACTGGTTTGAATTTTTAAAAAAAGGGACAAATTTTTGTCGCCATTCTGCTTGAATATCAAGGGAGCAAGATGTTACCTGCTCGTATTGTTGCTGTTTATGTTTATATCTACTCAACCTATCCACCTGGACGTGACACAAGTTTCATTTTTAAGTGGAGTAAAGTTGGTTTGAATTAAGAGTTTTCCTTCTCCTAGACTGGTTGCCTAAACCAGGATGAAAAGTCTAGTCTTTTATACTATTAAACCATAGCTGGGATGGGGGAGAACAGATGGATTCATGCCTTTCTTAAATGTGATAGCGTGAAGTGAAACGCAAACTACCTTCTTCAGGATTTGAAATCGGGTCACCGACTCCATTTCCAACAACGATAACCGTTATGTGCCTCCTAAGCTTCTGCTTATCCATGTGTGTGTTGATACATTGCTCTGTGTGTGTAAATATCATAGTATGTTTGTGCGCGCATGTGCGTGGATGTTAACTCACAACTGAACTATTTTTTGTGAAAAAAGAGTGTGTTACATAGAATTATATACCAAACCTTGACTTGCATCAAGACACGCTTAGAGTATCAGGTCGCCGGAGTTAAGCAATGGTGTCCCTGTTCAATATTCAAGTGGGTGACTATTTAGTGATAAGTACTATAGATAACAGGTGCTTGACTAAGAAAAGCATAGTAAATAGTATGATTATTTTTAGTGTCTTTTTTATCACCAGTTAAAAAGTTTTATCGTATTGCTACATTGATAGCAAAGATACTTCCCCTAGAATTAGATATTACAGTATCGAAATAAGGTGAGATCAACATGAGTGGCGATTAGATTTTTTTTAAATTCTAAAACGTAAAATTTAAATACACCCAATTTGTTTCGACAGAGTTAAGCAATGATGATCATATTCAATATTCAAGTGGGTGACCGTTTAGCGATAAGTACTGTACACCCTACAGAAGGGTAAGAGACCCTTCCCCCGCAAAAAAAAAGAGGTTTTCTAGGTATGAAACTAAATTCTACATCTGATTTGTTTCATTTCTTTGTTTAATGGCATATCAACCTTTGTAGGTTATTTTATGCCAAAGCTATTCTAGAAGAACAGTAGTGGCACTATTTAACCCATAGCTGGAAGGATAAGGAGGTTCATACCTTTCCCAAGGGTATTTTCCCGAAAGTGAACGTAATAGCGCGACTGGAGTACGAACTCGCTTACTACGATTCCGCAGTCCATCGCTTTAACCATTACACCACGGGGAGACCCCTTTCTACATCTGATGGTGAGCCTTCAGTTCTAAAGTTCAGGGAAGTGTGGAATACACTTTTATTGGCATTACTTACAGGTCCACTCTGACTGGGATAGGTAGTACCTCTAAGGTTAAATAGATCTGTTTGAAAATTGTTCGTATTCAATAGAACCATGTGCACTCCGCAAATCCCCCCACCAAAAAAAAAACCAAAAAAAAAAAAAAACAGACAGGTTGATATGTCGTTAAAACGAATCAATCTATTCAATCTAATCGATGAAATTAAAACTATTGATGAAAACTTGTGAGCAACCTATCCAATAAGGGGATGATGACTAGAAGGAGTCCAAGAGATTCAGTCCCCATTTGGTTTGGTTGGGTTTTATGGCATATCAACCATTGTTGGTTATTTAATGCCAAATCTTTTTTTCATAAATATCAAATATATATGATTTGGTTTGGTTGGGTTTTATGGCATATCAACCATTGTTGGTCATTTAATGCCTGATCCCTTTTTTTCATATTTATCAAATATATGATTTCTAAACACATTTTGTAGATACACACAGTTAAATGATCAGTTTTATTTCTAACGATTTAATTTCGCATAAGTCATTTGTTTGCACTTGTTTAAATGACAAACAGTTCTATTTGACCCATTAATAGGAGCCTATCAGGTACGACCACTTCAAGGCAAGGCGCCGAGTCCTGTAGCCAGACGGAGAATCTTCCAGCAAACATCCTCACGATCAAGGCTAGCATTACCTACTTCAGGCACTTGAGGTAGGCTTTCGCGTTGAGCGTGAGGTCACGTGGAAAGATTAATGGTGGTATTACGTCACCATCCCTAGTGACCACTCCAAACACGGTGATGTGGACTGGGTGTTTGGTTTTCATCAATATAAACATGAATCTGCCCTTAGATTGACGTTAAAACACTCAGAAATTTTCTTATTGGGGCTCTGTTGTCAATGCCAAACTGTACAGCCTGCTGTTTCCAAATATCTGGAGAAAGAATAACTGTTACATTGCCATACATGAATATGTGAAACGTACTTAGAATGTTCATAACTCATATATAGATAACATAGGAATCCCGAAACACAAAAACACTTACGACTTCTTAGTTCAGGTACGAAACTTTTTATTACCTTTGAGTTAAAAGTTTTTTCGACATAAGGAGAGAGATACACAATCTTTCTATGCTGACTTTTCCATCTGCCCACCCTCACGTGCGGCACCCGCCGCAAGGCCTCGGCGAGCTCCGAAAGTCAACCTTCTTCTTCGGAGGCAAAAACTCAACTAACTGACTTTTCTCAAATCCCCAAAATCCTCAGCCCACGCTTCTGGTGCATGACGTCATTCACACCTCCTAGTCTCATTTCTTATCTGGGATTTTTATTTTGATATCTGTGAATGACACATCATACCCGCGCGCGCGTGAACACCTGCGCTCATGTTGCACTTAACTAACCCATGCGCTAAGCGAAAGGTTCTCAGCCTAACTAAACCGAAAGGCAAGATATATAAAACGAAATCCCTCGGCCATTATATTACATAACATCATGATGCTACTTACACCATCAGTGGCTCTAATTTGCTGCATCGTTGAAAAAACCTGAAATAAACGCAACGATTGTGCGAAATTAATAACTTAAAATGGCAACAACTGAAAATTCTCTTCGTTCCTCTCTTCGTTCCTTCGACAAGCTTCGCGAGAGACCAACAACATTAAAAAGTCGAATCCTGGACTTGGTGATCTTATCCTTGACTATATACTTATTTAAAGTTTCTGCTATTTAGCAATTGGTGGAAAACTAATTTTACGTGTCAATGCAAGAGTAGTTACTTTGATCCTCACTCAGTGTCCTTGTGACCTTGTGTCACATCTACGAGCCTTATTTTTACTTCAAGCAATACCTACGTGCTTTATTTTACGAAAATTGTTGGTTATTAACCAGCTGAGTTCGTATCAGCAGAGATTAGGGAAGTCCATATGCTTATCAAAGTTGGTGATAAACTTTAACATTTGTTTACATTAGTGTATATAAATAACAGTTGTTATTTATGATAATTATACGGTGATGAGAAATATTTGCAATTCTAGCCCGTCAAGCCTACCATACTTGTATTGTGACCAAGTAAATTACTCACTTATCAGGTTCGTGTACAAGAACCATTGCTTGGTACCCACCGAAACTTACACAAACAAGAGAAAAAACAAACAAACAAAAGAATATTTTCTCCAAATTTTAAACGTTTAGTTAACGTATTTAATTCCTACGAGTTAAAATGAAAAAAATGAAGCAACATAAATTCCCGAGCCAAACGGTAACTGTTCGTCAGCCTCTAACTACGTCCTCGCGTTTGTAATATAAGCGACTATATATTAACGCAGATCAACAACCTCAATTTTAGCAATAGGCTGAGTGGCACCAAGTGTTCATCTTCGTCCCCAGACAGATCGTTCACATGAAAATGACGGCACACAAAGCTGCCCAACATTCTTTCTGCAGCTATGCGTAAATCGTAGGGCAGACTGGGCTCTTTAACCTTGGTATGACAACCGATCTAGGAGAAGGAAAACTCTAAATTCAAATCTTTTAAACTCTGCTTAAAAATTGACCTTGTGTCGCATCCTGTTCGTGCTGAGGGGTTCGTAAATACATACACAACATTGCAAAACGGTAAATATTTCAAATTATCTTTTCACTTAATTACCGAGTGAAAACGCAACGTTTTGTCACAAACTAGTCTTCATTTTTCTACGTTTTTTTACTCATTTATTTACACTGTTTGCTTCTTTTAATACATATCTGTCACTTGTAGTTTAATAGCATATCAACCTTTGCGGGTTATCTAATGCCAAAGCCATCCTTATAGAAGAACATTAGTGGTACTATTTAACCCATAGATAAAGGGCTTCATAATTTCCCCAAAGGGTATTAGTCTGAAAGTAAGTGTAATAGTGCGATTTGATTTCAAACTCACTAAGATATCCAGCCCATTTACCTGAACTCCTCCTCAAACAGCAAAGGGTTACGATGGTATGGCAATGAGATTGTAACGTAGTCACCGGTGACTGCTATGCCGGTGATGGATGATCGTCTGATAGGGACGAAAAAACACAAAAAGACAACGCATCTAATGCGTTTGAACCTCCGTTACTTTATTCTCTTCGTGCAGCCTCTGAGGCAGTGGAAGCCGGGAGAAATACATAATCGACACTGTGTATCGAGTTGACTTCGTTCTTTTAACAATAAGACTCTTCTCTAATCAAGTCTAGTCTGTTGGGGCTGTAGAATACGCTGACTTCATCTCTGCAGATGACTAAGACCCTCCCCATGTCAACGATTGCCTCGCCGGCTGGGGCTGTTGTATACACCGACCGCATCCCTGCAGAAGAGTAAGACCGCCTCCCTAAAAGTGTCCTAGGTATGACACTAAACAATCTGATGGTGAGGTTCCAGTAATACTGGAGCTTTGGAGAATGTGGAGAACTCCTTCATTGCCATCTCTCTCAGGTCTACTCTAGCCCGGAGTGGTAGCACCTGATAGGGTCCTATTAATGGGTCAAATAGAACTAAACAGTATACTTATGCTAAACTGAATTGTTTAAATTGAACTGTTTGACTACACTGAATAGCTTAAAATAGAAATATTTTTGACAATTAAACTGTGTACTTACATTTAAACTGCATACTTACGCTAAACTGAATTGTTCGAAATATAACTTTTTATATGTATAAAATAGATTTAGCATTAAATAACCTACAATGGTTGATAGTGTCCGCACAGGGCTTACGAATGTGTGTCTCTGTGTGCGAATCTATTGAGTTTGCCCTTACACGATGATAAAAATTACACTACGGGTACCGTCTTTCGTCAAAGTATGGTACAAAGCGTACTTTCAGGAAACACACACGGTCGTGTATGCTTCTGTTTGTCGAGGCAGAACCAGAGAGAGAGAGAGAGAGAGAGAGAGAGAGAGAGAGAGGGGCATTTGCTGCGCCGTTTTATATGCTACTTTGGTCACGTCAACTAACGACCATTAGAAGAACCATTTTGGATGGCTAGGAATGTAATTTACGGAGAACTCACTATTTCCTTCAATGATATACTTCATCATTACACACAATAGTTTACACAAAATATTAATATCACTAAATTGGCAATTCTGACACAGGAGTACGGAACCAACATTCTGAATGATCATTTTCTCTACACTGACTTTATTTGTCGTTACCTACCACCTGTAAATCGTATATTTTATATATATATATATATATATATATATATATATATATATATATATATTCCGAAAGGTTAGTTTATATACATAATTATTATCTACATGCTTTAGTGAAGAAGTTGATCTCTCACAGGAAGGAGATATGGCCGGTATGGTCAGAATATAACGTAGTAATTTGGTTACATCTGCCGTTGCTTGATTTTGTTCAAGTTCCCGTATTATCTCTGCGACTTTTTGGATGTTTGATGATTCCTTTGCGAAATCTACAGCATAAATTGATTTCGGTTCTCATTTCAATTCATCCAAATCCAAAACGTTTTTATTTACTTCCAAAGTTGCAAAAGTTTCCATCAGAATTTTCTTTTCGTAAGAGGGAAAAAATCATCGGATTTAACACCTCAACAAATCTTAACTTTTTCCCATTGTTTTAAATCTTTACTCAACGGGAACAATAACTTCATCCAAAATGTTGTTCAGAACCGAAAAATAATTTTTTTGTCTAAATCTGTCCGATTAAGAATCCTTTGAATAGGCAAGTCTTTGATTTCAGCCGCTCGAGGCAATAAAAAACCTAACATTGTTCAGCAGGACACATTGCATAACGGTTATAAGCATTGGTTCCCCTAGTTTTTAAGAAGACAATCATCTGGAGGTTGCAGGTTCAATCCTGGTTGCAGGCGAGTAACAATACAGGAATACTTAACACTTATACCCAGTTATGACTAACGGTGATCAGTACAGACGACCCCCGTGGATTCAATAAAGGACGTAGTTCGAAGTTCCGACTTCGACAAATACATGAAGAAAACCGGAGGACATATCGTCCGAAACGTTGTGGAACTAACTACAAAGATGAAGATAATAGTCCGAAAATTCTTAATGGTGAAAAAAACCCCCCAACATAATCACTTCAGTAGAAACTGTCTGCTAGCTTAATATGGTTGGAAAGCAAGCAAAATAATTTCTGCTTTTTCGATGGCTTTCTCTCTGTGATCCCCGCTTTATTATTCTGTCTCTCTTTTTTATGCACCCAGCTTGAAAGGCATAATAAAGACTAAAGACACAACCTTTTCTACCCATTACTACAACGCAAAAATATTTGTTGTTTTTCTGTGACTGTCTCTTACCCACTCCCTATTATGTCTTATCTCTCTTTTTCATGCACCCAGCTTGAAGGGAATAATAAAACAGGGAACTCTAGAGCCAGGGCTATTTTTGACCACGGTGAGAATGCTTGCAAAAATATCTTTGCTTTTCCGTGACAGTCTCTCTTTCATTCATCCAATTTTATGTTCTTTTTCTCATGATCTCAACTCAAAGGCAATAGGGAGGCTTCTAAATTCATTGCTTTTACTGACGTCTTTTTTTCACCGAACCAATATACGAGGATCATTAAATAAGTTTCCAGATTTTTTTCCGTATGGGCACGTATATATCCGTTCTATTGGCTGTCTGTAGAATAAGACTATTGTGCCTTAGCAGAGGGGGGCAGATTTTGTTAATGAGGCAACTTTACTGGCCGTGGGTAGTAATCCGAAATGCTTAAGGACGAGATCCTAGTGGCTGAGCAGTCCGTGACCCAGTGACCAAAGTGGTCAAGTGACCAGCAATACCGGAAGTTGGGGGCAGTTATAAGGTCGGCTCATTGGCCCAGTGGGTAGTGTTCGCTTATGGTCCGGCAGACCTGGGTTTCGGGCCCGTGGCGCAGTGGATAGCGGTGTTGAGTCTCTACGGTTCCAGGTGGGCATTGTCAGAAGATAGCGGTTTCAAATCCTACCCAAGCCGGCCAGAAGTTTAATTGGTCAAAAACGTGGTGCGATAGACAACAACTATGGAAGGCAGTAATTACTGGGGATACGGTTACAAGACTCAGTATTCCTATCCGAGGTCGCAGTAAATCACCTGAAGAAGGCCAGAGGTGAAATTTGGCCGAAACGTAGTGAAAGAAGAAACAACACAAAAACTACCAAGATGAGGACAAAAAGGTCAGCAATAAATAAAAATTAATTCTCAACTATGTCTTGTGTTTATCCTTTCTTACGACTCATGGGGGAGTTGATAAATTTTCCCATATATGTAAAAATTGTATTTTTCATTCTGGCGATTTTTAACCAACGAATAACCAATGGTAATTTTTAAGGGTAAAAACACTCAGATGTTATTAAAAAAGAAAAAAAAAAAAGAAAAAAAAAAAGAACCAAACCAACAAATAAACTAACAAAAGAGACTTTGATGTTTTTATTTATTTGTTAACGTCTTTTACGTTATACATTTTAATGCGTATTTTTCACGCGTTCATTAGTCATCATTCCGTTGCACGTGTTTCTAACTCAGAAAACCGCAATAGCACTTGCGCGCATGCGTAGATAAGGGTAGTTCTGTATCCTGACATATCACGAATTTTCATCTGAAGATTTATCAGGATATCGTTCGATCTTTATGATCAATGGAGAAACATTCGATTGAGTACATTAATAAGGAAATTGGACTAAATACTGTTCATTGTGTAAAATACTTTTTTCCTCATTAGGCTATAAACTTAGTGAAGTACCCCAACAGACACACACACAAACACATACACACACCTATATATATATATATATATATACCAATACCTCCGTACGATCAGGATGCGACACAAGGTCAATTTTCAAGCGGAGTTTAACGGGTTTGTATTCAGAGTTTTCCTTCTCCTAGATTGGTTGCCATAAAAAGTTTAAAGAGCCCATTTTAACCGACCATCTATGTATTGTTAGATAACGAATAATTGGATTCATACATTAATACAGGGTATTAGCGCTATGGGAAATACAATCAGTTTCATTCAGGATTTGAACTCGTGGCGCCGTGTCCATTTTTTACGGCAAGAGTCATCACACCTTGAGCAACACTCATATATATATCCATTCTGACCGGGAGTGGTAGAACCTGATAGGATCCTATCTATGGGTCAAATAGAACTAAACTGCGTACTTAAATTAAGCTGAATTGTTTGAAATCGAACTGTTTTGACATTTAAACTACGTACTTATGCTAAACTTAATTGTTTAAAATGGAACTGTTTATATGAATCAAAATGAATTTGGCATTGAATAACCTACAATAGTTGATATACCATAAAACCAAACCAAACCAAACCAAAAACTAAAAAAATGGTACTTGATGCCTCTTTGCTTATCACTCAGCATTATAAGGTAGGGATCAAGGGTAAAAAGAGCAATCTAGGGAAAGGAGTTGCGCAATCCCCAACATCCCAGTGTCTTAGATATTGAAAAGTAATCTTCGGGTCACCCTCAACAACGGTCGGCCAACTTATATATATTATATGTATGGTCAAATCATTGAAATTGTAAAATAATTCTTTTTTTTTGTCAGTTTTGTTTGTGTTTTAAAACAAATTCACACACACACACACACACACACACACACATATATATATATATATATATATATATATATATATATATATATATATATATATATATATATGTTGATTTTTCCCCACCAAAAGGACAAAAACAATATAAAAAAGTGCTATGCTGCAAACAAAGCCTTCATCAATTATCAGGTGTGGTTTCGAAGGCAAAACATCATTACCACCAACTCAGTCCGCTCTAGTAATATTTTATAATATTATAAAATTTTGTTAGTTTTCTGACACATCGTGGGAAAGCCAGATCAAGATTCACATCTCATCTGATGATTGTATTTTTATTTGAAAAAATACCTGAAACTTATCGTCATGAGATTGACATGAGGAGATGAGAAAACATTCATCTATTTAATGCTTTATCATGCTCTACTGGCAGTTTTTGAGCACTCTGCTGATTTTAGAAAAAATCGTGGGTTTTTTAATAAACAATTCCTTATTTCAGAAGATATAAAAATTTGATATTAATATACCATATTCATTCTACAAAAATATATATGTTAGCCTAGACGGCTAGAGCTGTAGAATAAACCGACTATTTCTCTGTAGAAGGGTAAGACTCTTCCAAAGAATGTCCTGATATAACACTCGACCATCTAATGGTGAGGCTTCAGTAATCCTTTAAGAAATGTTGAGTATCCCTTTATTGCCATCACTCCCAGATCCACTTTGGCCCGGAGTGGTAGAACCTGATAGGGTCTTATTTATTGGTCAAATAGAACTAAACTGTGTACTCATGCTAAACTAAATTGTTAGAAATAGAAATGTTTTTGATATTTAAATTGTGTACTTATGCTAAACTGAATTGTTTGAAATAGAACTGTTTATATGTCTAAAATAGATTTGGAATTAAATAACCTATATCAGTTAATATGCCATAAAACCAAACCAAACTAAACAAATGACTTTCGCTAAATCGAATTGTTTGATCATTTAACTGTGTGTAAACAAATGACTGATGTTTAAACGAATTGTTTGTGATAGATAGCAATACTTGGAGCCATTTGTATAAAAGAATAAGCTTAGACCCGATTAAAAATATTAACAAAACGTGTTTACAAATCATATATATCTAATACATCCATAGCAGCCAAAATCTACAATGCTCTATTAAGAAACCGCATAGTACCCCAAATCGACAAAATCCGGAGGAAAAAACTAAAATGGCTTCAGAAGAAACAGGTCCACGACCTCACAAATATTGACCATCCGTAGAATCCTAGAAGGCGTAAGGGCAAAAAATCTACAGGCGACATTACTATTTGTCGATTTTACCAAGGCCTTCGATTCCATTCATAGAGGGAAGATGGAACAAATCCTACTAGCATACGGCCTACCAGAAGAAACCGTAGCAGCAATAACGATTCTCTACAGAAACACCAAAGTGAAAGTGCGTTCACCGGATGGAGACACAGAATACTTCGACATTGTAGCAGGAGTACTACAAGGGGACACGCTAGCCCCATACCTCTTTATCATCTGTCTAGACTACGTACTTAGGAAAAGAAGCAGAAGGTACCCCGCAAAAACAATTACCGATACCGACTACGCCGATGACATAGCGCTATTGGCCAATACACCCAACCAAGCCGAAACACTACTGCATAGTTTGGAACGAGCCGCTGCAGGCATTGGACTCCATGTTAATGCACACAAAACTGAATTTATGTGCTTTAATCAGAAAGGTGACATCTCCACCCTAGACGGAACCTCTCTGAAACTGGTTGACAAATTCACCTACCTAGGAAGCAGCGTCTCATCAACCGAAAAAGACATCGACACACGGCTAACGAAGGCATGTACAGCTATTGATAGGCTTTCGATCATATGGAAATCAAACCTGACCGATAAAATGAAACGCAGTTTCTTTCAGGCTGCGGTCGTGTCGATACTGCTATATGGATGCACTACTTGGACGCTGACTAAACGGCTGGAGAAGAAGCTAGACGGCAATTATACAAGAATGTTGAGAGCAATATTGAACAAGTCCTGGCAGCAACACTCCACAAGGCAACAACTATACAGTCACCTACCACCTATCACGAAAACTATCCAAGCTAGACGAACCAGACATGCCGGACACTGCTGGAGAAGCAAGGACGAGCTCGTAAGTGATGTACTCCTGTGGACCCCCGCATATGGCCAATCAAAAGCAGGACGACCAGCTCGAACATACATACAGCAGCTATGTGATGATTCGAGATGTAAACCTAAAGACCTGCCAGAGGCGATGAATGATAGGAAGACGTGGAGAGAGAGGGTCAGGGATATCCGAGCTGGCCGCACGACATGATGATGATGATGATGTATAAAGAGGAGTTAGTATTAAATCACCTAAAATGGTTCATGTCCCATAAAACCAGACAAAATCAAATCAAAAATATACATGTGTACGCTCATGTCTATGAAGAAAGAGAATCTGTACTTACGAATATACCAAGTGAAGTTTGCCAAATTTCCATGGTGCGATGAAGAAGCTGAATACTTTGGAATTACTTCTTTAAATAATTTGATAGTGCTTTCGCTTTTCCGTTGACTTTTTATTTGTGAGGTTCTCTGAGGAAGCTCTTATACACAAACACACGTGGGCATATATATATATATATATATATATATATATATATATATATATATATATATATATATGTGTGTGTGTGTGTGTGTTTGGCTGTCTGCTTTTAAGGACGTGATTGGTTGCCTAATTTCTGAATTATATATTTATGGTAACGCCGCCTTCGTAGTCAATAAACATTTTTGTTAAAAGCCTATCCTGTTTCTACCTTTCTCTAGTATCTCCATTTCTCTTCCCCCCTCTCTCCCTTGCTCTCTCTCTCTATCTCTCTATCTCTTTATCATATTTTTCATTGACTTTTATTTTTCGTTTGTGATATTTTTAATGCAATTTCTGTCTTCTTTTTCGTTGACAATGTTATCGAGGACATCCCACTGAAATACAACGTATGGCTGAGTGCGTTCCTCTCTTTAGCGCTTGGCTGAAACGATGGGAGAAAACTTTTCAAATAGAGAGAGAGAGAGAGAGAGAGAGAGAGAGAGAGAGAGAGAGAGATGCAGAGAATAAGAAAGTGTACCTGAATGAATAAAAGAAAGGAGGAGAAGAGCGAGTATAAAAATGCAACGAACAGGTTTATTGACCCTGAGAAGTAGCTAGTTGAAATTGACGACCAATCAGGTTCAGTTAATCACAGATTCTGCGTCCCAGTCACCTTCATTGCTTTTGGACAAGCAGAGACCGTTTTAAATCCTGCAGGGACGGAGGCGCTCGTGGTATAATGGTCATCGTCGTAGGAAATGGACACGGTGATCTAAGTTCAAACCCAGGACGAGGTTATTTGCATTTCATATCCATCTGACAATTCTCCCTCCAGTTATGAGTAAATAGGATAGACTGTGCTATTTAACTTGCAATGTCAACCGGCCTAGGAGAAGGAAAACTCTGAATTCAAACCTGTTAAAATCTTCCCAAAAACTGACCTTGTGTTATATCCTACTGGAGCGAAAGGGTTGGGTAAACATGAACCCAGCAGGGTCACGTATTTTTATGATATTTTTCTTTTTTCTGTTTTTTTTTCATGAAGTAATTAACCCTTTTCCCAAGAAATTTATTCAAAAATAATCGAAGATAAACATGTGAAAATACTGCAACGTATTGGTCCACGCACAAATAAACGGTAGTGATATTCCAATGTGTTACTCACATCCTCATCTATCTAAAAAAAAGCTATATTCTTGTTAGGGTTCTATCTATGGGTCAAATAGATCTGATTGAAAATTATTCGTATTTGATAGGACCGGGTACAAAAAAAAAAAAAAAAGAAAAGAAAAGAAAAGAAACAACTATACAACAAATATAAATATACAATGAATACGATTCCCAAACCTCTTGGCATAAAATTAGCCCTGAATAGTTTGACATGATCAATCAATCAAGAAAACTATAAACTTAGAATTTACGAAGATTTGCTGAAAAGTTCTCGACCAACCAAGAAGGTAACAACTCCCTACTCTTTGAATTTTTTAAAATTGATTCCTTTAAAATGTTTTTTTATGATTTCTTAAAAAAAACTTGAGAAACGATCTACCAAGTGAATTGAATTGTTGGCTGAAATTGTGGAAAAGTATTGTACATTTTTATGACTTTAGGGAAAACAATTTCTATGTATTTACATTGTTGGTCTAATAGCCCTAATCTGCCACAGCCTATTTGGCTAGGGCCGTTGAATAAACTGAATGCATCTCTGCTGAGGAGTAAGACTCTCTCAACGAATGTCCTGATATGACACTAAATCATCAAATGGTGAGGCTCCAGTAATGCTGGAGCTTTAGGGAATGTAGAGTATTCCTTTATAGCCATCACTGTAGAATACACCGACTGCATGTCTGCTGAGGGGTAAGACCCCCCTGCCAACAAGTGTTCTGGATATGATACTAAACAATCTGCTGGAGCTTTGGGGAATGCGGAGTACTCCTCCATTGCAATCGCTCCTATGTCCACTCGAGCCTTGAGTGGTAGGGTCTTATCTATGGGTTAAAAATAAATATTCGACAAACAAATGACTTATGAAAATTGAATTGTTAGAAATAGAACTGTCTCTAGTAAAGTAATTAAAGTTGGCGACCGTAGTCGAGGGTGACACGAAGGCTCCTTTTTCGATAGCTATTACACCGAGGTGTAGGGGAGGGCGCTACCCCTTTCCCTTGATTACTCCACTTTACCATTAATCCTTACCTTATAATGCTAAGTGTTAAGCAAGGTAGCATCAAGTACCCTTTTTTGAGTTTTTGTTATGACTCGACCTGGGATTGAACCCAGGTCTCCCTGGCCATTGGCGAACACTCTAACCATTAAAGAACTATTTCTTAGCCCTTTTTTTGGAAATCACAGTCGGCCAGCAGAGGGTACTATTTACCAACCCCTCCGCTCGGGCAGGATATGACACAAGGTCAATTTTTAAGCGGAGTTTAACAGGTTTGAATTCAGAGTTTTCCTTCTCCTAGACTAGTTGCCTCACCAAGGCTGAAGAACCTAGTCCGTCCTACTATTTACCCATAGCTGGAGGGAGAATAAGGGGGTTCATACCTTTCCCAAGGGTATTTTGCCCGAAAGTGAACGTAATAGCGCGACTGGAGTACGAACTCGCATTCTACGATTCCGCAGTGCATCGCTTTAACCATTACACCACGAGGACACCCAGCAGAGGGTACCCGTCAAGCAGGGAAGAAAGACCTCTCTCCTGTCCCCATCTACTGGACGCTCAAGCATGGACGATCTTCGTTGAAAATAACTGCTGGCTAACCTGCGACACTCAAAGAGCTTTTTCTCACTCTGACACAGTCCAACTTTCTGTTGTCGAAATAAACCTTTTCATTGTTGTTCTTAAAAGAGGTTTTCTTATTTTATTCGGTGCTACGTGAACAACAACTAGTTAATTTATAATGATGTAAACAAACATTCACTAAATTGGAACCATTTAACTGTGTTCAAATGAATGAGTAATGTTAAATAGAATTATGAATGTTAAATAGCAATATTTGAAACTCTTTTACAGTGTGCCAAAATTGAATTATTGGTATTACATAATAATATTTGTAACCACTTCACTGTCTGCAAATAAATGATTAATACTGAATAGAATTATAATTATAAATTAGCAATAATTGAAACCATTTAACTGTGTATAAACAATAGTAATACAATTGTGCAAACAAATCAGATCTAACTCATCTAAAAATGAAATTACCGACAAACGAATCTCTTACATATCATGTATATCTATTTAAATGTGTGCAAACAAATGACTAATGTTAAATTGTTACCGTTACACAGCAATACTTAAAACTCTTCATTGCTTAGGCTCGTGGTGTAATTGTTAAAGCGATGGTGTACAGAATCGTAGTTAGTAAGTTCGTCCTCCAGTCGTGCTATTACGTTGACTTTCGGGCAAATACCCTTGGGAAAGGTATGAACCCCCTTATCCTCCCAGCTATGGGTTAGATAGTACCACTGCTGTTCTTCTAAGACAGTGTTTTGGGCATTAAATAACCTACAAAGGTTGACATGCCATTCAACAAAAAAACCAAACCAAACCTATTCTATCAGTCACGCTCTTATTTATTCCTGATCAATGATAATACCACTTTTTGAAATTGGTTTTCCATTCTATATTAAAATGATTTCCAATACTATTGTTAAATCATTAGAATTTTAAAAAAAATTACTTTCAATTCTTTTGTAAAATCATTTAAATTTTATTTTTGTATTTTTATTGATTTTCAATTCTATAGCAAAAACATTTTAAAATCGTATTTTTTTTTATTGATTTTCAGTTCTACAATAAAACAATCTTCAATGCATTTACATTATGTCGATAAAGGCCCATTTCTGTCAGTAGGGTTTGCATCAGTTCATGACCACTGACAATCCCTTCCTTTCTAATTTCAAGTATATTGATAAATATCAACACATCGCATCTTTATCACGTGATCTACAAACGGCTGATGATTGGCTCGGATGTGTAGCTTACTCTCGACTTCATTTTCAACGACCGTCTCGTTTTAATAAATTATTGCAACCATTTTAATGTAATTATCATTTATAGTTTTTTAAAATGTCCAAATCAACAAGAAAATTAAAGTGAGTCATAAATTTAAATTGGATTTTATTCCTACTTAGCGTTTATTTTTTCAGGTAGAGCGTCTCTCCTGCCCTTTTACGTTCAGGGTTAATTTTGACTAACCGACATTTAATGTCACGAAACAAGATGACACTCGATACTTGGTTATTTATTACTCGTTTATTTAATCGCGTTGTTGGTTTGCATGTAAAGTAAATAATCTAATGTTTTCTTTTTTGTCAAGCGTAAATTTTCGCTGCAAAATTAAAAAAAAAACATAAGAAATCATTAGTTGTGGATACACATTTAATTGTTACACTGATGAAGTGTTTTCTTTATTAATGAATTTTATTTATTTTGTTATGTTTCCTCTCCACGTGAAACGATAAATGATCGAAATGTAAGAGTTATAAAATACTGACTATTAACAATTGAATCGTATACTTCGAGGATTATTCAATAAATGACAGGAATCTATCTATCTATCTATCTATCTATCTATCTATCTACGATTAAAAAAAATGTTTATAAATAGGTTAAACATGGGTTTGCCAGAAAGAGTCAAGGTCGAATAAAAAAAAAAAACTATGGAGAGGTAATTAACTGTCTCTTCGGTAAAGAAAAAGTTCCGGGAGCAGCGGAAGGTGATGCTGATATTTTTCAGGGACATAAAAGAAGCCATCACAATTGATTTCTTTGAAAAAGGTGCAGCTGTAAATAGTGCTTCCTATTGCCAACTCCTCAAACAAAATTCACCTTACTTATTGAACGACCCTCGTATAAATCCTTATGTAGATTTATATTGTTCTCTTATTCCTATTTGTAAAAGTCATGCTAAACCTTCGATGGCTGTATTTTTATCTCATCAATTGACGCCACCCTTATATATCAGTAGTGGTAGTTTCCTGATTGAACTATTTGATTATGGCCGTTGACCTGTGGTGTTCTTCAGCTTAGCATCAGGTGAAGCGCGCTTATGACTCGATGTTGGGTTTATTCACCTTACTTCACATTCACCATGCTGCTTCCCATGGCTTCTGAGTTTTAACTTGTGGGTTAACCTCCCTGTATATTCCTCGAGTTTTAGCTTACTTAAAATCCAACTTTTATTCTTTATTTTCCTCTTCTCTAATCCCACGGTCGACCTCATGTCTTTGGTTCCTCGTTTACAAGTGAAAATTCTTAAATTTAGCAGTTCTGTACTGACACATGATGTAATCTAGAAGATCTGCTGGAAGCGATGAATGATAAAAACGAATGGTGTGTGTGTGTGTGTGTGTGTGTGTGTGTGTGTGTGTGTGTGTGTGTGTGTGTGTGTGTGTGTGTGTGTGAGAGAGAGAGATAGAGAGAGAGAGTCTGGGAAATTTGTGCTAGCAGCACGATATGATAACGATGATAATACTTATTTAATACAAATTATTAAAAAGAACAAACTATTTGACTCTTTGGACTCTTACAGGTACAACCACTCAAGATTTGAGTGAACCTGGGAGTAATGGCAATCAAGAGGTACTCCACACTACACAGAGCTCCTCACCATTAGATACAGTTTAGTATCATATCCATGATATTCCTTTTTGGGGAGGTCTAATCTTTTTCAGCGCATACAACCAGCGTAATCTAAGCCCCATCGACAAGGCGTTTTCAATGTCTCACACCAAACAACAATTAAAGTTAGGATAACTGAAAACGATACATTGATTGGTTGGTTGGTTGGTTGTGTTTTATGGTATATCAACCTTTGTGGGTTATTTAATGCCAAAGCCTATTTTTAGATGGTTTTAAAGTGAATAGTTTGTAGATAATATTTTTTAAATGAACGAGAGCTCATTGTTTGCACACTGTCAAATGGTTTCAAGAATTGTAAATGGTTAAACCAGTGGTTCCAAACCAATTTTTGGCCATGCAGCACTTTGGTATTTCTAAAATTCTAACGATCTCCAGTAATGTTTGATTCTTACAGATTCAAAATTTTACAGCAATTCACCAAAATATTACTATGCCTCGCCGGTTGGGCATGTATCCCACGTTGGGAATTACTGGATTAAACAGTTCTATTTGACCCATTAATAGGATCCTAACAAACAGTAATGGCCATGAAGGGGCACTCCATATTCCCTAAAGTTTCAGGACTGGAGGCTTACCATTGTTGGGTTCGGAGTATTACCCCTCTGCTGAGATACAGTCGATGTATTCTACAGCCTTGCCAACTAGGTGATTGATTGAAGTAACTAGTCGCAAAATACTGAAAAAATCTTTTGCAAGTGATCTTGGAAATGGTTTATGATATCCATTTAATAATTATGGTTAGTTAGTGTTCAGGAAAACTTTAAATAATATAAAATTCACATTTAATGCAAATTAGAAATTAATGCAAACCTTTGTAGGAAGAAAGTTTTAATTAACACGATTTTAATTTTTAAAATGTTTCCCACAATTCAAATCACGATCCAGTATCAGTAATTTCACCCAGACGTTGTTTTTTCTTAATTGCCATCCGTAGCTAAATCGGCCATTTCAACAATGTCCTGCCACAAAATCTCAATTGCTAGTATGTACAATATCAAGTATATACAGAGTGTTTCACAATTTTGGGTAGAAATCAAGGACGACGAATAAGAGAGAAATAGAAATCGCATTTATAAAGTAAAAGAATAACATTTTAGGATCTGCAACAATTTAGTTTCAAACATGAAGCAAAAAGTTAAAGAGGATCCCTAGAGTACATATTCCAGATGCCTGCCGTTCAGTTAAAGGCACTGTTGAAAGTTTTTGATAAAACGTGCATATTCCTACGGGATGATCAGAAACCCAGATGGCGAGGAACCCGTTGCCTTACGATCTTTACAAGTGCAATGAGCTTCAAAGTTCTTGAACGACTTAAAAATCAGACTCCAGTTTAGAAATCTGTTTAAAATGAACTTCCTTCCATATCTTGCTTAAATAATCTTGAAGACTTAGTTTCGTAATATATCTTCACATGAAAGATCAGCTCCGTCGTCCAAAAATAATTTTGATATATTTGGTTAAATACATCAAAATGGCAACTATTTCCTGGCAATAATAATCTGAAAAGAAAAAAAGAAAATGTCAACAAGGAAGATCTGAGAGGCCAACGTTTTGTTTCAACAATTGTGAAACATCCTGTACTCGAGTAATGAACGACTTCGTGCAAGTTTTAGTTACAAAATGTAATTTTATAGTATACTGTGCGTAATAACCCCGCCCCCAAACTTTTGGCTATACAAGCTTATAAAAATATTTCTTCATCATCCAATAAAGGGAAAACATTCAAACACTTATTTATACTCTCAAAACTACTGTAATACAATCAAAATCAACGCAGTACCATAAATAATCTAGTCTAGATCTCGATGTAGCCTAGCTAATGTATAAACAAAGGTTATGGGTTAAATAGTACTGGGGTGGAGTACCCGTGGCGTAATGAGTAAAGTATTGGACTACGACCTTGAGATTAGCGAGTTCGAACTCCAGTCACGTTATTACGTTCACTTTCGGACTAATACCTTTGGAAAAGGCATGAACTCCATTATCTTCTCTGTGAAATAAATATCACTGCTGTTCTACTAGAATGGTTTTGGTATTAAATAATCCACAAGAGTTGATATGCCATTAAAACAAAGAAACCTAGCAGATTAAAATATGTAAGATAAAAAACGAAAAAGAATATCTATCTACCGTGTACATTTTCGCAGCATATTATTGTTTATAAAAGTTTGGCAAAAACCACAGAATTTTCCTTTTTATGTTTTACAAGTTTTCAAAATAGTTTCTTTGTATCAGAATCCAATTAATTGTCCTATGTTTAATTCACAACAGCTTTTGATCATATCGATTGATCGTCCTTAGGGGACTATTTTGTAGGTATTGTTTGTTTTTGTAAAGTTGGGGTGCGATATTTATTTTTTTGCAAGGTTTTATTATTGGTTGGGCGTCTTTAGATTGCATAATAGTTATTAAAGATGTTTGATATATTAGTGCCAGTGTTTAATGCTATTTTATTCATGTTTGGTAGTTTATTTTCAATGGCTTTAAAGATTTGTAGGTGTTTTTGCTGTTGTTTTAAAATAGGTTTTTGGTGTCATTGGTGAGGATTTATCGTCTTTCTGCAGATGGGAATTTATCTGTTTTATATCTATATATTGAGTTATATGTTATTTGATAGTTGTATGTATCTTATTGCTGGTTGTATGTATCTTATTGGTGGTTGTATGCATCATTATTGGTGGTTGTATGTATCTTATTAGTGGTGTGACGCTGCATAAATAATTATCCCAGGACGAGAGTTCATTTTATGCGCATGTGACGTCGAGGGCAGTCTGGCACTTGACCCTCCGCAAAGTAAGTCCTCGTCAAGACTCCTATTTCGGGCATATGATAAATTAGCAAATAATGTGGGTGTTAATTTGGGGCTAGACTGATCTCCGACGCTGGTAAGGGGGTTTCCAACTCATATTCACATACCCCAACAAGTCCTTCGTTTTCCTACCCCGTCAGATAGCGGAAAACGGACTTCGAGGTTAGAAAATATTAACTGTTAACAAATTCCCCAAATTCTCTTGTAATGTTTTAGGGTGGCGATAAGACGTTTAGTGAGAATTAATGAAAGCGATACGAAGTTGAAACAGATGTGTGCAAAATAAGGCGACTCGATTGAAGAAACAACACAACCAATCGATTTCAACACAAGGGTGCATTTAAAATATAACAAAATCTTAATAGGCGACGACCAAACAAATAATGATAATATTTAAGAAACATTTCCTTTTCCTTTTCCTTTTCTCTTTTCTTTTTAAAATCACGGCTATATTAAGCCAACAGGAAGTATCAAACATAAATGTCTCTCAACAGTCCTTTTCTTCTTTCTCCTTTTTTTTCTTTCTTTCTTTTTCTTTTACTTGAGAAAATGTCTAAGTCACCGGACTGAAGCGTGTAACAAAGTTCTTTCACTAATTTACTATTGATGAAACAGAATCTTTTCAGTCTCTCTCTTTCTTTTTTGAATACATATAATTCCCCAATATTTTGGAAGGGTAAAAGGAAAACAGTTTAAGTTGTACTTATCTTTGACAAGGCTTAATGTTCAGGTTCCTTTCTTTTACGGGCGAGTGACATCCGCAGAGTCGGCTGAGTCAGCGTCTTTCTAACGCTGATTTCTGTCCAGAACTAAAGATTCTTTTTGCGGGCGAGGGACCTCCCTGAGTTTGGCTGTAAACCGGCGTCTTTCTGCGCCGACTTCTATCCTCAAACTGAAGATTCTTTTCCAAATTTCTCTAACGAAATAAATGGTATTTTGGTGCTAATGGTCTATGGGCCAATCATTTGACTTTTTCCTTATCCCACTATTGAATCCGGTCACGATACCCGAGTGACCTGGATCCCTTTCTTTGTTCAACAGGCTGCAGGTCATAGAGTGCGAGGAGTTGACTTTCATTCATATCTCCTTTTAATGGTCAGTCTTAGTGCCTGTTGATTCAGACACAGAAGGGTAGGAGAATCGACCTCCTCTTCCCTCTCTCTGTAGCATACCACGTCACAGTGGCTGTATGCATTTATTGGTGGTTGTATGTATCTTACTGGTGGTTGTAAAAATCTTATTGGTTGCTGGATGCATCTTATTGGTGGCTGTATGCATCTTATTGGTGGTTGTATGCATCTTATTAGTGGCTGTAAGCATCTTGTTGGTAGCTGTAAGTATCTTGTTGTTGGTTGTATGTATCTTCTTAAGGCCTGTATGCATCTTATTAGTGGTTGTATGCATCTTATTAGTGGCTGTAAGCATCCTCTGGTGGCTGTAAGTATCTTATTGTTGGTTGTATGTATCTTCTTAGTGCCTGTATGCATCTTATTGGTGGCTTTATGCATCTTATTGGTGGTTGGATGTATCTTATTGATGGTTGGATGTATCTTATTATTGGTTGTATGCACCTTACTGGTGGCTGTATGCATCTTATTGATGGCTGTAAGCATCTTATTCGTGCTTGCAAGCACCTTATTGGTGGTTGTATGCACCTTATTGGTGGTTGTATACATCTTATTGGTAGCTGTACTCTGATGAATTAAGCTGCAAAATATGTTGGTTAAGTAGATAACTGATGAAAGTTAGTATCAGAAAGAACATGAAAACAATTTGGAAATTTTAAAGTATTCTATTACAGTTACAAATAAATTATTGCTTGCGACTATATAATATCATACAAGAACAAATATATAACAGTCCACTTAGCTGACGTCCTGGTATCGCTGTTGTATATGCTAAAGTTTAAATGCACTTTACACGGCTCTCGACCGTTCACTGCTGGAATTGTAGCAGAGACACTTTTAACGCCTCTTAGTTCTGGAGTTCGATCGAAAAGAGGTCTAGACATGTCTTTTTTTCATCTGGCACCAACATATGGGTGCCAGTGGTTGGTTTGTTTGAAAGGTGTATCGACCAATTAAATGTGTCATACATGGTCTTTCGAGAGTGGAGTCGACCAAGGGAGACAAAATATCTACCTTAGATATATATTTTTTAAATACATATACTATTATTATTATACATATTATGGATGGCTGTTTGCATTTTATGGATAACTATATATATATATCATGCGTCTTATATATATATATATATATATACATCTCTTTGCATTTTATGATTGGCTATATGCATATAAGATTCATAAAGCCACTGGAGTGGTAGTATCAGTTAGAGTCCCATCTATAAGTCAAATAGGACAATTAAATAATTTACAAAGGATTATTATTATTGGTTATTTGGAACCATACAGCTGTGTGCAAATTATTGGTATTCTGCAATACATGAAACCCTTCGTGTGCAAACAAATGAATGATATTAAATAGAATTATTAGTGCTTGATAGCAATTCTTTAAACCATTTACCCGTGGGCAAATAAATGAACTCAAACAATTCGTATAAAAATATTTACCTACAAACTATTCGGTTATAGATATATGGCATTAAATAAATAAAAAGGGTTGACAGGCCATGAAACACCAACCAACCAACCAACCATCATACAACCACCCATAAAATGGATACAGCCACCCATTCACTAAAACAAAATTTTTCAATATTCTACTTAGACTTCATTCCTTCACTGACTGCCACATGACAAGTACTTTTACAGAGAAGGGAAAGGTGAAGGTAATAAAATTTAATACACCAAAAAAAAAAAAAAAAACCACCAAAAAACCTAAAAAACCATAAATTTATTAGACACCCCCCAAAAAACAAAAAACCTAAAAACCATAAATTGATTAGATCCCCCCCAAACCCAAAAAACCTTAAAAAAACATAAATTTATCAGATCCCCCCCTTAAAAAAAGAAAAAATCTAAAAACCCATGAATTTATTAGATCCCCCACCAAAAAACAAAACAACCTAAAAAACTATGAATTTATTAGACCACCCCTAAACACCCCCCCAAAAAACCCAAAAAAAACATAAATTTATCAGACTCACCTAAAAAAGAAAAACAAAAAACAAAAACCATAAATTTATTAGACCCCCCCCCGCCAAATAAAAACAAAAAAAACATAAAAAAACATAGATTTATCAGACTCCTCTAAAAAGAAAAACAAAAAACCCCAAAAGCCACAGATTTATTAGCCTCCCCCTTCCCAATAAAAACAAAAATCCTAAAAAACCATAAATTTATCAGACTCCCCCAAAAAAGACAAACAAAAAACAAAAAACTCATAAATCTATTAGACCCCACCAAAAAAAAAGAAAAACAAAAAACCTAAAAAACCATAAATTCATTAGACCCCACCCCCCAAAAAAAACCCCTAAAAATCATGCATTTCCAAGAGGTGTTTATAAAGTTTCGAGAATCGTGACAAATAGACGTTTTCGAAATCCATTGAGTAAATTACCTGTGTTTTGTATGGTGTCACGTGGTCTGCCACTGAGAGGAGAGAAATAAGAAATCCCCCTACCCCTCCGTGTTTGAATTGAAAGGCCTCAAAGACTGACCGTTAAAAGGGAGGAATAAGGAACGTAGGTCAACTTCAGCCGGTCTGTTGAAGGTAGTAAAGAATGTAGGTCAAGCTATCTGTACTCTGTAACCTCACCGGGTGGAAGAGATAGTAGTCCGAACGAATTGCCTGACAGGGTGAAGGAAGAAGAAAGAGGCTAAATGATTGGCCAGAACCCTAAAGCGGAAGTAGCACCCTTTTCGTCAGCGGAAATAGGAATAAGGAAATCAGTTCTAGGACAGCAGTTGGTGTGACAAGATGTGTTGACACTGTGGCCAAAAATCCGGGTGAATAAGCGAAATAGAGCTCTTGGACAAGAGATAGCAGACGCCTTCAAGCCGAGCACCATAGAATCCCGCTAGCCCGTTAAAGAAAATACTCTCAGAAGAAACCCGTCGTCGAAAAGCTAAGTAAACCTTAAAGCCGTTTTATCCCTCCACCCTTCCTAAGTATTGCAATTGTATGTTCTCTCTCTCTCTTTCAATTTAAAGAAAGTAGAAAGAAAAGAAAAAAAGAAGAAAGAGACATTTATGTCGGAGACTGTTTACTGGGAAACATAGCCGAACCCTATAGATATTTGTTTGGACCTTGGCGTATTAAAAACCTTGTTATATTTTAATGTCCCCACGTGTTGAAACTTATTCGTTGTGTTGTTTGCCTATCGAGTTGCCTTCTTTTTGCATGTTCTTTTTCAGCTTCATTCGCCTCAATTTATTCTCGCTAAATGTCCAATTCGCCTTTAAAAATATTACACAGGAAATTGGAATTGTCGACTACGATAAATAATCATATTATATCTAAACCTAGAGGTCCATATCTTCCATTATCCTTGGGGTAGGAAGATGAAGTGGTCTGGTGGGTGTGTGTAACGTGAAAAATGGAAACCCCTTGCCAGCGGCGTTCAGTCTAGCCCAAAGTAACCCCCACATTATCTGCCAGTTCCCATATGCCCGAGAAAGGACTCTTAACTAGGACTTATTCTGCGAGGGATCAAGTGCTAGACTGCCCTGACTTCACACGTGCGAAAAATAAACTCCCGTCCTGGGATAAATATTTAAGCCGCGTCACAATGGAAATAAGTGAGTTAAAGGGGAAATTGGGACTTTCAATATATCAGGAAACTTTGACTTAAGTGCATTACCATCTCACACTGACCGCAGAAACATTTAAATCGTGTCAACTACCAGGTTAATATTTGGACATTAAGAGCATATATTGCAAAACCTGATATACCTCAGCAGTCAGTAGCCTTCGATGGACTCATTGTAAAAATGGTGAAATAATACCATATTTGACTAGTTGAGACATCATATCGGATCAGCTTGTTTATGTTCTTGAAAACTTCGAGGGTGAATCTGGCTGCGATAACAATGACTATAGAGATTTAATTGAAATGTCAGCTGACACTGACAGTTGAAATGAGGAGTCAGATAAAGATTTCAAAGCAGATGATAACTTGAGTGTATATATTAACCAACTTTTCCGCATGGGCAGGATAAAACACAAGGTCAATTTTTTAACCGGAGTTTAACTGGTCAGAGTTTTCCTTCTCCTAAATTGGTCGCCTAACCAAGATTAAAGAACCCAGCCTACCCTACAATTTACTCATAACTGGAAGGAAAATAATTGGATTCATACCTTTCCCAATGGTATTAGTGCAATGTGAAATCCAATCAACCTCTTCTTAGATTTGAATCCGTGTCCATTTACTACGACGATAGCCATTACATCATGGGCATAAAGAATATCATTAAATAAATACACATTTTTTATATAGAGGAATTATACATTATAAATTGAATAACCAAAAAACTATGTATATCAATTTCTATACCCATGTGGTTATGATCACACGGATGCGTATCTCCAAGTTGGGAAGACATGGACCTGGAGGTGACCATGTTTTTTTTTCTGTAAGAATACGGATGCCACTACAAGAAACATCGGGTAAAGTGGTTACGCGTTTACCATGACTAGTTAATTTGGCAATGCTTTCGTGCAAAGGGAACCAGTGACTCTGTGGTAAAGTTTTAGCTCTATATTCTGTGGTCACTGGTTCGGTCTCCAGTGTGGAAATCACGGTTTACACTTCTGATAAACCTAATAAGGTCGAAACAGCTGTCCAGTTTTTCCGTATGTCACACGCAGTGTTTACCGGATTTTCTGATCATAGTAATTCAGTTTATATCATCAAATAAATATCGATATATTTTACAATACAAAGTTATGAATATAATCTCTGAAGAATGTAAGGCTCACAATGTGAACTGTACATTCCTGTGATTGATTATTTATTATAACATTATACATGCTATAAAATAATTGATGTGTATCCTTTAATTATATCATTATCCTTTACGTTGATTTATCCAAACAAACTTTTCATTTAATTTAATTTCCTGAGATTGTGGTATCTAAAATTGTGACATTTTTACATTGATTACTACTAGTGGGTAGAGTGTTCACCAACGGTCCGAGAGACCGGAGTTCAATCCCAGGTCGCATCATACCGAAGACGTTAAAATGGTACTTGATACCTCCTTGCTTAACACTCAGCAATATAGGATACGTATCAATGGTAAAGTGGAGCAATCCAGGGAAAGGAGTCGCGCTTTCCCCTACATCTCGGTGTAGTAGCAATTGAAAAGGGAGCCTTCGAGTCGCCCTCGACTTCGGTCGCCAACTTTTCAACTATTTTTTTATATTTACTCATTTGATAGGATCATAAATTATCTAATTTATTACCCGTCATAAAGATTTGTAATACAGCTATCATCATCCGACTAAATGATACTAAGTTTATTGAAATTGGTCAAGTTAATGGTTTGTAATGCTTTCCTTTCTCCAAATAATGATTTTTTACGTCCTTCAGGGAAATTGTTAAAAACTGGCGCGTTAGGCCAAGTGTTGGATTTCGTACAGGACACACGTGTGAGGGGCCAAATTGGCCTATCATAGCCCTACTGGAGGTTACGTGAAGCTAGCTCTAAAAGAAGGGGTCACAAAGGAATCGTTCTCTTTTTGGCCACTACTCGGGCTGGCAGTTCTAGGTAAGACTGTACGGTACAAGCCCCAGACGGCGACGATTCGGACAGCAAGTCCACCACCTAGCAGCTGAGAGAAGACAAACGCAACCACTATTATGAACCTTGAGACAGTGCCCAAACAAGTTACCAGAAACAACTAAACAGCTAAGTTTTCGCAGACATATTTATCTACAAATTTTACCCTATCAAACTCTTTGAATTCTTTGACTTGTTTTGCATGTTGTATCTCCCTGTTGTATATTGGGTATATTTACAGTAAACCTTTTGTAGTTGCAAAAACCCGTTTATGTCCTTTTTTTTCAAAAGCGGTGCCCATCTCCTCACTGCGTTCTAAGTACGGTTTATTCTCCTACAAAACTTAGGGTTTAAATAGAGCTTTTCCCACGGTTAAAAATCCCAACTGAAGTGCAAATAAAAATATTTGCTATCAACGTGATTTTATTGTTTAACAAGACCTAAGGCTACAGAAAAGTACCAATCATGTTTAGTTTGAGTATGTGAATAATTTTCTATGCGATTGCTGCTCTTGAAGTTATATATATATATATATAATATATATATATATATATAAAATTTCAAACGCAATAATTGATAGTTTTCACTTTCATCGTCCATTTGAGAAAGTTTGCTTCTTGTTGGTATATATATATATATATATATATATATTATATATATAAATATCAACAAGAAGCAAACATTGGTAGAAAGTTTGCTTCTTGTTGGTATATATATATATATATATATATATATATCAACAAGAAGCAAACATTCTCAAATGGACGATGAAAGTGAAAACTACCAATTATTGCGTTTGAAATTTTATATATATATATATATATAAAACTTCAAGAGCAGCAATCGCATAGAAAATTATTCACATACTCAAACTAAACATATATATATATATATATATATATATGTGTGTGTGTGTGTGTGTGTGTGTATATGTGTGTGTGTGTGTGTCAGCAAATATATCAAACTACATTACTAATATCAGTTATATATATATATAGTGATCAATGTAAGTGATCGAATATCTATTTATCTATATATATATATATATATATATGAATGAAGGTTGTTCAATATCAGTGATAGAGCATATATATCTTGGTTAGGATAACGTAGACTTTGTGTCCGATGATCACATTGGCGAGAAACTGACACTCCACTAGCACTGTTGACTGTCTATCTTAAATTATACATATATATATATTAGGAGAGCATGGACATAGAGTCAATGAAGCTTGTTGACTTTCATTTTCTCGCCTATGTGAGCGTTGGACCAACTGGCCGCATATCTTGGATCCTCCTAAATATTTTTGTGCGAAGCATGACGGGAAGTGTGGTGCATTCTGAGAAGAACCTTCTTGTTTATACTGCATGGAGGTGCCCGTGGTATAATGGTTATCGTCGGAGGAAATGAACACGACGATACGAGTTCACATCCTGGATGAGACTGATTGCATTTCACATAGCACTAATACCCTTGGGAAAGGTATGAATCAAATTATTCTCCCTCCAGCTATGGGTAAATAGTAGGGCAGACTGATTTCTTCAGCCTTGGAGAGGCAACTAGTCTAGGAGAAGGAAAACTCTGAATTAAAACCTGCTAAACTTCACTTAAAAATTGACCTTGTGTCATATCCTGCCCGAGCGGAGGGGTTGGTAAATATGGATACAGCATGATTATTCACCCTGGAATATTGTATTGATTATGTGAATTATTGATTTATTTATACAATTATTTTTAATCTATTATCTTCTGATTTTTCTTTAGTATATTATTTTTTTTTTCACATCTGTGTTAGCTGATGGTTTTTCACTGGAGTTTGAGTGACAGTAAATCTCCTCAAGTCTCCAGGACTCTTCTCAGTATTCTGACCGATCTCAATGCCGTCTCAGGATTCTGGCCGTTCTCAGAAATGCTGTCATTTGGATAGTCTCTACCCGTCCGCCAACTTCCAAGTCTTCCAGGCCTTTTAATAATCCTTTAGTTATTGTGCCAAAAGCACCAATCACAATTGGTACAATAGTCACTTTCATGTTCTGCAGCTTTTTCAATTCTCTAGCAAGGATGAGGTACTTACGAGGTGCATACGATAAGTTTCCAGACTTTTTTCGTATGGGTATTTAAAATTGTTGTAGACTCTTGAAAATTCAGTATGTTATTGCTATACATCTTATGAGATGACTGACCAATTCTTATGATTTCAGGTTCAAATCAGCAGCTACAGTAGGAATTCGAATACACCCTACTAAAACCTGATTGTCACAACTGGTGAAGTTCAAAAATGCAATCTGGACGTGAGGACACTTTAGAAGAACGATATGCAATAAAATTCTGTTTTAAACTTGGAAAAAATGCCGCCACAGAAACGTATGGAATGCTTCAGACTGCTTTTCGACCATCTTGCATGAATCGAGCATCAGTTTTTGAGCGGCATAAGAGATTCAAGGAAGGCAGGGAGTCTGTGAGGGATGATGAGAGGTGTGGGAGGAGTAAGGACCATGGGGCCTTGAAGAAGTTGTTGGAACGGTACAGCAAGTTCATTTCAGCCGGAGGAGATTACTTCGAAGGGGACTAGAGTTTCATGTGTTTACTATCAATAAAAGTGCCCATATGAAAAAAAGTCTGGAAACTAATCGTATGCGCATCGTATCCTTCTTTTCTCATTCTTTCAGTTTTATTCTGTGGTCAGCCGGGACAGCAAAGTCGACAATTTTGCAAATTTTTTTTTTTTTTTTTTGTTAATTAATATAAGGTCTGGTCTTCTGGCCGAGATTAGGTGATCCGTGTGTATGTCAAAGTCCCATAGGAGTTTATGTGAGTCATTTTCTAGGATAGGTGCTGGGTTGTGCTTATACCATTTTTCAGTGTGGTCAAATTTAAATTTCTTTCCCTAATTTAAATTTCTTTCCCAAATCTAAATTTCCCTAGTGGATCACCTTGCCGACCCAGTCGTGTCTCGTCTTATACTCCTTCAGTCCTAATTTGCTGCATTTGCTTATTATTTGATTGATGATTTCGTCTCTGTCACCGCATAGTCTATATTTGCTATTTTGTTGCGTCTTATCTATTCTCGCTTTGATATGATTGGTTCTTATGGCGTTGTCCTGTGCTGCTATTAGGAGAGATTCCGTTTCACTCTTAAGGTTACCTTTTCTTAGCCAGGTCCAGGTTTTCTCGTGTGAGATGGTGTTTATTAGTCGTTTAAAGCGGCCATAGAGTTGTTTTTCCTCATTTTTGTTTCCTAGTTATTGTTATTCTATCGTCTATCGTGTTGTCCGTCTCGTTTCTGATGGCTGTGATCAGTCCTCCTTCGTTATCATAATTATAATTATTTCATTCCTTGGGAGTTTTTCACACCAACGTTAGCTGGTGGACTTTCACTAGAGTCTAAGCGATAACAAGTCTCCTCAGGTTTCCAGGACTCTTCTCAGTATTCTGACCGATCTCAATGCTGTTGTCTGATCGCGATTCTTTCTTCGATTTCCGACTTCCCCCCCGTTTTTCAGTTCTTTTGGGACGTGCACCTATTATAATTACCCTCACCATCATCCTCACGTTCCACAGTTTTTAGTTTTTTGACAAGGTCCAGATATTTTTATATCTTTTCACTTTCTTTTATTTTCACTTAGTGGCGCGCTTGACGGCAAGTTTTCTTTTTTTATTAATTAAGTCTTGTCTTCTGGTCGGGATTAGATGCGCTGTTTGTATCACAAAATCCCAAAGAATTTTGTTCATCTCATTCTCTTGGACAGATTCTGGTTTGTGCATATTCCATTTGGTAGTATGACAATTCAGTCTTTTGCACAATTCCCAGTGGATCACTTTTCTCACCCAATCGTGTTTTTGTACTCCTTGTGTGTTTGCTGCATTACTTTATGATGTGATTAAACTACACTTGTTATTCTGTTGCGTATTATCAATTTTCGTTTTAACATGATTCGTCCTTATGGCGTTGTTTTGGGCTGCAATTAGAAGAGATTCAGTTTCTCTTATTAGATTTTCCTTTCGTAGCCATGATCACGTCTTCTTGTGTGTATTGTCACCAGTTTGTTGTTTGAAATATCCATACAGATATATATATATTTTTTTTGCTTCCTAGTTTTTGTTGTTTTTTATTTGTACTTATATTGCCTGTGTTGCAATTGGTTTTTGTAATTAACCTTTCTCGAATTTTCTTATTTATTAATCTTCTTAATATAATCCTTAATCCCTTGTATTGATGCATCATCGGAATCCTCAATTCTCTTTCGCCTTCTTTTCTTGATTCATATGTCTATGTCATCTCTCGGATGTAAATGTCTTGTGTATAATCATCAATTTTCTTGTCTTTTGGTCCATTTGCCAGAGTTTTTCCCTTTAAGAAGGGTCCCGTGTATCTTACAAAGGGGAATGTCCCCGTATTTATCCTTTTGATGAGATTTCTTGCAGCAGAGATTCATTTCGTGGAGTTTTCTCGTTCTTCTGACTTTCACTTCCGTTATTTTTTCCTTCATCTCCACTTGTTTGATGGTATCTACTTCCAATATTCCCAAGTACTTGAAATTTTCCTTCTCTCCATGTGTTCTAATGTAATCCTAATTTTGTAATTCTATTCCTTCGGCTGATTTTCTTTTCATCTTCCTTACAAGAATGGCATATTTTCAATGCCAAATTTTATTCCTATATCCTGGCTGTATCGTCTTATTGTTTGTATCAGGATCTCCAGTTCTTTATTTTTTTTTTGTAAATAGATTTATATCATCCATATATATATAAGGTGATTAATTTTTTCCTGTGATTTAAAAATTTGTCACCTTCTGTCCATATCTTAAGTACGTGGCTAAGTGGCATCGTTGCTATGACGAATAACACTGGCGAGTACGAGTCTCCTCGGATTATACCTCTTTAGATCTTTACTTCTGCTAGAGCATGACCTCTTGCTATCAATTCCATAATTCAATTTTCCACATCATTCGTGATGAACTTTATGATTTTGTCAGATATTTTATACACTTTCAAACACTCTATCGTCCAAATTTGTGAAACCAAATCATCGGCTTACTTGAAGTCAATCCATGCCGTGGCAACATTTTCCCGCCTCGTTTTGACTTCTTTGAGGATGTGCTGGCCTATGAATTGTTGGTCATTTGTTTCTCATATCTCGCTGTGGCATCCTGTTTGTTTTTCCAGAAATAGTCCTCGGTATACAAGTAATAGAATGGTTTCTCTTATCTATGGAGTCAGGATTTCCACATCATAGGTAAACAGGTTATTGTTGGTGATGGTACCTTTATTTTAGGTCCATCTGGATCGTAGTAGTTTTCACTTTCATCATCCATTCAGGTATGTCTATTTCTTGTAGGCATTTACTCAGCTACAGGGCTAGACTGTTGTGGAAGGACGTGAATTTTTAAAACTAGAATCCATGTATGCAATGGCGTTTTCTAATTTGGTATTTTCTTGAGTGTTGTTCTAAGCGAATCTAAGTGTCAAGAACTGCGAGTAATTTGAACTCTTTTTTCTTCTCTTCAGCATTTTTCTTATGTTCTTTCCTTCTCTATATTTTACCTCAAAATTGTTTTGTCTTTTTTGTCTCTGGTTGCTGATTTGTCTCCTCTTAACTATTGGCTGAGTTTTCTTTCGTTATTTTAAAATATCCGGTTTTGTTTCTATTTTTTGATGCTGTCCTTTTGAGTCTTACTTCTTTCACCAATTTCTTCTGATTTATTTTTTTCAAGTCTGACTTTTCTGCAGTTATCTTTTTGCGGTCTTTTCTTTTCGCTGGGTTCCTCTATGTTACACTTTCCTAGTTTTGCTTGTTGTTGCAGTTTCTTTATTCATCATTCTAGCTTCACTTCCTTTTTGTGGTCTTTTCTTTTCGCTGGGTTCCTCTATGTTACACTTTCCTAGTTTTGCTTGTTGTTGCAGCTTCTTTAATTGGTATTCTAGCTTCACTTCCTGCCCAGGTTTTGTATTTCTATTCGGATTCTTTTAAGGTAATACCTATTTGACCACTGACAAGTTTTGATCCTGTATTAATTCGTTCAGTTTGGTGATGTTATCCATTGGGATATGTTCATCATCATCATCATCATGTCGTGCCGCCAGCACGGATACCCCTGACCCTCTCTCGCCACTTCTCCCTATCGTTCATCGCCTCTGGCGGATCTTCAGGGCTACATCCCGTATTCTCACATAGCTGCTGTATGTATGTTCGAACTGGTTGGAATATGTTAAAATACTTAATTTACCCTTTTAGCCTTGAACTTAACTTTTTTCCAGTTTTGATTTCCTAGGGAAGCTAGTCTTCTGTTCACTTATGATTTTTTAAGGCTACATTTGTCCTATCTTCTTATGTTAACATTGATGAGTTTCTGGGTGCAGTGGTGATTTGGTTTTTAGAATTTTGTGTTTCAATTCGTTTAGGGAGCTCCCTTGAGTATTTTCTTCACGATTTACTTGTTCACCTATTTCTTGTATCTTTCGATTTGAAAAGTCTTTAAAACCAACCTGATTTAGAAGGCAAGTATATTTTGGATTCTGTCCAGATATCCATCATCTGTTTTCTATATCCTCTTTGCGTAGGATTGCTTTTAAATTAACCGTGGATTACTTTTTTTGTTATTTTCTCATGTTCCTTTTTTCCTTTGACATCTCTCAGATGCATGATTGCTTTGGTCTTTGGTCTTTGTTTGTGTTACTGAAATAAGAAAAGCCAGCTTTTGTTGGATGCCGATCTAGTCCCCTTTGTTGACTATCAAAGGAGTACCTGCCGATTATCACACCCAGACCTGTTTCCAGATCCCATGTTTATTCGGATTTGTCATTTTTCATGGGTAGTATAATGTTGCAATACCTGACCCAGGAGTTGAATAATATCTGTGCTCCTGCCAGAGATGTGACCTGGTACTCTTTTAACGAAAAGAACACTTAAACGGGGAACAAGAACAAAAAACAAAAACAAAAATGAAAAAAAAAACGTAGGCCTTAAAAATATTAAGTTTTAACTTAGTCCAATGGCCACTTTTCTATCTGACTTTTAGGGTTTACAAAATACTTCTTAAAATATTCCACTAGATTTCACGTAAGTCTGCTTAAGACTGATACTAATGTTTAAAAACGTGCACGCAAGATATTTTTGTGGATTCGGTAATATCATACTTTAGCTGGACTTCTGATACTACAATTTTTCATTTCTTAAAAGACAATATGTTCGTTTATACCTATCGATTACACTTCCTTAGCTACTTTTGCAAATATAATTCCAGTCACGTGACCGGGGGGGGGAGAGAGAGAGAGAAGGAAATAGATTTATAGACAGATAGAGACAGAAAGCTGGTTGTACAATTACAGCCATCCCTCCCTGCTTCTTTCTTCAAACTTCTTTTCCTTATGTTCATTTATGTTCATTTACTCGGTTACAACTTATTAAATTATCAGCTTTTTAAAGACAAAATTTTAATTGGACAGTTTAGCAAAGATTAAAAAAAAAATCATCTTACAAACGGGCAAATTTCAGTTAATATCAACGAATACAAATTTAGAAAGTTCAGTTCTTCTTACCCTGGGTTTTAATCGTCTTTATTCAGGCATCATATCAAACATCACTTCTGTGGGGATTAATTAAAAAAGAAATAATAAATTCAAAAATGTAACAGGTTCCCAGGAGGCCTCTTATAGGAAGCGAAATCCGCGCATGCCTAAAAAGATGAGTTTCCTGGTGTCAAAAGAGAAATGATCTCACTTAAGATGTTACCCCTGCCACCGAAAGACGTCTTTCTCTCAGCTGCTGGCAAGGTAACACACGTGTTTGCCAAGTCCTGGGCTTGGCACCAGCTAGTAGTCACCTCTTCTAAACATACCTCACTGGACATACCTAATGGACGCATGAACTTCAAACTTTTAACACTGAAAATGACTAATATACTTCAACGCCTTTTCTGGAGGACGCGTCTGTTTCTACTGGTACAGGAAAACGTTTCACACCGCGAATTAGTTGTTAAATCCAAAAATAAAGTTTGAGTTAAAAGGTATCCTTGTCTCTTTCCTTATTTCTCTTTCAGCTTCTGACAGACAAGGGAGATAAAAAGTGAATAGAAGAAGAAGAAGAAGAAGAAGAAGAAGAAGAAGAAGAAGAAGAAGAAGAAGAAGAAGAAGAAAGGAGTCTGATACGAAACTCAGAATCATCCCAACAGAACCCAACTATTCACAGACAACCGATAATCTCCACCCGGAACAAAAATGATAAACGTTTCTTCTTGTTCCCCCTACTCCTCGCAGTAATTGAACATTCTTTTCTTAAAAGACAGCTTATTAATTCATATCTTCCTATCACCTATCATTTATTTTTGTTTATTCATTTACTGTTTTTGTTTATTTATATTCTTAATTTATTTGTTATTCATTCAATTTTGATTTTAATTTATTCCTTTTCTTATAATCTATTTATTTATCTTATGTGTGTGTGTGAGAATTTCAAAGTAGCGTTAGCTAATGATTATTTATTGAACGCTGAGTGTCAGTAAGTTTCCTCTGGTTACCAGGACTCTTATCAGTATGCTGGCTTGTCTTAACAATACAGTAGGTTGGATGGTTTCCATTCTAACTCTTACGACTCTATTTCTAATGCTTTGGAGACCGTTCCAAGTGCACCAATTGCAATTGGTATCACCGTTCATCTCATTTTCCACATTTTTTTTTTTATTTTCTGGCAATGCCTAAGTACTTCTCTCTCTTTTCATTTTCTTCGATTTTCCCTATATGGTCTGCTGTGACGCCTAAGTCCTCTATATGGAAAGTTATCTTTATTTTATTTATCTATTCTTTGTTGTGAACTATCATTTGGTCTAGGCTTCTGACTGGGATTAGATGATCTGCTGGCATCTCAAAAGGCCAGAGAATTTTATATGTCTCATTTTCTGGGACGGTTGCTGTTTTTTTGCATGTAGTCTTTGGTAATATGATCAAATTTCAATTTCTTGTACAGTTCCCATCGGATCACCATCCCCATCCAGTCGTGTCTGTTCTTTTAATTAATACTTTTTTGTGAGTTTTTCACACCAACGTTAGCTGATAGTTTTCCACAAGAGATAGAGTACTCTTCTCGGTATTCTGGTCGAGCTTTAGTCTGGATGATCTCCACTTGTCTTCTTATTTCTGAGTCTTCTAGTCCCTTTGGGGATTGTTCTGAGTGCACCAATTACAATTGGTGTCACCGTCATTTTCATGAGCAATAGATTTTTAGTTCTCAAGCAAGGTCTGACTACTTACTTCTCTTTTTGCTTTCTTTTATTTTCACTCTGCCGACAGGTCCTCTCTTTTTTTGCTGACTATCACTAAGTGTTTACCGGGCCAGTGGCTTAATGAGTAGAGTATTCGTCAATGGTCGGGAAGACTGGGGTTCAATCTTAGGTCGAGTCATACCAAAGACTCAGAAAATGTTACTTGATGCTGCCTTGTTTAACCCTCAGCATTATAAGGTACGGATCAAGGGTAAAGTAGAGTAATACAGGGAGTGAGTAGCGCCCTCCCCTATACCTCAGTGTAGTAGCTAATGAAAAGGGAACCTTCTGGTCGCCCTCAACTAAGGTCGCCAACTTTACTTATCACTAGGTCTGGTCCTATGGCCGAGATCAGGTGATCTGTTTGTATCTCAAAATCCCAGAGAAGTGTGTGCGTCTCATTCTCTAGGATAGTTTTTCTGAGTTGTTCTTATACCATTTGTTCGTATGGTCAAATCTAACTTCTTGCACAATTCCCATTGGATAACTTTGCCCACCCAGTCGTGTCTTGTTTTTTCTCTCTGTGCGCTAATTTACTGCATTCGCTTATTATGTTATTGGTTGTTTCGTCTCATAATCTACACTTGTTATTTTGTTACGTTTTATCTATTTTTGTTTTGACATAATTGGTTCTCATAACGTTGTTTTGTGCGGCTATTAAAAGAGATTCAATTTCGTTTTTGAGGTTTCACTTTCGTGAAATTTTGCTTATTTGTCGATTTATTATTTATTAATCTATTTTGTCAGTCTTTGGAATCGTTAGTTTTCAGGTTGCTTAGTAGGAATTTGTTTTCATGCATACATTTGGATATGAAATCTGATTTTTTTTTTTTTTTTGTTCAGGATATTTTTTCTTCTAGGCAAATATTCTAGTGTTTTGAGGCATTCTTATAAATTGGCGCTATTTTCTTTCTCCCATTCGTTTTTGGAGGATTCGTATTTCTTATTGTTAGATAATGTTTTGAGTGTAGATTTCCTATGTTTCTAGTGACCTTCTATTACGTCTATATATACATATTATGTGATTTTTTTAGATCTTACAGTAGCATAAAATTCAACTTTTTTTTTATTGGCAATTTAAACCATATATATATATATATATATATATATATATATATATATATATATATTATGAGAGTGTTGGTTGTCACTAAATCACTTTGTGGGTATGTGTCGAACATAGCGCAATATAATATGGAGAGAGCTCAATATATAGGATAGAGCTATTATATAATATAATGATAATAAATAGATAAATATTAGATATATATAGGTGGTGCATTCAATAAGTTTCCAGACTTTTTTGTACGGGCATTTAAAATTGTCGTAGTCTAATTGAAAATTCACTGCTATTCCTATACAACTTATAAGATGACCGACCAATTTTTATGATTTCATGTTCAAATGAACAGCTACAGCAAGAATAGGAATACACCCTACTAAAGCCTGATTGTCACAGCTGGGGAATTTCAAAAATGCTATCTGGACGTGAGGACACTTTAGAAAAACGATATGCAATAAAAGTGTGTTTTAAACTTGGAAAAAATGTCGCCACAGAAACGTATGGAATCCTTCAAACTGCTTTTCGACCATCTTGCATGAATCAAGCATCAGTTTTTGAGTGGCATAAGAAATTCAAGGAAGGCACGGAGTCTGTGAGGGATGATGAGAGGTGTGAGAGAGGTAAGGAAGTCAATACACCAGAGTTGATTGGCCAAAGGGTTAGGGTTACTATGTTGAGGTTTTAAGGGAGTTCTAGAAGAGATTCCGTCTGAAGAGGCTAGCACTCTTCAAATCGGGTCAGTGGCATTTCCACCAGGACAATGCACCAGTCCACAACTCTATCCTTGTCACAGACTATTTGACCAAGATGGGCATCAAGATAGTTCCTCACCCTCCCTATAGTCCAGACCTTGGTCCCTGTGACTTTTGGTTATTCCCTAAGCTCAGAGGCTGTCGTTATGAAACAATCGAGGGGATGAAAGAGGCAGGTCATTGACATGCTCACACAAGAGGACTTCCATGGGGCCTTCCAGAAGCTGTTGGAACGGTACAACAAATGCATTGCAGCTGGAAGATATTACTTCGAAGGGGACTAGAGTTTCATGTGTGTACTATCAATAAAAGTGCCCATACGAAAAAAGTCTGGAAACTTATTTAATGATCCTCTTATATTTAATCCATGGAAAATAGTCTGTAACCCTGGGTTTCATGAAGTTTTTTGCAAAACAACAATCATCAGGCAGTTAACTGCCTGATGATTGTTGTTTTGCAAAAAACATTTTGATTGTTGTTTTGCAAAAAAATTCATGAAACCCAGGGTTGCAGACTATTTTCCATGGATTAAATATAGATATATAATATATTTATTTATCATTATTATATTATATATATATATATATACACACAAGCAAAAACTCATTCATTTGATTTATGTACAAATGTTTCTTGTCTTTTTTCCCAAAATGTCCCAGTGTCTTGCAAGTCAAGGGCGTGGACAATTCTTTAATGATTTTATTTGCTTTCAAGACGAATTAGACCTTCCAGGTTATGGGCACTTCGAAGAGCGCTAATTTTAAAGCCTGGCAATACAGTTGGCAATTCGCGCAATAAATCTTTCTATCTTATTTGTCCTCTCATGGCCTTGTACCAGACTAAGTAAGAAAATCGGTTCGTCTCGTGGGTTAAATTTCTTTTCCTTATTCGGATCCACGTAAAGGTAGGGGAAATTTTAAAACAGCCAGTACTCAAAACGTGGAATTAAACAGTAATTTTCAGTAAAAATGCTTTCCGGAATTACTTTTATATTAGATATATCATAAAATGGTTTACTGAACTCCGCATTACGTAAGGAGATATTTATGTTTAGTTTAAAGTTTTTGAGTAGGCTAATAGATTTGTTTTATTGTCCTGTGAATCATAAAAACGTAAAATAAGCGAAACAGACGATGGGACTGTCCTAAAATATCAAGTGATATTCACTTCGAGTAATTACGATAAAGTACGTTCTAGTCAATAGTGAAATCTATTTATCTGGACTGTGACATCTAAGTATGCAAGTTCGAATTCTAGTCGAGTTATAACGATGACGTTCGGACCCATACTCTTACGAAATGTTTGAGGCCTCTTATACCCTTAGCTATGGGTTAAATTGTAAGTAAAGTTGGCGACCGTAGTCGAGGGCGACCGTAGTCGAGGGCGACCAGAAGGCTCACTTTTCAATAGCTACTAAACCGAGGTGTAGGGGAGGGCACTGCTCCTTTCTTTGGATTGCTCCACTTTACCCTTGATATGTACCTTATATTGCTGAATATTAAGTAAGGAGGTATCAAGTATCATCTTTAAAGTCTTTTGTATGATTCAACCTGGGATTGAACCCAAGTGTTCTTTTACCAGGATGGCTTTAGCATTTAAAAACCTATGAAGGTTGATATCCCATTAAACAACCCCACCAAAAAACAAACAACAACAACAACAACAAAAAGCACAAAACAAACCAACCTATCATAAGTAAAAGTTGGCGACCGTAGTAGAGGGTGCCCCGAAGGCTCCCTTTTCAATAGTTACGACACTGCGGTGTAGGGGAGGGCGCTACTCCTTCCTCAGGATTGCTCGACTTTACCCTTGATACGTACCTTATAATGCTGAGTATTAAGCAAAGAGGTATTAAGTACCATTTTTAAAATCTTTGGTATGACGCGACCTGGGACTGAACCCTGGTCTCCCGAGCCATTAGCGTCTGTTCATATCTATCTATCTTGCTCGCTAGTTAAGCCTGTTCATATCTACGTTAGTCTCTTCACCCTCCTTCTCTCTCTCTCTCTCTCTCTCTCTATATATATATATATATATATATATATATATATATATATATATATATCTCTCTCTCTCTCTCTCTCTATATATATATATATATATATATATATATATATATATATTAATTATGAAAATATTTGTAACTATAAATATCAATTTCATTGCATCTTCGCACATCAGTCTTTTAAATATATACTTATCTATATGCATATGTATAATAAACTTTATTTAAAATTCTGCCACACACACACTATATATATATATATATATATATATATATATATATATATATATATATATATATATATATGTGTGTGTGTGTGTGTGTGTGTGTGTGTGTGTGGAAAACGGTAAAAACGGAAGGTTTGGTGGTTCGTTTATTGTGCCAACGCACGTCCACTTCAAGGTTTTGTCAGAATACAAAAATATTTTATCAATTTTTTTTTTCTTTTTCTTTTCTACATACATTCAGTCGGATTCAGTTCACGTCTCTCTGTCTCTCTCACACACATATATATACTATTGATATAGTCATATAGTTTTCTTGAAACACACACACACACAGAGATAGATAGATAATGTATATAGACAGATGCAAAGTTTGATAATTTGACATTGAGCACTCTTTCTAGAAAGCCATATAACAATATCAATAATATTATATATATATATATATATATACAGAGAGAGAGAGAGAGAGAGAGAGAGAGAGAAATATAAGTTCATTCAAGTTTATCTTACGAATAACTACCCTAGTCTTCTCAGATCTATCTATCTATCTATCTATCTATCTATCTATCTATCTATCTATGTCTTATTCAAAACGTTTTTATGAGTACCTAATGATTTATAACTCCATAAAATAGAGAACCCAAATAGCGGTACACCTCAAAATAACATCTTGTCATCGATAATGGCTTTTCAAAATAGCTGAGTCTTCAAATGAGAGGACGAAATTTATCTCAAGTAACACTTAGAATATTATTATAACCGGCATTTCTTGGATGACCTCGAGTATTGTAATCATTTTGAGTATTGAAGACCATTTAAAAATCGTAAATTTATCTTATGCCCTCGTGGTTTCTAAATAAGGTTAATATATATATATATATATATATATATATATATATATATATATATATATATATAGTCCTATACTGGTTGCTATATCAAGGTTAAACTACCTTCTATTTACCTATTTAAATTACCTTCTATTTACCCATCACAGGAGAGATAATAGTCGGACGCATAACTTTCCAAAGGGTATTAATGGGGTATAAGAAGGGTTTTTCATGATGGAGGGGAATATTGTTGGTATTGTTGGGAGATTCTGAATTTTGTATCAGACTCCTTTTTCTTCTAGCTTCATTCACATGTTATCTTCCTATTTGTCGAAGCTGCAAAGGAATTTAGGAACGGAAAGAAAAAAAACAAGGATACCTTTGACTCAAATTTTATTTTTCGGGTTTACGGCAGTTCTGTGGTGAAAATGTTTTCCTGATCCAGTCGAAATATTCGGCTTCCTCAGACAAGGTTTGTTGGTTGTTTGGGTTTTATGGCATATCAACTTTTGTAGGCTATTTAACGCCTAGTCCATTTTTTTGCAAATAGTCGGTTCTATTTCAAACAATTTAGTTTAACATGAGTACAGTTTAATTGTCAAAAACATTTCTATTTCAAACAATTTAGTTTAGTATATGTATAGTTTTTGTTTACCCACAGTTGAATATAAAAATAGTTCTATTTCGAATAATTTAATTTATCGTAGTACTGTTTCAATGTCAAAATCAGTTCTATTTCAAGCAATTCATTTTAGCGTAAGTACAGTTTTTATGTCAAAACCGGTTCTATTTCAAACAATATACTTTAGCATAAGTATGCTGTTTACATGTCAAAACAGTTCTATTTCAAGTAATTTTGTTTAGCATAAGTTCGCAGATTGGTTCTATTCAACTCATAGATAGGACCCTATCAGGTGCTACCACTCCGGGCCAGAGTGGACCAGCGAGCAATGGCGATGAAGGGGTGCTCCGCATTCTCCAAAGCTCCAGCATCACTGGAACCTCACCATCAGATTGTTTTGTGTTATATCCAGGACATTCGTTGGGAGGGGTCTTACCCTTCTGCAGAGATGCAGTCGGTGTATTCTACAAACCCAGCTGTAGAAGTATGTTTAGCAGGTATATTTAGTAGAAGACACAACGCCCAGCTAAGTTCAGGACTCTGTAAGCACTTGCGTTCCCTATTAGCAGCTGAGAAAAAGGTGCATCCATCTCTGCCAAAAGGGTGAAAGCTTCTTGGTCAAGTTTTTCTTTGGCACGGGGAAGCTCATCTTTTCAGGCATGTGCAGATTGTGCTTTCGGTCAGAGGCCTCTTGGGAAACTTACTTTTGTATTTATTCATTTTATTTTTTTCATGTCATTGTCTTTTTTTGCTTCTTTTTAATCCCTATATATCAGCACGATATGAAATGCAAACAGCTTCGTCCTGGTTTGAACTTGGGTTACTGTGACCATTTCCTACGACGATAACCGTTATAAGTTGGCGACCGTAGTCGAGGGCGACTAGAAGGCTCCCTTTTCAATAGCTACTACACCGAGGTGTAGGGGAGGGTGCTACTCCTTTCCCAGGATTGCTCCACTTTACCCTTGATACGTACCTTATATTGCTGAGTGTTAAGCAAGGGGGTATCAAGTACCATTTCTAAAGTCTTTGGTATGACTCAACCTAAGATTGAACCTAGGTCTCCCGGACCTTTGGCGAACACTCTAACCACTATGCCAATACCACAATTAAATTATAAGGTTGCTATTGGAGAGTAGTTTTTCCTCAATAACTCACTGATTAATTCTCTTCCTCAGTCAGTCAGTGTCATGCCAGTAACGAGACATTTTATTGAGATGTATAGCGATTGGACAGAACACAAAAATGTGGATTCCTGCCTTTATCCAGTGTGTGTGTGTGTGTGTGTGTAATCCGCACCTTGCCGTGGAACAATGATTTGCTAGAAGAGAAAATTTAACGATCGAAGACAAAAATTGCCCGACTTTCCTGAACAGTGTCATAAAACATCACAATCCTCTGGTTCTCCGTTTCCTTTAATATTTCAAGATTTATGTCAGCAATCGTTGTAATGTGTTTATTTGAGAGTCGCCATAGAGTAATTTGCCATTAGTGACTGATAATATTCATCAGTTTTCGAGTACACACATCCGGTTTGGGTGTGGGTTACAGCTTGTATGTTTGTTTACTTTCTTTACCAACTGACATTCTCCCCGAGGACACTGAGGTCTGATAAGCCAGGCCCTCCTCCTAGCACCTGTTGTTTTTTTCAGTTTCTTGACTCTCAGCAACTTTTTTTGTCAGGGTAGGGGGGATACTTCTCGATCAAATAAACTAAAAACTGATAATGTTTCAAACTATTTTATTTTTTCCTAAATTTCTGAACAGAACTGATATTGCTATAATACATTAATTTGTTAGTCGCTTTTATCATGTTTTTATTTACTTTTTGATCTTCTTTGTGTCTATGACTGTTATAAAGTGATTTATTTTGACGAGTTCCTTCATCTTTGTTGTCTGTATCCCTATACTTTGGTCACTGTAGCTCTAATGTTCTTTTTACCACTTCAGTGGGGCTTAGAACATTCTGACTGTATCCCTTGCAGAGGAGTAAGACCCCCCCCCAAAGGAGTGCCCAAGTTATAACATTAAATTGCATGTAGTGGAGAGGCTCTAGTGCTAGAGATCTGGGGAGTATGGAGTAATCCTTTGTAGCCATTACTCCCAGGTCCACTTCGGTCTGGAGTGGTAATATCTGTTAAGACCCTATCAAATCTGTTTAATAATTATTCATATTCGAAAGAACCCTGTGCAACCTCACCACAAAAAAGCTAAAACAAGAAACAAAACAAAAGCAAAAAATCTCTTAAGAAGCAACTACGCAAAAAATTGTAAATAAATGCATAATGAACATGATTCCCGAACTTCCGGGCATAAAATAACCTTAGACCAGTTGACACGCCGTTAAAAAGCAGTGAATGGATCAATGTCCTGGGCTCTTTCTGATTCAAATCCTACTTAAGAAAATACAATACAAAATGAATAAAAAATAAAAAATAAAAAATAAAAAAAAATTTAGAAGGCAATATTATCGGATGGTGACCTTGAAGTCTCCTGCTGTATCAGCAGCTAGGGGATCAAGAAAAGTTTCAACAGACAGTACAAGAAAAAAATTAAAACATTTCTAAGATGGCAAATATATATATATATATATATATATATATATATATTAGCCATCTTAGAAATGTTTTAATTAATTTAATTTAATGAAAAGAAACCATACTAAACTTTTATATATATATATATATATATATATATATGTGTGTGTGTGTGTGTGTGTGTATATATATATAAAGGTTTAGTATGGTTTCTTTTGTTTAATGGTACATCAACCTTCGTGGTTTATTTAATGCCAGAACCACCCTTGTAGAAGAACATCAGTGATACTATTTAACCCATAGCTGGGGGTATAAGGGGGTTCTTACCTTTTCAGAGGGTATTAGTCCGAAAGTGAACGCAGTTGCGCGACTGGAGTTCAAACTCACTTATTTCGCGGCCGCAATCCAACACTTTAGCCACTGACGCCATGGAGACTCCCCACCCCGATATAACGGGTTTGTTGTTGGTCCAATAAGAGAAAAGTTGATATTTTAAAATGAATAGGACCGCAAATAATTTCAAATTCGGTATTTAGTTGGGTTTTTTTCTATCATTATTCAGTATACTTGTTTCAGACCTATTGGCCTAATGAGTAGAGTGTTCGCCAATGATCCGGGAGACCGGGGTTCAATCCTAGGTTGTGTCATACCAAAGACTTAAAAAATGATACTTGATCCCACCTTGCTTAACACTCAGCATTATAAGGTAAGCAACAAGGGTAAAGTGGAGCAATCCAGGGAAGGTGTAGCGTCCTCCACTACAATTTGGTGTAGTGGCTATTGAAAAGGGAGCGTTCGGGTCACCCTCGACTAAGGTTTCAGACCTCCTAGATTCCCTCAAGCATTTGGATTATTGATTACGCGTTGAAAAAACAAAATTCGACAAAGAAGCAACAATCCAAATCATAAAAGTTATAAGGTAAATGATGAATGTGACAATATAAAAAATTCCTTGACGCAACTTCAGGATCCAAAATCTTTTATACAAAATGCTAAAATAAAAGCTTTCAAAATTCACAACCGTAAATGTTCTCCAGAAATTCAAAATATTTTTTACACATGATAACACATTACATTGATATATATTATATATTACCCAACAATTCTACAATAAACATCATCGAAAAAATTCAAGACATCCTGGAATTAAAACAGTCTCTGACTCTTCAAAGACAATTAGGGATTCAATTGATAATAAAAAAAAAAAAAATTACCCACATCGAATTCACAGCTGGGGTGTATGAAGTTCCGTGTCTGGATTGTCATAAAAAATATCCGGGTGAAACTTCCTGTAGTATTAACGAATTTACGAGCACAAGAGAGATTTAAAAAAGGAAAATATAAATACCGCTTTGTTCAAACATAATTTAAAAACTAATCATAACCTTAATTTTAAAGATTCTCAGATGTTAGTTTATATTCATAATAAAAAAAACACCGAAATTTTTTGAATATCACTGGTTTACAAAGAAATTGAGGCAAGCACAAAAATACCCGTTTTTACCTAATCTGAGAGTGCTGAATTCAAATTGGAAATCCGTTTTTACTCATCACCTCTAGTTTTTTTTTTAGATATGTATAGTGTGCATTTTGTGCATATACGGTACATAAAGGCGTATATGAATTCAGGGTTAATTCTAATATTGTGAGATTTATGGCTTATTTTTTAGTTATTATGCACTAAATGTAAGTGATAGCATTACATTATATATATATATATATATATATACATATGAAGACGGATTTTGACAGTTAAGGCAGCAGGTCTCAATCCACACTCTGGCAGTCATTGGGAGAGGTTGTCTCGCAGGCGGCGCAGGAGGTTGGTGTCCCTCAACTATCATGTTACACATCTTTTGGGTTACTAAATATTAGTATTACATTTTCAAATGCACATTTAGTTTTACTTTGTTATATTTTCAGATTCTCCAATGGCTTCAAGCACGTCAAAATGTCGAGGATGCCTCAACAAGGCCAATTCTTTCTGCTACGTGTGTGGGGACTTCACAACAGTTGCACACCGTCGAACCATCTCTTCCCTCCCCAGAACCGCCTAGTTTCACTATTTTGACTGTAAAATTGGTGATCAGGACAAGTCTTGGGCTCCACACATCTGTTGTAAACCCTGCTATAATGGACTAACTGCATGGTTTAATGGCAAGAAAGCGGCTTTCAACTTTGCAGTCCCGATGGTTTGGAGAGAGCCGCGAAACCACGTAGATGATTGTTATTTTTGTTCAACTAATATAACTGGTTTCAATGCATCTTCTAGGAAAAAGATCAAATATCCCAACCTTCGATCTGCTATGAGACCCGTTCCCCATTCAGATGATCTTCCTGTACCCAAGGATCTTCTTTCCTCATCAGATGAAGAAATGCCTTCAAGGGAGGATTCTGCCGAGTCAATATCTTTGGAAGATATTGAGTCTACATATTCAGGAACAAGTGGCAATGAGCCACACTGGATCACGCAAGAAGACCTGAATGATCTTGCTCGTGATTTGTATCTGTCAAAACAGCAGTCAGAGCTCTTGGCTTCTCGGCTTAAACAGTGGAACCTAGTCCAGGAAGATGTAAGGATCACCAGTTTCAGAAATCGGAACAAATAATGTCCTGGGTCTTCTTATGGGTATGCAAGCAGGTTTCACTAAGTACTGTTGTTTTTTCTGTCTCTGGGATAGTCGAGCTGTATCCCAGCATTACAAGCAGAAAGACTGGGGGTTGTGACGGGGAAATTGATTAAAATCCCTAAATGGGACTTTATTTTCGCACGTGTGAAGACGGGGCAGGTTGGCACTTGATCCCCTACCGAAATAAGTCCTGTTCAGAGTTCTTTTCTCAGGCAGATAAGAACTGGCATATTACGTGAGGGAATAATTTAGGGCCAGACTGGCCACCGCTGGCAAAGGGGTCCAAAATTTCACACTATCACACACCCACCAGGCCGCTAAACTTCTTTCCCTTAGATAATTGAAGAATACGGGCCTATAGGTCTTAGTTGTAATAATATTAATATTGTAGTAGTCGGCAACTCCGGTTTCCCGTGTGATACTTTAGGAATTAATAGGACAGTTCTAAGCAAGATAATGTAAGGCGAATAGAAGCTGAAAGGAAAGCATGGAATAATAACATAGACCACATGGTAAAATGAAAATACATAAGTTCTTTACTACGGTTATATATATATATACGTTCAAAATGTCAAACACATATAATAGGATAGTCCATGAATATAAATGTCTTTTCCTGGCTTTTATCCTTTTTCCAAATTGAGAGAGAGTGGTAACAAAATTTGGGTGTAACGGAAAAATGTCCCAAAGTTACTTATCTTATTTTTTGACGGGGTTCCACTGGAGAATTTCTCTTCTTTCACGGGCTAATAGACTTTGTACTGTTTTTAATGCTGGCTTGAGAGACTCAGGTCTCTCATGTCTCAGTCTTTTGTCTTTAGCCCGGAGTGAAATGGCTATCGTCCGTCTGCCACGGGACTTGTCCAAAAACTTCCTTTTTTTTGTATTTACTTCCGTTGAGGGGGAAGGGAACCCCACTTCCGTTTGGGGTCCCCCCCAATTATTTGGCTTCATTTTCTCCTTCCCCTTCCGATGTCCGGCGACCCAAGGTCACTTAGGTGCAAACATCTGTGTGACCCACATACATTTCTAACGGTCACTTTTTGACTGCTAGATAATTTTAGTTCAACGGGGGGAGAGTATCATTCCCACCTCCTCGTCTCTGTGAGCCATCACGTGACAGGGTCTAGAAGCACTTTTGTTCCTGGCGAACACAGCCTCAAGAAGAATCCTCCGGTGGACATGAACAAGGTGCTTCTTCCTCCTCTTCACATCAAGCTTGGTTTGATGAAGAATTTCGTGAAGGCGTTGCACAAAAATGGTGTTGCCTTCCAACACTTGTCTACTGTGTTCCCAGGTCTTAGTGCTGCTAAGCTCAAAGAGGGCATCTTTGTCGGACCTCGGACCCGAGAAGTGCTGAAGGATACTGATTTTGAGGAGCTTCTTAACTTAAAGGAACTGAGAGCATGGGAAGCATTCAAGTCAGTCTGTAGTGGCTTCCTTGGTAACACACGCCTACCAGATTGCCAAGCCTGTTTTGAGAAGTTGCTAAAGTCTGACGAGGATATGGGGTGCCGAATGTCACTCAAGATTCATTTTCTCCATTCCCACCTCAACTTCTTCCCGCCAAACCTTGGAGCAGTGAGTGATGAGCATAGAGAAAGATTCCACCAAGACATTACGAAGATGGAGAGCAACTATCAAGGCAAATGGAACCCCGGCATGATGGGAGACTTCTGCTGGATGCTCTTGCGTGACATCTCGGAGGCAAAATACACCAGATCTTCTAAGAAAACACACTTTTGACTGTCTGTGGTACTATGAATTGTGTAATTGTGTCATCCAAGTATATTGATTCAATCAGTGTTCTTTATCTATCCTGTTTTATCTATTATAAGCTGCTGCAACTCTTGAAATATGCACATATATTCTCTGTTTATACTAAAATGAGACTATTTAAAAGCCAGAAAACTAGAGGTGATAGAGCAATACTATTTATAAATTTGAATTCAGCACACTCAAATTAACACAAAACACCTATCCCCATTGCCTCAGACCAAAAAATTATTTTTGTAAACCAGTGTATTTTATCATTTCAAACGATGATACTATCAAACAGAGACCCATTTTTAGAAATTCGTTTTCTTATTTGGTCATATTGGTACAGAAAAAGTACTAAAATACCTTATTTAAATAACCTGGCTAAATCATTTATGTATTCTAAGACAGATAGATAAACTGTTTATCTTCTTTTTATTTAATTACTTCAACTATCTATGATAAACAGATAGTTGATTTAAACAGATAAAAAGAAGGCTAGCGTTGATGAAGTCGGATAGATATGAACTGGGGTGGACTATCTTCTCTCGGGGTAAACTATCTTCTAAATCATGCCTTCAACTGCTATACCTCAATCTCCACCTGTATATATGAGGTACTCACTCCTATCCCACTCATTAACACAGACTACACAATATTAGGGTGCTTCAACCAGTCACGGTCATATAGAAGTCAGACCTTACCGATAAAATGAAGTGCAGATTCTTCCAAGCAGCGGTCAAGTCGAGACTGCTATATGGATGCACCACATGGATGCTAAGTAAACATATGGAGAAAAAGCTTGACAGCAATTACACAAGAATACAGCAAGCAATATGGAACTAGTCCTGGAGACAGCACCCCACAAGGCGGCAACTATACGGCCACCAACCAACCATCATAAAAACTATCAAAATTAGACAAACCAGACATGCGGGACACTGCTGGAGAAGTAGAGACAAGCTCATAAGTGATATACTCCTGTGGACCCCTTCACATGGATGAGAAAAGGCAGGACATCCAGCTTGAACCTACATACAACAGCTCTGTGCTGATACGGGATGGAGCCTTGAGGACCTGCTGGAAGCAATGGACATTAGGGAGGTGTGGCGAGATAGCGTTAGGGATATCTGTGCTGATAGCGTGACATAAAGATGATGATGATGAAACCAGCCAAACTATAATCAACCGACCTCTGAATGTGCTAAGCGTCAAAAACCTGTTTATAAGGGACATTAAAAAAACAATACCATTTTAAGCTAGAGTTTATCACCTTCCACGTGTTATGAAGTTTTGCCCGACTCTCTGAGTCTGCTTGTAAGGTAATGGTTGTCATAGTAGGAAATGGTCATGGCGACATCAGTTCAAATCCTGGACGAGGCTGCTTGCATTTTACATAGCCCTAACAACTCGGGAAAGATATGAATCTATTCTCTCTCCAGCTACGGGTAAATAGTAGGGTAAACAGGGTACTTCAACCATCATTAGGCAACCAGTCTAGAAAAAGGAAAACTCTGAATTCAGACCTGTTAAACTCCACTTAAAAATTGACCTTGTATCATACCTGCCCGTGTGGAGGGGTTGGTAACTATAAATATGTACCCCTGAGTTCATTGCCCAGTTGACTGGGGTTGTAACACCGACTGCTTCTCTGCAGAGGGGTAAGACCCTCCCTCCCAACGAGTCTTCTGGATATAACACTAAACAATCTGATGGTGAGGTTCCAATGATACTGGAGCTTTGAGGAATGCGAAGCACCCCTTAATTGCCATTGCTCCCAGCTCCACTCTGGCCCGGAATGGTAGCACCTGATAGGGCCCTATCAATGAGTGAAATAGAACAAACTGAATACTTATACTGAATTGTTTTAATTAGAAATATTTGACTAAACTGAATAGCTTGAAATAGAAATGTTTTTGAGAACTGTACTTACATTTAAACTGCGTGCTTATGCTATGCTGAATTATTTGAAATGGAACTGTTTTTGACATTGAAACAGTACTTAGATTAAACTGAATTGTTTGATATAGAACTGTTTTGACATTTAACTGTGTAAACAAAATCTGTACTTATAGTGAACTGAATTTGCTGAATTAGAACTGTTTTGACAATTAAACTGTGTACTCATGCTAAAATGAATTGTTTGAAATAGAGCTATTTGCATAAAAATGGATTTGGTATTAAATAACCTACAACAGTTGATATGCCATAAAACCCAACCAACCAACCCTGAGTTCATTTACTATTCTTTTTAAAATACCAGACACACATATCCATGCATACAAATACATATACTTTAGCCCACATATATAGACACACTCACATCCATAGTTATGCTCACCTTCACATACATGTACGTATAAACGCATGCACATATGCACCCACCCCCAGATAGATATGCACATAGGCACACCTACTCAGATGGCCACACTCACAATCATATAGACATGCATTAGTGCACCTAGAGGTACACATAAGCAGAGGAACTTACAGTATCACACTCGTTACAGGATCATCATCAAATGCCTGAAACAACAGGAAGGAACAATCTGATATATGAATGGTTTCGTTTGGTTTTATGGCATATCAACCTTTGTAGGTTATTTAATGCCAAATCCATTTTATGTAAATAATCAGTTCTATTTCAAACAATTCAGATTATCATGAATACACAGTTTGTCAAAAACATTTCTATTTCAAACTATTCAGTTTATTCAAACAGTTATATATAACAATTCAGTTTAGTGTAAGTACAGTTTCAATGTCAAAAACAGTTCGATTTCAAATAATTCAGTTTAGCATAAGCATGCAATTTAAATGTAAGTACAGTTTAATTGTGAAAAACATTTCTATTTCAAGGTATTCAGTTTAGTCAAGCAGTTCTAATTCAGGTAATTCAGTTTAGTATAAGTACAGATTTTGTTTACACACAGTTAAATGTCAAAACAGTTCTATGTTAAACAATTCAGTTTAGTGTAAATACAGTTTCAATGTTAAAAAACAGTTTTTCAAATAATTCAGTTTAGCATAAGCATGCAGTTTGAATGTAAGTATGGTTTGTCAAAAACATTTCTATTTCTAGCTATTCAGTTTAATCAAACAATTCAGTTTAGCTTAAGTATGCCGTTAGTTCTATTTAACCCATAGATAGGGCCCTATAAGGTGCTACCATTCTGGGCCGAGTGAACCTGGGAGCAATGGCAATGAAGGGGTGCTCCGTATTCCCCAAGGTCCCAGCATTACTGGGACCTCACCATCAGACTATTTAGTATCATATCCAGGACACTCATGGGGTGGGGTTTTACCCTCTGCAGAGGTGCAGTCAGTGTATTCTACAGCCCAAGCCAACTGGGCAATGAATGGAAAATCAACTGGTTTCCATATTTTAAAAAAAAGGTTTTGTACAAAAATCGGCCTAAGAAGCAGTCATTTTTGAATCTGTATTTTATATATTTATTGACCAATCAATGCTGATGCGCTCGTCTTAAAATTTCTTTGAGTTTTGCAGATGAAAATATTTAATTTATTGCAAAAAATTTGAAAGATCGAAACCTAAAAAAATTTCAGAAACCTTTTCCCTCCGAGATTGTTAAAAATACATTTTTTAACCAATTAGAATCCTCAATAAATTGTTAACATTTTTATCTAATTTTGAGCCGACCTCAGTCTTATAAGTAGATGAAATATCCTGTAGATTAATGTAATTAAGTAAAGTTGGCGACCGTAGTCGAGGGCGACCAGAAGGCTCCCTTTTCAATAGTTACAACACTCAGGTGTAGGGGAGGGCACTACTCCTTTCCCTGGATCGCTCCACTTTACCCTTAATACGTACCTTATATTGCTAAGTGTTAAGCAAGGAGGTATTAAGTATCATTTTTAAAGTCTTTGGTATGACTCGATCTGGGATTGAACCCTGGTCTCTCGGACCATTGGCAAACACTCTACTCATATTCTCATATAATTGGAGATTTTTTTTATTATGGAGAAAACTTTCACCAACAGAAAATATTTTACAGTTTTTCTTTTGTATTACCAAATTGCTCACATCCTAACACTTACATTTATTAAGGCTATTTGGTTTAACTGATGGTTATTCAATGCCAAATCCTGTTTTTGCATATATTTGATTTTTAAATAAACAGTTTGTTGGAAACATTATTTTAAAATGTGTGAGTGCTAATTTGTTTGCACACAGTTGAATTGTTTCAAGTATTGCTATTTGTTGTTTGCACACAGTTAAATTGTTTTACTATCTAACACTAATAGTTCTATTTGTACACTATTAAATGGTTTCAAGTATTGCTATTTAACACCAACAATTCAATTTAATATTAATAATAATAAATTTTTTCACAGTTCTATTTGACCCGTAGATGGGACCCTAACGGGTACTACCACTCCAGGTCAGAGTGAAACTGGGAGTAATGGTAATGACAGGGATACTCCACATTCCCCAAATCTCTAGGACTGGATCCTCTCCATCAAATGCAGTTTAATGTCATACCCAGGACACTAAATGGTTTCAATTATTGCTGTCTGACACTAATAATTCAATTTAACATTATTTGTTTGCACACAGTTAAATGGTTTCAAGTATAGTTTAGTTTGGTTTTATGGCATATCAAAATTAAGCTCTAGAACAGTTGTATTAAAGGGTCAAGTTTCCCCCCACCCCGCTACAAAATATCAATAAACTTGACCTTTATTGTCAAAAGTTATAAGGGATCCTGAAAAGTTCTCATTTCAATCAAAATGGGAATTACTTAAACAAAAAACAAAACTATTGAATTTTTTTTTGATGATATGAAAAAGCATTCACATTTAATGGCTCTCAGTCAATCACTTTGTGGTTGGACTGAGAACTTTTCAGCACCTAATCTGAAATGTCTTTTCTACAATTTTACTTAAAAGAACTCTATGCATAGAAATTTCTTAATGATTTGGTCAGAACTTAGATTAATGAAATATACAACTATTAGCAAGATTTGCAATGTAAATGATGGCATCCTGTTTGTTCATGGCTTTTGAGATGGTGGCATCAGTTGTATTGACAAGTTGAAAACACAGGAGCATTGGTCCACTGGAATCTATTCAAATTAGTTGAAGAAACAGAAGAATGTAAAGAAAAATAAGGGGATGTCCTTGTGGTGTAGTGCTGAAAAGCGATGGACTGCGGAATCGTAGTTAGAGAGTTCAAACTCCAGTCATGCTACTATGTTCACTTTCGGACAAATACCCTCGGGAAAGGTATGAACCCCCTTATCCTCCCATCTATGGGTTAAATAGTACCACTACTGTTCTATGAGAATAGCTTTGGCATTAAATAACCTACAAAGGTTGATATGCCATTAAACAAAGAAACCATAGTAAAGAAAAATAAGGAAACAAAACTGAAAACAAGAGAAAGAGCACAACATAGAGATATTGGTTTAATTTGGCTTCTTTGTTTAATGGCATATCAACCTTCATGGGTTATTTAATGCCAAAGCCATCATTGTATGACAGTAGTTGTACTATTTAACCCGTAGCAGGGAAACACTGATATAGAAGACTGAAGTGCATAAAATTGTAATGAGAGGGGGGGAGGAAGAGAGATATAAGAATAATTGACTTTGTTATTACCTATGGAAAAAAAAAGATCAGATATATTAGAGTGAGTCAAAAGTTTTGCAATATTTTAAATTGTAAGGTATAATTTGGCAGCTTCTGAAGCTTTTGTGGTAATGAACAAGACTGGATTATGAGATATTGAGCTTATTTGATACTTTTCAAGCGCTTATCACTTGATTTACTTCCATGGCTTGGATTGTGGCCTTGGAATCCATGGTTTGAGGCCAACCTGATCTTGCTTGATCATCAAGGTTCTTATAACCTGAGCAAAATTTCTTCAACCATCTGTTTACTGTACTGATTAATTATCCCTTTACCTTTTGCTTGTCTTCAATGTGAACTTTCTCTGGCTTGTTCCATGATGCGAGCATAGATCCATCGTTTTGAAAGACTGACAGATACTATAAAAAGATATATATCTAAAAGTTGTGTTGTGTTTTATATATGTGGTGTATTCAATAAGTTTCCAGACTTTTTTGTACAGGCATTTAAAATTGTCGTAGACTCTTGAAAATTCAGTATGTTATTGCTATACATCTTATGAGAAGACTGAACAATTTTTATGATTTCAGGTTCAAATGAACAGCTACAGCAGCAATTGGAATACACCCTACTAAACCCTGATTGTCACAGCTGGTGAATTTCAAAAACGCAATCTGGACATGATTTGGTTTGGTTTCTTTGTTTAATGGCATATCAACATTTGTAGGTAATTTAATGCCAAAGCCATTCTCATAGAAGAACAGTAGTGGTACTATTTAACCCATAGCTGGGAGGATAAGGGGGTTCATACTTTTCCCAAGGGTATTTCCCCGAAAGTGAACGTAATAGCGCGACTGGAGTATGAACACACATACTACAATCGTGCAGTCCATCGCTTTAACCATTACTCCACGAGGACACCCCTCTGAACATAAGGAAAAACGATATGCAATAAAATTGTGTTTTAAACTTGGAAAAATGTCACAGAAATGTATGGAATGCTTTAGACTGCTTTTCGACCCTCTTGCATGAATCGAGCATCAGTTTTTGAGTGGCATAAGAGATTCAAGGAAGGCAGGGAGTCTGTGAAGGATGATGATAGGTGTGCGAGGAGTAAGGATGTCAATACACCAGAGTTGATTGGCCAAAGGGTTAGGGTTAGGGTTACTATGTCGAGGTTTTAAGGGAGTTCAGGAAGAGATTCCGTCGGAAGAGGGTCAGTGGCATTTCCACCAGGACAATATACCAGTCCACAACTCCATCCTTGTCACAGACTATTTGACCAAGATGGGTATCAAGACAGTTCCTCACCCTCCCTATTGTCCAGACCTTGCTCCCTGTGATTTTTGCTTATTCCCTAAGCTCAGAAGCTGTCGTTATGAGACAATTGAGGAGATGAAAGAGGCTGTGACGAAGGTCATTGACACACTCACACAAGAGGACTTCCATAGGGCCTTCCAGAAGTTGTTGGAATGGTACAACAAGTGCATTGCAGCTGGAGGAGATTACTTCGAAGGGGACTAGAGTTTCATATGTGTACTATCAATAAAAGTGCCTATACGAAAAAAGTCTGGAAACTTATTTAATGATCCTCGTATAAGTAAAAATATCAAATTTACATAGTTACCAAATAAATAAAAATTCAAATTGTTTTATATTTGAGGCATGTATCTTTAAAATTTCAGAACTATTTCTATTTTTGCTAGATTCAACATTCTCGCCTTGGTTGCTAACTAATCAAAAAGAAGATTAACACTGAATTCAAAAGAGCTCGAGTCTCCTTCAACTGACTTGGGCTAGCCTTGAAAGATAGAAGGTTAGGGGAGACAACCTAAGGTGCATCTATAAAAAAAATAGATATATACTTTCTGAATGTGGCTTGAGTAATAAGACTTAAGTAATACGTCAAATAATCTTTTTTTAAGTCTTGAAAAAGCTTGAAAAGTTCGAGTGACTGGAGTCTAGAAAGTGCAGCTACATGTAGCTTTGAACTTTTTGTTAAACTCGAGTTGATTGCATAAGTCAATTTAGCGGTGATAGTGGTCTATGCAACCTCTAAAGCAGTTGTTACCAACCGATGTTGGTTCCATGTTCCATTTTGGTATTTTTAAAATTCTGAGCCCCCCTCCTTGTATTTAATTCTTATATAGTAAAAATTTAACTGCAATTCATTTTGGTTTGATGTTTGTTTTGTTTTTTGGCATATCAACCCTTTTCGGGTTATTTAACACTGAATTAAGTCAGTTTGATAAATGTTTGTATGTTTTAAGACCGTCATATCTTCAAATATGCATAAGTACAATTTTTTGTTTATACACAGCTAAATGTTAAAACACTTCTATTTCAAACAAATCAGTTTAGTATAAGTACACAGTTTAAATAACAAAAACTGTTGTATTTCAAACTATTCAGTTAAGTCAACAAAGTTAAATAGTTCCAGGTATTCTGACGTAGCACTAACAATTCAATTAAACATTAGTCATTTGTTTAGACACAGTTAAATGCAAAAACAGTTCTATTTCAAACAATTCAGTTTAGCATAAGCATACAGTTTAATTCTATTTAACTCATAGATAGGATCCTATCAGGTGCTGCCATTCTGGGCCAGAGTGGACTTGGGAGTGATAGCAATAAAGGAGTACTCCACATTCCCCAAAGCTCCAGCATTACTGGAGCCTCACCATCAGATTGTTTAGTGCTATTAACTTGGTCTGTAAACCACCCCCACCAAAATATTACCAAACTTCATGTTGGGAATTACTGCTCGAAAGTATCTTTTCTTTTGTGTGGGTTTCTCTTATTTCTTTTTCCTCGTTTTGGTGGGGCTTAGAAAATGCTGACATCATCCCCTGAAGAGGGGTAGTCTCACAGACAACTGTAGGGTGTTCAATCCTCCCTGGGTGCCACACATTTGTCACTAAGTAAGAAAAATCTTTGATAAAGATTTATATCATTGTATATATATTTCAAATTTATATATTATTTAAATTCCCATTGTTTATGTGTGTGTATTGAGCACTCTGGTAGCAGATAACACATATGAAAAAAAGATATACATTGAAGCATCTCGTGGGGCTATACTGAAGAGTTGTGACATAACAAAACAGTCAGTCTGTGGATGACAATATATATGCTTCCACCTGTGGGTTGGGCACTCAAGTAGGGAATTTGCTGGCTGCCACATATACTGAAATGCAATGTTCTTCTCATGAATTGAGAACTCCAGGTAGCTGATAACGCATATGTGAAAAGATATAAGTAAAAGATTCTTTTGTTTACGCTGAGATTGACGATGGTTTGGGGTAAGATATCTGATTGACATAAAATCAGCCAGGTTTTGATCTCAGCTTTAAGCATCTCATGGGTCTAGCCACACTGAAGAGTTGAGATATAATGAAAGTCCGTCTGTGGATGACTATATGTGTGTACATATCATATAAGTAAAGTAAAGTTGGCGACATTAGTCGAGGGTGACCAGAAGGCTCCCTTTTCTATAGCTACTACACCGAGGTGTAGGGGAGGGTGCTACTCTATTCCCTGGATTGCTCTACTTTACCCTTGATACGTACCTTATAATGCTGAGTGTTAAGCATGGAGGCATCAAGTACCATTTTTTGAGTCTTTGATATGACTCGACCTGGGATTGAACCCAGGTCTCCCGGGCCATTGGCGAACACTCTAACCATCATGCCAATGTCTGGTACTATGCCAATGTCTGGTACATATAATATAGATGTACATATTTTTAATAGATTTTATAATAGTAAAAAGTGATTTTTTCTCTTTCCTTCACTTTCCCTACTTACAGCTATTTTTTGCACTGTGTAAGAAATACAAGGCATTTATTAGTTTTTCTTTGCCCATTTCACTTGCATGTTTCATCTGAAGATGACATTTTTTTAACAAAGATATGAAACTTATAGTCATGAGATTTTCATTAGGATGTGAATAGACATTTATTTATTTCAGGTATCATCTTGCTCAACTGACCAGTATTTGAGCACTTTTTTGATTTAAACAAAAAAACAAACATTTGTAATGATTTAATCATTTCACTACATAAATAAATAAAATGGAAATAACTATGAAATGCTGATAAGAACCCTTCCCTTCTTTCTGAATAGAAGCATCAACATCATCATGGACAGTGATACAACAGAGCTGTCTAGTACAGTGTTTCTTGAACTATCTGATGTGGAATTATGGCAGGATATTTTTCCAATGTGCCATGGATTAGTAGCATATTATTATTTGATTTGTGATCAAGTTCCAAGTATTTCTATCTTTTGTATTGGATCATAGAATGTGAAGATATTAAAAAATACAGAAAGATTTTATGCCTTTTCATGTTATATGTTATATCATAGTTTGTAATGCTCAGATGTACATAACGTGACAAAGAAAAAGATAACTTAAAAAAAGCCTAAGTATTTCATTCCAACTAAAATTAATACATTAAACAGAAAATAAGACCAACGAAAGATTGTTACGATCCGTAACACGACAGTCTTGCCTAGAACGATAACAGAATCACTTTGAATCAAGAGTGTACTAGTCAAGCTATAACTGAAAGTGCTGGTATTTGTTTGTCATCCCACCATGCCAAAGTGTGAAACAAGGCCTTTTTAATGTGGGAGCCCGGTGCAAGGCTGTAGCTCAGATAGCCCAGTAGTTCCAAAAATGCCTTGGGTTCCATTAGCATTTTTCTAAAAAGGGGCATCTCAGGTGCCAGGCGATAAGCCAAGCTCTTCCAAAGCAGGTGAGAACCTGGGGGAAGAGCTCCTTGAGGCCCAAGAACTGTTGTTCTTAGCCACATAACACGAATGCTGGGCTACCCCAGCACCCATGTCAGGCAGCCATGACTGTCATAGGCATAAAAGCCAAAACACACCTAACCTGGTCTGCGTACCAGGGAACATAGCAGATTGTTGAGACTTAGTGTGCTCTGACTGAAAGTGCTTCTCACTTTAACAGCAAACTCCTTCTATTTATACTATCTGGAGGTTTGCCATTTTTGTTAACTAGTGATTGGTGTTCAAATGCTAGTGTCCCACTTTATTCATATATGACATTATGATAATGGGAAACCAGAAACTTGGTACATGTACCAGTACTGGTACACGTATCACCATTTTGAGTCATATGGGTTGAGTATTTAAATAAAAACCAAAGGGATTAAAAAAACCAGAAACTTGGGATGTGTACCAGCACTGGTACACGTATCACCATGTTGAGTCATATGGGTTGAGTATTTAAATAAAAACCAAAGGGATTAAAAAATAAAAAGACGAGTGAAAATAGATTTCAACTATTTTTATCTTTATCTTTGCTTTTTGTAATATAGAAATTGTAAAAAATGGAGAGAGGGAAAAAAAAAAGATTTATACAACCAATATATATCTACAGTCCATATTACAATAAAGAAATAAGAAATCAATAAGATAAATTTAATATAATCATCTCAAAATTTCAACTGATGTTTTAACAATTAGAAATTTAGTTATTTAATACAAGAAGAAATAAACATTTTGAATAAAGAATTCTTAAGATAAATTCATACATATGTTATTGACTGCAACAAATCACACCAAGGTGAAAGCCAAATAAACTTAAAAAGATGATCTAAGACTTGGTTTTTACTGAATACAGTATTTTCCCCACCAAAATGTGAAATAGCAAATATTCCTTTTTGGCAGACTATCATAATTATAGAAAACATACACTTTTGTTTTTTGGTGACAGTAAAAATAAGACAAGTTCAATGAGTGCAATTAGAATCTTGAAATTAAATATTTTTATCTTAGCACAAAAATAACATGAAACAAATTAAACAAAAGTTAATAATGTAAATGTTTTATCTCAGAATCTTAAATAATTTAAGATTGTTACTACTACTACTATGAGTAGTAAACAAACAATATGGCATAGAGATTAGGAAAGGAGAAGGAAGATAATATGGCTGTGTCTAATTGTGAAGCATCCGTAGCTGAACTAGATGAACCATCCTCCATATAAGACAAGCTCTTCGGGTATAGGATGAGGATTAAAGTCTCATTGGAAGATATTTCTTAGTTAGAATTTTATTCTGCTTTCTTTAAGAGTCAGTTTGCCAATCTCAAATGTTTTTTTTAGCAATAAAATGAAAAAAAAATCTAGAGAATTCTTAATTTAAACATTGTGAATAATGATACATAAAATCACACTGAATAGATCTTTGTGGGGGTTGGTTCAGAGAGAGAGAGAGGGGGGGAGAGAGAAAAGAGAGGAAGGAAGAAAGAAAACAGTTAATGTGAAAAAGAAGAGGTGGTCACAGAATTATGGATTGAAACTGGCTGCTTTTTTTTTTCTTTCTTTCTTTTTTCAGTCTTTGGAATCTTCCAATTTGGTGGAGTGTAATCAAATAATTCCACATGGTTTTCATTTGATTCTGTTGGAAAAAAACCTCCAAAAATTCCTTTCTTTCATTTGTTCATCCAAGATTTTTTGTTGTTGTTGTTGTTGCTGAACAAAAGAAGAAGAAGGATTACATTCCATGCATCATACACACAAAAAAAAAAAAAAAAAAAAAAAAAAAAAAAAAATGAATAAATGGAATGTGATTGAAACAAAGTCATGCCTGCTTCAGAGAAGGTAGGAAATTTAATCCTCTCCTGCTGGTAGGGCATCTTCTAACCGTTTGATGAATTTCAGGCGGATTTCTGTTATACTATCACCTTTCAATTGGTCTTGGACAATTTGAACATCCACATCCATTTGTACCTAAGAAAATCAAAAAGAAAAAATTAATTAGAAAAAAATATTAGGGTGAATCAAAAGTTTCACAATATTTTGATATGTGCTAGTTTGTGGCACATATATCAAGTAACCAAAGCAGTCCAAGCAGTGGTTGGTACTCTTTGTAGTTAGTAGTATTGTGGTGGTTGATGTGCTGACATGTTGTGCATTACTTCACTCCATGTATGATATGAAATCCGCACAGATGAACGTGCAGTGTAGTCTGATTTGGAAACTTATGCTTTATGAGTATGAACTGGGCCATAATGCTGCGGAAACAACCAGAAACATTTGTGTGAAAAGATGAAGATGCTATTGATCATTGTACTGTAACCAGATGGTTCAAGAAATTTTGCTCAGGTAGGTCAAAAACCATAGATTCTTAGGTTGTGCTTAAAGCCATAGAGACCAATCTGATGAGTAGCACTGAGATTATCAGGCAAGTTTGGCATCTTACAGTTGGACCTTTGACCTGGGTAAAAGAATCTGGAGCTACCAAATTGTGTTTCAAGTTACCAAAATATTGTATAGCTTTTGATTCAACAGAGTAATTATTTGCAAAGCTTACATTAGCCAAGAAAAAGTACCTTAAGGAGGGACTGAACTTGTTACACAGCTTACTATACTGCCACACATTGCCAAAATATTGTAAAACTTTAGACTCATCATATTGAGATTTTTTTTTAATTTGTCACTTATGTTGTTACAACATCATTTCAGCCAATTCATTCAACAGCCTTTTTCAAGTGTTCAATACATAAGCAGCTCAGTTGGCTGGGGTTGTAAAATTTGCCAACTGTATCTGTGCGGTTGTGTGTAAGACCCCTCCCCAACAAATGTCCTGGGTATGACATTAAATTACATCTGAGGGTGAGGCTCCAGTCTTGGAGTTTGGGGAATGTGGAGTACTTATTCCTTACCATTATCCAAAGGTCAACTCTGACTTTGAGCGGAAGTACCTGTTAGGGTCCCATCTATGGGTCAAATAGAAATATTTAATCTTTTCTTTTTATTCTTGAAATAAGGGTCAATATGGCATAAAACACAACCAACCAACCTACAGTGCATAAGGTAGAAGATCCTTGTCAAGTAGAAAATGAACTAGTTTGGTTTGTAGACAGCAATGTGTCACATGATACCATTCTCCGCAATTTATGTATTTACCCAACCCCTCCACCACAGGCAGGATGGGACCAAAGGTCAAGTTTTAAGCAAAAGTTGGTTTGAATTCAGAGTTTTATTTTTCATAGACAATCAAAAAAGTAATTCTCCCATAGTTTCTGTAGACAAAATATCCTTGCCTATTTTCTCTTTCAGTCAAAAAAAAAAAAAAAAAAAAATTTTTTTTTGTTTTCTTTCTTATTAAAATAACATATTTTCGATTTATTCTTGTAAAATTCATTTCTGTTAATTTTCACATTTGTAATGTATTGTGTTTATTCTTCTAAAATCTATTTTTCTAGTTAATAAATTTTTATTTGACTAAGTCTCCGATTCTCCGGGTTATCTAACCAAGGTAAAAGAACACATTTTATCTGTAGCTGGGAGAGAGGGGGATCAGCAACTTGCATAACACAGGTGATTACATATTTATACAGGAAGAGGCCCTCCTATTCCATCAGTGCTACCCCACCCCCAAAAAAAACAAACAAACAGTATTTCTTCCTTGTTTGCTACCTATTTCTGTAAAAAAGAGATTCCTCACTACTTTCTTTATAGATTGTACACCTAAGGAAGGCGGTAGAATGGTTGGTTGGTTGGGTTTTATTTCATATCAATCTTTGTAGGTTATTTAACACCAAATCTATCTTTATGCAAATAGTTCTATTTCAAACAATCTAGTTTAGCATCAGTACACAGTTTAATTGTCAAAAACATTTTTATTTCAAGCTATTCAGTTTATTTAAACAGTTTAATTCAGCTAATTCAGTTTAGTATAAGTACAGATTTTGTTTACACATAGTTAAATGACAAAACTGTTTTATATTAAACAATTCAGTTTAGAGTAAGTGCAGTTTCAATGTCAAAAACAGTTCCATTTCAAACATTTTTGTTTAGCATAAGCATGCAGTTTAAATGTAAGTACACAGTTAAATTGTCAAAAACATTTCTATTTCAAACAATTCAGTTTAGTATTTGTATGCAGTTTAGTTCTATTTAACCCATAGATAGGGCCCTATCAGGTGCTACCATTCAGTGCCAGAGTGGACCTGGGAGCAATGGCAGTTGTAGAATGGATCAGCCAAAACATAGTAACAGTAATACGAGGTGCATATGATAAGTTTCCAGTCTTTTTTCATATGGGGATTTAAAATTGTCGTAGACTCTTGAAAATTCACTATGTTATTGCTATACATCTTATGAGACGACTGACCAATTTTTATGATTTCAGGTTCAAATGAACAGCTACAGCAGGAATTGGAATACACCCTACTAAAGCCTGATTGTCACAGCTGGTGAATTTCAAAAATGCAATCTGGATTAGAAGAACGATATGCAATAAAACTCTGTTTTAAACTTGGAAAAAATTATGCCACAGAAACGTATGGAATGCTTCAGACTGCTTTTCGACCATCTTGCATGAATCGAGCATCAGTTTTTGAGCGGCATAAGAAATTCAAGGAAGGCAGGGAGTCTGTGAGGGATGATGAGAGGTGTGGGAGGAGTAAGGAAGTCAATATACCAGAGTTGATTGGCCAAAGGGTTAGGGTTAGGGTTAGGGTTACTATGTTGAGGTTTTAAGGGAGTTCAGGAAGAGATTCCGTCGGAAGAGGCCAGCACACTTCAAATTGGGTCAGTGGCATTTCCTCCAGGACAATATACCAGTCCACAACTCCATCCTTGTCACAAACTATTTGACCAAGATGGGGATCAAGACAGTTCCTCAGCCTCCCTATAGTCCAGACATTGCTCCCTGTGACTTTTAGTTATTCCCTAAGCTCAGAGGCTGTCGTTATGAGACAATTGAGGAGATGAAAGAGGCTGTGACACAGGTCATTGACACGCTCACACAAGAGGACTTCCGGGGGGGGGGGCTTCAAGAAGTTGTTGGAACGGTACAACAAGTGCATTGCAGCTGGTGGAGATTAATTCGAAGGGGAGTAGAGTTTCATGTGTGTACTATCAATAAAAGTGCCCATACAAAAAAAGTCTGGAAACTTATCGTATGCACCTCGTAGCATTAACTTTTAGAATGAGAATAGAGGTTCTTTTTTTTTTTTTTTTTTTTTTTTAAAATCATAGCTGGTAACTTTACAAGAAAAATATTGAAGATAATTAAAATTACATAATAACAGATATAGTTGATTTGAAGTAGACTGAGAAAGTGGCTGAAATCAGATAAAGATTCAAATCTAAGTTTCATAAACTATGTTAAAGTAGTGTTTAGATTTGAATCATATTCTCAAAAGCAGCATGAAACAGAGGTTAATATGCTTTTCTTGGAGAATTTTTATAAAAATTCCTTAAATATTGCAAGTTTTGATAATGATTAATTCAAATAAAAATATGGAAACCAAAAAAAACAATAAACAAAAAAAACAAAACAAAACTTGTAAATTTTATAATAACAAATAAATTAATTAAAAATAAGATAAATAAAAAGATAGAAATAAATAATTCATTTGTCATGTGTAAAGTTACAGCAAGATCATCAAAGTTAAGAATCGATAAGCCAGTTCAGTACTTAAGTGGGTGACGACTGGATACTGTAAGCAATCTGAAGTCGGTGGGACCAAATGAGCTAAAGTTAAATAAATAAAATGAAAGGGGAGATAACTAATTAATTCAAGACTTAGCACTAGTTAGCAAGTCTGGTAGACAATTATTATTATATTAGGACTCATTGGGTACCCCATATTTGTGATCTTATACCATACTATGCTAAGTTTAGTATGTACCAGTGGTTATTGTTAAACCTAGATGATAAAGGCAGGACTTCTGAGGTAGATTTTTATAAAAGCAGTCTCTATCCACTTGAAAAATTAGTACAAAATAATCTTCTTTCCTGTTTTTGTTTTGATACACAGCTAACCTTAGAAAATATCAAAAATCTGCTCTGTACCATCTGCCATGCAAGTAATGGGGCAGAGTAATATTTAATGATCTACTTTAGCTGACAAATGTTAGTGTAGAGAGTTTGATCATTACTTATCGTCAAGGTGTGCCAACAGTGAGATATTCCTTGGACTCTTTCTCAATATCCATCCCTCTTGGTAGGTTCTCAAGACGGCATCCAGTGTCTACACAGAACTGGTGTGTCCATGTGTAAGAGTCCAGAAGAGAATGTCGCTTATGAATTTGCCCTTACTTCTCCAGGTGTGCTCAGTGTGTCATTTATTTTAATCTGATGGTTTGCAAGATGAGAGGTAAGTGGCCGTACAGTTGCTGTTTTGTGGGGTACTACTTCCAAGATTTGTTCAAAAGAGCAGGCAGCATCATTGTGTATATCTAACTTTTTCTCCAAACAGTTCATTAGAGTCCAAGGGGTGCAGCTATACAATAGTACTGACATGGCTACAACTTGGAAGAATTCCTGTTTATTTTATCAGCAATCAGATTTCCATATGGCCGTTAACCTGTCAATAGTAGTCGATGCTTTACCAATGCAAATGGTGACATTGTTTTCAGTAGATGAGATATTGCTACCAAGGTATATGAACTGGTCTACTAATTTCAGAGTCTGGCCATTTAATGAGAAGATGGTACAATCTTGGTTAAGAGGCATAAAACTTTGTTTTACCTGAGTTCACAGAGACCAATGCCTCTGAGTCACTAATATTGATAGAAAAAGCTTTCAAATTTTATTACATTTAGGACTCGCAATTTGGCAGAGGCTTTTGTTGAAGTTGTTGAGAATTTGATTTGTTACCCATTTTATCCCAGTCACCTCTCCATCTCTCCCTTTCATTTCCTTTTTTCTCTCTTTCTCCAAACCTCTCCCCTCATCTTTCTCACCGAAATTAATCCACTTTAGTCTGGTCAAACCTCTGATGAAACTTGATAAACTTGATGGCACCCAGCCTTGACCATCTACCTAGATAGTCACAGTTAAAACCAATAATCCCGACCACAATCACTTAAACCTATATCTATTTTCCTCGCTTTTCTTTCCTTGTCTGTCTCGTCTTTAGACCCTTTCTCTCCTTTTATTCGCCAATGATCTGGGTCCCACTTTGCTTAACATTTAGCATTATAGGTTAAGGTTAGTGTAGCAATCCAGGGAAAGGAGTAGGGCCCTCCCCTACATCCCAGTGTAGCAGTAATTGAAAATGAAGTTTTCTGGTAACCCTCAACTAAAGTTGCCAACTTTACTTAATTTTACATTTTCACCAATATTTTATCTATTTCCAAAATTACTAAAATGTAGAAAAACTCAACAAATTTTTAGTCTGAAAAAGTTCTTCCTTGAATAAAGAACGAAATATTACTACTAAACCCATTGTAAGTGTTTGATTTATCCACTTTTCCACTTATTTTTATCATATAGAGTCATGTAAATAGACCCTTTGTCTAAGCTTACAAAAAGAGAAAATAGAAAATGAAAAAAAGGAAAAGAAAGAGAAAAGACTAAGAGAAAAAAGTAAAGAAAAGAATTAAAGAAAAAGATAAAAAAAGCAGAAAAACCAAACCATGATGCTTACCATTTCAAGACATCCTTTTAAAGCTCCACAGAGAATATTAGAATAATTCAAGGCATTATGTCCTTCTGGGAGTTCAACAAATTCTGTGAGGGGATTATTTTCAATCAATAATGAAAATTCATCACCAGCAGGACTCCAATTGGAAACAACAGGTGTTATACCAAGATACATTTTAAAACCAGCCTGGAGAAGGAAAAAAAAAAAGCAAAATTATAGGTTAGACCTTCTGGAGACAAAATTCATATATTTTATCTATTAATAATTTGTTTTATTTATCTTCAGTTAGACTAGAAACAATTTTTTTTGTATTATCATGACTTTTTTTGATATTCATCACAATGTTGATTTTAATGAGGACAAAGTGCCATCAAAGAAATAAAAGGTAATGAAGTGTTGATCAATTAATAAAGGTCAGTACTAATTCGATATATATTGTAGACAGGGGCCTGAAAATATTTTGACAGGATTTAGTCAAGAAGAGAAAGAAAGGCTTTACTGAGGAGAAGAACCCAAAGTCATGAAATGTCTTTTCAAATCTGACTTTATAATCAATGTTAGTCTATTAAGCACTGAATTTCCGAAGATTTAATTTGATAATTGTTGGTTTAATAATTAAAAAAAATATTCCAACTATGAAATAAAACTTAGAACATATTTCTTTTAATTGTGATGTATTTTTTAAAATTCACTATTTAAAAAAAAAATGAAAGTAATAATGTTAGTTTGAATTGCTGCACAGGAAATAAAAGATTCCTGTGGTTCCTGCAATATCAAGAATTCATTTCCTTTTTTTTTTTTTTTTTTTAAAAAAATCAAAATAAAAAGCTTTTCAAGTACAAATGTCAGAACTGAATCTGAAATGTATTGTTTTTGGAGAAGTTCAGATCGATTCAAACAGCATGTCAACACATCTAAGGGTTTTTTTTATGCCAAGAGGTTAGGGAATTGTATTCATATTCACATTTTTTCTGTAGCTGTTTCTTAAGTGTTTTTTTTTGTTTTGCACATGGTTATGTGATATTAAGTATTCTTATTTCAAACAGATTTATGGGACCTTAACAAGTACTACCACTCTGAGTCTGAGTGGACCTGGAAGTAATGGTGATAAAGGGATATTCTACATTCCCCAGAGCTGGAGTCTCATCATAAGATGCAGTTTAGTGTCATACCTAGGACACCCTTTTTTTGACAGGGTCTTGCCTTTCTGTCAGAGATACAGGATATTCAAAGCTCTGCTTACAGGGCTAGAAGTTCTGATTGACGGTAAAAACCATATTAATTTAAAAAAGTAAACCATATCTGCCTGGGAGTGTCCTTGTGGTGTAATGGTTAAAGAGCTGGACTACGGAATTGTAGTAAGCAAGTTCAAACTCCAGTTGCGCTATTATGTTCACTTTCTGGACAAATACCCTCGGGAAAGTTATGAACCCCCTTATCCTCCCAGCTACGGATTAAATAGTACCATTACCGTTCTTCTAGGAGGATGGCTTTGGCATTAAATAACCCACAAAGGTTGATATGCCGTCAAAGAAAGAAAACCTATCAAACCAAACCATATCTGCCTTTTATGTACTGGAAAAAGAATTTGTTATAATCTTCTATTTTGTCACGTTGAAAAAAGAAAAACTATCTTGGACTTACTTTGGATATTACGTCTGCTGTTTCTCGGAAATCATGACATCTTCCTACATTGGACCTGGCCAAGAAATCTTCAATAAGTCGTATTCCCATATTGTAACCCCTGGTATAGAGAAAATATACAACAATTAGATATGAAAAACACACACACACACACACACACACACACACGCAAACTTGATTGAAATGACCAGTTAAAATCCATTAGTCATTTTATTGACTTTCCAAGAATTACTTTAGTCTTTGGGTAACTATAGTAGAACTTGGTACTTGTACTTGATAAATGTTATTTGGACTCTGCTCCATTGGAAACAACGGTTAAGAGGTAGTACGCTGACTTTAAACAGGGTCGTACAGACACAAATGATGCTGAACACTCAGGTCACCCAAATTCAGCAGTTGTCTTGGAAAACACCAAAAAACTCCACAAACTAGTTTTGGCTGATTGTAAATTGAAGTTGCATGAGATAGCAGAGGAGTTGAAGATATCAGAAGACAGTGTATTCCCCATTTTGCATGAACATTTGTCAACGAGAAAGCTGTGTTCAAAGTGGGTGTAGTGTTTGCTCACAGTCAATCAAAAACAATGTGTCCACGATTCAGAGCGTTATTTACAACTGTTTCAACACAACAAAAAGAAGTTATTGTGTAAATATGTGACAATGGATGAAACATGGATCCACCATTTCACTCAGGAGTCAAATCAGCAGTTAGCTGAGTAGACAGTAGCAGGTGAAAGCTGTCCAAAGTGACCAAAGATGCAAACATCAGCAAGCAAGGTTTTGGCCTCCATATTTTGGGATGTGCAAGGTATTTTGTTCTTCAATCACCTTGAGAAAGGAAAAACCGTCAATAGCGAATATTATATAACATTACTAATGCATTTGAAGGAAGAAATCGTCAAAAAACAGCCACAAATGAAGAAGAAAAAATGCTCTTTCACCAACACAATGCACCATTTCATAAACCGATTGCAACGATGGCAAAACTACATGAATTGCACTTCAAATTGCTTCCGTACCCCCACCCTATTCTCCAGATCTGGCCCCCAGTGACTACTGGGTGTTTGCAGACCTCAAGGGAAAGAGATCTGGCTCCAATGAAGAAGTGATATCGGAAACTGAGGCGTATTTTGAAGCCAAAGACAAATTGTTCAACAAAAAAGGCATTGAATTGTTAGAGAAGCATTGGAATCAGTGTATCACCCTAGAAGGAGACTATGTTGATGAATAAAGTTGAATTTTGCCAAAAAGTTGTTGTTTTATTAGTTAGGCCTGGGACTTATTGAGTGGTGTGTTATATATGTGTGAGCCTACATATATCTAGGCAGGTGTATGTATAAGCATGTTGATTGTGGATTGTGGGTGTAGATATGTGATATGCATATCATGGTAGACATATGAGTCGGTACATATATGTATGTGTATGTATACATGTGTATAATTGTGAATTGACCATAGGTATATATATATGTGTGTGTATATCCATAAAGGAGCTTGGACATATCTGTGTGGGTGTGTGTAAGCATATGCTGAGTATGCGTGTTGAGGGTGTGGATAAGTGTGTGTGTGGCCATATGTATTTTGGTTGTGGACCACTCATTCACTTCTCCCAGTTTAAGTGGAGATGGTTAGATAAGCCTGGGAAGACTGCTCAGGTTGCAACTTAAGAGTTATTTTCACACTTTTTACGATGTCCTGGAGACACTCTGACTGGCAATATTTTTATGTCCATTCTATGGGGAGTCCAAGGCTGAAAGTTGGGAAAGATTTGCCCGTACATATATAAAGATGCAGTCAGTAAGAAGAGATCCACATCGGATAGTGAAAGTGACACAAGGACCTGCATCACATCAAGTCTGAAAACTTAGTAGTGATGATTTAGAATTTGTGCTGTACACATGGGGGAGGGGTGGCGGAATGGAGCAGAGCTAAAAGAAAAGAAGGTCCAGAAGTGACATACACCACCATTTGTGAGTAAGTTAAGTCCTTCAAAAACTTCCTTGACTTTTTTCTTTTGTGACCATCTTGGGTTTTGTGTGCTTTGATTGGCATTTGCAAAACTGCAATGATCACAATGCGGAATTATATAATGCATAATGAGCAAACATGCAAGTGCACTTAAGGTGGCTTCATCACTAAAGAAAGAATAGACAAATGTGTCCCAACAGCTAGAACTATACATATACTGTTCTGTGAACAAGCAGTACGTAAGAAAAAGACAAAATAGCAAAAGACTAACTTGATAAGATTGATTTTAATGGCATGGGGTTATTTTATACCAAGACGTTTGGGAATCTGAAACAACATTAGCAAGAATTATTTTTACAAATCCCTTGTAAATAAAACTAAATTGTAAATTTTCTCACAACATATATCTCGCATGTAACAATTTATGAATAAGTCTGTGTGGAAATCACTTAAGCAAAAATACAAGAAGATTTAAAAATGGGTGTGAACTTACATTTTCTCAAGTTGTCGATTGACATCCTCATCATTTTCATAATCCTTCACCAGCTGGGCAACCAATGCACCATATGTAAGAGTAAATAACTCACCATTCTATGAAAGAAAAAGTAAATAATATATAGCAAATGACCATTGAATCTGTAAGGTTTCTTTTAGAACAACAGTCCACGGTGATATTGATGCTTCTAATAACAAGATAGAGAAGGATTTTAATTAACATTTCATAGTCAACAGTGGTCCATGATAATATTGATGCTTCTGTTCTAAAAGGTATGAAAGATTCTAATTATGCTTTTATAGTTAACAGTGGTCCATGATCATGTTAAAGCTTCTATTTAGGGAGGAGTGTAAGATTTTAATTAGCATTTCATCAAGTGATCCATGATGATATTGATGCTTCTATTTAGGGAGGAGTGTAAGATTCTAATTAGCATTTCATTATTAATAGTGATCCATGATGATATTGAGCCTTCTATTCACAAAGGAGTGTAGGATCCTAATTAGTATTTCATTGTTAACAGTGATCCATAATGATATTGATGCTTCTATTTAGGGAGGAGTGTAGGATCCTAATTAGTATTTCATAGTTATTTTGTTCACATTGAGAATTTGGATGATTAAAAAATGACATTCAGTACAAATGCAGACTCCACAAAATTATCATTCAGTTTAATGAACTGGAAATTGTTCTATTCTCTAAAAATTGGTGAATTTTAATAATATAATTCTAATAAAAATCTCCCGATGATTAGATGTTTTTTCAAGTTATGATTTTATATATAGTGACTCCTATTTCTTTAAAGAACAAGGCTGTCTCCTTAATCTTGCAAAAACCCCCTTGTAGGAATGCATGTGGCTACTCAGGCCAACTTCATCCTTACAAACCCCAGCTGCACATGTGACAAGCAAATGTTAATGTCAAAACAGTTTTATTTCAGATAATTCAGTTTAGCATAAGTACAGAGTTTAGATGTCAAAACAGTTCTATTTTAAACAATTCAGTACAGCATAAATATGCAGTTTAAATGGGAAAAACAGCAAGCTCAAGAAACCACAGTTTAGTTCTATTTAACCCATAGATAGGACCCTTATCAGGTGCTACCACTCCTGGTCAGAGTGGACCGGGGAGCAATAGCAATGAAGGGGTACTCCACATTCTATAAACCTCACCACCAGATTGTTTAGTGTCATATCCAGGACTCTCGCAGGGGGGTGTTCTTACCCCTTTGCAGAGGTGCAGCTGGTGTATTCTACAGACCCCCCCCCCTGCCGACTGGGCAATCTATCTTTGGTGCTAACATTAACCCTATGTACTTTCATGTGACTTCTCAGACCAACCGCAAACCCACATACTTTGATAGAGGGTCAGTTTGGTTTTATCGCATGTCAACCTTTATAGGGTTATTTTATACTAAATCAGAATCTTTATTCTTGCATTTTGAATATATTTTTATTATAATTTATTATATAGCCTTGTTTTCTTTTAAAAAGAAAACTCTCATAATTCTGTGGCTTTCTAGTTGAAAGAATTCTGTTAAGTTTCTGGTGTATATCGAAAAGGGAGCCTTCGGGTTACCCTCGACTATGGTCGCCAACCCTCTTGCCTGAAAGTATCAGTTTGTCAGAGAATCGACATAAATTAACTGTATATTGCAAAGGCTGCCTGTGTAGATTGGTTTGGTTTTATGGCATATCAACCATTGTAAGTTATTTAATGCCAAATCTGGTTTATATTAGAAATATATGATTTGTAAACATAAGTTATCAAAGTTAAATGGTTCCAAGTATTACTATGTATCACAAACAATTCATCTGTTTACACTCAGTTGAGTGTAAAAATACTTCTATTTTTAACAATTCAATTTAGCATAAGTCATTTGTTAGTTTAAATGTTGAACAGTTCAATTTAATCCATAGATAGGACTCTATCAGGTGTACCACTCTTGGTCAGAGTGGAACAGGGAGTAATGGTAATGAAGGGGTACTCCACATTTGCCAAAGCTCCAGCATTACTGGAGCTTCACTATCAAATTGTTTAGTGTCATATCAAGGACACTTGTTGGGGGTGGCAAGTCTTACCCCTCTGCAGAAATGCAGTCAGTGTATTTTACAGCCCCCTCAGCCTATGATTGTCATTATGAGATCTCATTTGATTGGCTGGTTTGTGCCAGTTGGTTGTTTAATGGCATATCAACCTTTATTTAATGCCAAATCTATCCTTCAAGAAGAACAGTAATGGTACTATTTAACCCATAGCTACCCATAACTACCCAAGGGTATTTCTCCGAAAGTGAACGTAATAGTGCGATTACGATTCCACAGTCCAGCACTTTAACCATTACACCACGAGGACACCCCCCTCATTTGATTGGTATATTTAACTTTGGATAAAGAGACCCTACTACAGTTGTTATAAACATGTTCAGGCTGAAAAATGTCAAGAACTGAGGTTAAATCCTGTTTCTGAAATAATAATTTCTAGATGGAGTGTTTAATTCTTTATACTATAGATGCCTTACAACCATCATTGATCAATTTTCTTTTATCTGCTTTAATATTCAACTTTAACATTAAGCACCCTAAGATTGTTTTTGATGATATCCTCAAAATATTTCTTAGGTTTATGCCTTGGATATTTATAGCATTATAATTCCCAGTAAAATATGTACACATATACACACTGAGCGCCCACTGATAACTACTTAGTCTTATTTATAGAGTTTACATTATAGTAAGTAAAGTAAAGTTGGCGACCAGAAGGCTCCCTTTTCAATAGCTACTACACCAAAGTGTAGGGGTGGGCGCTACTCCTTTCCCTGGATTGCTCCACTTTACCCTTAATATCGCTGAGTATTAAGCAAGGAGGTATCAAGTACCATTTTTAAAGTCTTTGGTATGACGCAACAGTGGGAAGTACTATATCCATAACATCTAACAGCTATCTTCTTTTTCAACTATGATGATTGAGGTAAGCACAAATACAGACTACACAGTAAAGGTATACCATGGGTTACATCGTTTTGAGTTAAGTCATTCTTGATTATATGTTGTTTGTCAAAAAAATATATGGAAAAATAAAAATCAAGTTTAAGTCATTTTATTCGACTTTACATCTGTCCGCCACAAATACGGAAGTCTTAAGATCACCAGAAAAGAATTAAAAGTACATAAAAATCATGTTATTGTACAATAAATAAGAATAAGGAACTTTTGCTCCTTGTCATGTAATACTTGAAAAAAAAAAAAAAAAAAAAAGAACGACACAGTTCAAGGAACTCTCGATTAGTTTCTTTTTAAAAAGTGTATTGAGCAACAACAGCTAGAATCAGCTGTTGATAAAATAAGCAAATTGAATGTAAATATTGGTAAATTCAACATAAATTAGTTTATTTTCTACTATCACAAAATAATTTTAATAATTGTATTTGTTATTTAACCTTACAAAATCATTTTATAATCTTAGAGCAAACTACATTCACAAATGGAGTCTGCGGTGTACTGTTATTAAAGTTAGCAACTTTTCAATAGCTACTACACCGAGGTGTAGGGGAGGGCACTACTTCTTTCCCTGGATTGCTCCACTTTATCCTTGATATGTATCTTGTAATGCTGAGTGTTAAGCAAGTAGGTATCAAGTACCATTTTTAAAGTATTTGGTATGACCCGACTTGAGATTGAACCCCGGTCTCCTGGATCATTAGCAAACACTACCAACTAGGCCAATGAGCCGGTATCGCCAAATTATAAACAACTACATTTACAAGTATGTATGTACATTTATTTGTAAATTTAGATTGCTTTTTTTTCTGTAGTCTATTAAAAACGAAAATTTATTTGTTTGACCATAAATTATTAAAAATGCATTTATAAATAAAATACAAAACTGGGAATGATTATTTGCAATTTAACCTAGTGACAAATAAATTTGGAGACAATTAGATTTAACACAAGTCATTTTCGATTTAAGTCACCTCTCCTGGAATGAATTACCATTCTAAGATGAGGTATACCTGTATCAAATTTCAAACTAGATTATAAATTATTTCATTTGTTTCGGCCACTTTTAACATAATTGTACAAATACAAACCTTGTTTCAATGTGCCATTTTGCTTGTGTTATAATAATGTATACAAAAATTATATCATAATATATGTGCCTGCATATAAGATGCCCAATTAAAATTCAAATAAATCTTTGATAATATTAAACAGTGTCCAATATCATAAAGAGAGAGAGAGAGAGAGAGATCTACCAAAAATTTAAATAGACATCTTATAGAGCTTCAAAAAGATGTTATAAGTGATAGTTTGCAAAATACCTTACGTGTTTAGAATAAGATTTACTGTATATTTCAGTTGTAAAATCATTAGCAACAAGCAGGATCCATAGAACAAAAAATAAATGGATAAAAAAAAAAAAAAAATGCCAATCAATAAAGAAAACAAACAAACCTTATCTGCATATTTATTAGTTCATTTAATAAGACAGCCCAGTGAGGTGGGGCAGTAGAATATGCTGACACCATCTCGGCAAAGAAGTAAGACTCCCCCTCCACCACCAGAAGTGTCCAGAATATGATCCTGTTAGTTCAGCCCTAACAAAAATATAGAGTTGCTCCTCTTCCATCAGTAGGGAACAGTTACCTCCTTTGACAGGGGATTGTGGGAGTGAGTGACCAGAAATGGGACTGCAGCCATTCCCAGGGATTGAACACAGGATATATCTTGGTTGCACACAACTTGAACTAAAGTGATTGTTTTACAGTAGAAGCATTCCTCTACCCGGCCTTTAATATTCTTATTCCAAACACCCAGGTCTGTTTTATTCAGTCAGTATTCTTTTTTCATTTATTTCCATGTTAAAAATGTAACAGACTCTAAACTATCAGATGGTGAGGCTCCAGTACCGGCGCTTTGGGGAATGTGAAGTACCTCTTTTAACATTCCTCCCAGGTCCACTCTGATCTGAAGTGGTAATACCAGTTAGTGTTTCATCTGTCACATAGAACAGTTTAATCTTTTACTAGGGATTATTATCAATATCAAATAGAATTATTAGTGTTAAATAGCAATACTTGAAACCATTTAACTGTGTGCAAACAAATGAGCCTTGGCTTGTTTAAAAACAATGCTACCTACAAACTATTCATTTACAAATCGTACATTACATTATATATTTATATATAAATCAGATTTGGCATCAAATAACCAACAGGAGTTGGTATGCCATAAAACACAACCAACCAACCATTTAACAAGAAAAAAAACAAAACTTTTTGATTATTGAATCTTTTTGGTGCCAGTGTGTATGGGTAATATAATGGCTGAGGGATTTCGTTTTATATATCTTGCCTTTCGGATTAGTTAGGCTGTGAACCTTTCGCTTAGCGCATGGGTTAGGTGCAACATGAGCGCAGGTGTTCACGCACGCATGGGGAGGATATGTCATTCAGATATGTCAAAATAAAAATCCCAGATAGAAAATTGTGACCGGGAGATGTGAATGACATCATGCACTGGATGCGTGCGCGGAGGATTTTGGGAGATTTGAGAAAAGTCAGATAGTTGAGATCTTGCCTCGGAAGAAGAAGGTTGACTTTCACTTGCTCGCCGTGGCCTCGTGTCGGGTACGCACGTGGTTTGGGGAAGAGGGAAAAGTCAGGTGTATCTCTCTTCTTATGTCGAAAAACCTTTTAACTCAAAAGGTAATAAAAAAGTTTCGTACCGGAACTAAGAAGTCGTAAGTGTTTTCAGTGTTTCGGGATTCCTATGTTCTATGTTATGTATGCGTGTTATGGACATTATGAGCATTCTATGTACGTTTCACATATTCATGTCAGGCTATGTTACATAAGTTTGGTTTAATTGGGTTTTTGATATATCAATCCTTAATGCCAAATTCTCTTTATACATATTATATGATTTGTAAATACATAGTTTACAGATGACATTTTTAAAGAAGCAAGAACTCATTTGTTTGCATACAGTTAAATGGATATACATATAATTTTAAGTCAGTAGTTTATAGGTAATCTTATTTTCAAATGAGCCAGAGCTAATTTGTCTGCACACATATTTTACTATTGTTTGCACACAATTAAATTGTTTGAAATATTCTAACACAAATAGTTCTATTTAGCGTTAATCATTTGTTTGCACACAGTTTAATGGTTTCTAGCATTGCTATGTAACACTAACGATTCCATTTAGGAATACAGTTAAAAATTTTCAAGTATTGCTAATCAACACAAATAATTTTATTCAACACTTCATTTGTTAGCACACAGTTAAATTGTTCCAAGTATTGCGATGTATTCAATCAAATATCAGTTATTTGTTTACACATCGTAAAATGGTCGAAGAGTTCTATTTCTAACAATTTGACTCAAGTCATTTGTTTGCATACAGTTTGAATGTCAAATAGCTCTATTTGACTTATAAATAGGACCCTATCAGGTACTGCCACTCTGGATCAAAGTAGACTGGGGAGCAATAGCAATGAAGGGGTACTTCATATTCCCCAATGCTCCAGGGCTGGAGCCACGCTATCAGCTGGTTTATTGTCATACCCAGGACACTTGTTGTGAAGTGGGGGTGTTGGTTGGTTGGTTGGTAGTTTTAAGCCGTATCAACCCTTTTCAGGTCATTTAATGTCAAATTAAATGTCAAACAATTCATTTTAGTATAAGTATAGTTTTTGTTTACAAACAGTTAAATGTCAAAACAGTTCTATTTCAAGCAATTCAGTTTAGCATAAGTACACATTTTAGTTCTATTTCAAACAATTCAGTTTAGCATAAGAGTGCAGTGTCAATGTCAAAAACAGTTCTATTTCTAACAATTCAGTTTAGCATAAATGCACAGTTTAGTTCTATTTGACCTATCAGGTGCTACCACTCCAGGCCAGAGTGGACCTGGGAGTGATGGCAATGAAGGGGTACTCTGCATTCCTCAAAGCTCCAGCATCACTGGAACCTCACCATCAGATTGTTTAGTGTCAAATCCAGATCACTCATTGTGGAAGGGAAGGTCTTACACCTCCGTGGAAAAGCAGTCAGTGTATTCTATAGCCCCAGCCGACTGGGCAAGTAGGAGGGTGTTATTCCTCTACAGATGCAGTTGGTGTATGGGTGTGCATATATATATGTATAACCCAACCTAAGCAATGCAACTACATTTGTTTTTACACACATATTCTAAAAACCACACATCACTCATACTCCTGTGGAGGGAGGGTGACAAAGAGGAGAGAGAGAGAAAAGCCAATATTAATCTTTTTAACTTTTAATTAGAAAAAAATAAACAACATTTTAATTCCTTTATATCTCTACGATGACAGTGAAGCTTTCTTGAATAGCTTGCAGCTGTCTTTCTAATGAAGCCATGGGCTAGAACAAAAATTTAAAAAAGGGGAAGAAAATCTTGTCTTTTTTATGTTTTGTTTGTTTTCTTTGTTTAATGGCATATCAACCTTTGTACGTTATTTAATGCCAAAGCCATCCTTCAAGAAGAACAGTAGTGGTACTATTTAACCCATAGCTGGGAGGATAAGGGGGTTCATAGCTTTCCCAAGAATATTTGTCCGAAAGTGAATGTAATAGCGCGACTGGAGTACAAACTCACTTACTATGATTCCACAGTCTATTGCTTTAACCATGACACCACGAGGACACCCCCTTGTCTTTTTCACTTGAATTTTGAAATACAAAAGAATTGTACAAACAACACAGTGTTTGATCTGAAGAAGTAACATCTATGGATAAGAATATTTGAATTGACTGAGAAAATGTGCAGAAAAATATTGAACTTGGTTGCGGAGAGGAGATAGAAAAGAATATCTCACTTGGTAAAGGGGGAAAGATGGAAGAATATCTCACTTTGCTGCAGGGAGGGTGTGTGGATGAGTGTAATGTATGAACAAACAAACAAAATTATACTATAGATAAGATCCACAAATTTGTAACATTATTGTAGGTGAATGATTGATTTTAATGGCATGTCAACCTATCTGGGGTTATTTTATGCCAAGAGGTAAGGAAATCACTTACATTGTGTGTTTACATTTACATTTTTGTGCTGTTGTTTTTTTAAGAGTTTAGATTTCATTTTAACAATACGTCAAAATCCTCTGGGATTGTTTACTTTAATAATTTTTAGTTTGGTTTGGTGGCACATCAACCACTGTTGGTTATTCAATGCCAAATCCTGTTTTTACATATATATCAAATATATGATTTGTAAATACCTTGTGTAGATGCGCACAGTTAAATGATCAAACAGTTCTATTTCTAACAATTCAATTAAGCACAAGTCATCAAAGTTAAATGGTTCTAAGTATTGCTATGTACCACTAACAATTCAATTAAACATCAATTATTTGTTCACGCTCAGTTAAATGTAAAAACAGTTCGATTTCAACCAATTTAATTTACCACAAGTTATTTTGCACTCAGTTTAAATGTCAAACAGTTCTATGTAACCCATTCCTCAAAGCTCCAGCATCACTGGAACCTCACCATCAGATTGTTTAGTGTCAAATCCAGATCACTCATTGTGGAAGGGAAGGTCTTACCCCTCCATGGAAAAGCAGTCAGTGTATTCTATAGCCCCAGCCGACTGGGCAAGTAGGAGGGTGTTATTCCTCTACAGATGCAGTTGGTGTATGGGTGTGCATATATATATGTATAACCCAACCTATCAGGTACTACCACTCAGGGACAAAGTGAACCTAGGAGCGATGGCAATGAAGGAGTACTCGGTATTCTCCAAAGCTCCAGCATTACTGGAACCTCACTATCAAGATTGCTTAGTGTCTCAACAGGACACTCATTGGGGGGAAGGGGTCTTACCCCTCTGCTGAGATGCAGTCAGTGTATTCTATAGCCCCAGTTGACTGGGCTATAGAATCTTTGGTATAACTATTTCTCTCACAACAAAAAGTCATCCATACTACTATTTTCAAATACATTGATTTTAATGGCATTTCAACCTTTCAAGAGTTATTTTATGCCAAGTGGTTAGGGAATTGCATTCATATTTACATTTGTGTTGTTTCTTAATAGTTTCTGATACAGTTACATGATATCAACTATTCCTACCTAATACTAATAATTTACACACAATTATATTATTTCTAGTTGATAATAATGATAATTTGTTTGCACACAGTTATATGATTTCAGCTACAAATAATAATCCTTAATAAACAATTATAGCTTCAAGTAACTATTCTAAATACAAATAATTTACAGTTATACGGTATCAGGTATTCCTATTGAATATGAATAATTTTCGGATGTGCCCGTGGTGTAATGATTATCGTCGTAGGAAATGGACACGACGACACGAGTTCAAATCCTGGCCGAGACTGATTGAATTTCATATAGCACCCTTGGGAAAGGTATGAATCCAATTATTCTCCCTCCAGCTATGGGTAAATAGTAGGGCAGACTAGGTTCTTCAGTCTTGGAGAGGCAACTAGTCTAGGAGAAGGAAAACTCTGAAGTCAAACCTGTTAAACTTCGCTTAACAATTGACCTCGTGTCATATCCTGCCCGAGCGGAGGGGTTGGTAAATATGAATACGAATAATTTTCAAACAGTTCTATTTGATCCATAAATGGGACCCTAACAGATACTACCACACCAGGTTTAAGTGGAACTGGGAGTAATGGCAATGAAGCGGTACTCCATACTCCTCAGTGTTAGGCCTCATCATCAGATACAGTTTAGTGCCCTATCCAAGACACTCTGATACAGTCGGCGTATTTTAAGTCTAGCCAACAGAGTTGAAATGAACTACAGAACACTATGAAGAAAAGTGTAAACAATACTTACAGATTTTTCTTTTTATTGGTCCAGGTAATTTTTTCATCTTAATTTAAACTTTACTTGTGTTTTTATCCCAACTCCCATATTATGAAATTCCACGAAAGTTAAAAATAAAGAATAAATAAATAAAATAATTCAATATTTGTATAAGATTTTTCACCTAATTCTTATTCTTTTTTTATCATATAAATTTTATGGAAATTAAACCGTTCTTAGAGGATGTATTAATTTTTATTTTATCAACGGGTGTCTATGAAGGTCCGAAATCGTTTCTATAGAAATTAACTTTTGTTTTACGACTAAAAGAAAACCCGGAATCAAAACGAAAGTTTATTATTAAATAAAACAACATATTCTTAAATTAGGAGTCATAGAAAGTTAAATGAATTTACCTAATTAATAATATCAAGAGAAAGATATATATATATATATATATATATATATATATATATATATATATATATATAATAGCAGACAGTCGTCATTAAAAAGTAAAATCTAAAAAAAAGGTATATTTTAAGTCCAACGAGATCGTAAACATCGTACATTAAATCTAAATTTATTCAAAATTTATATAAACTTACCACTTTACGGGGATCCCCTGCTCTGTTACTTTGTCTGGACATATTTTTAGGTGCCGTGAAAACGACGTAATTTAAGAAAACAAATCTAGAAATTAATTTTGTTTTTCTTGCGCTCTTGTTTCTTTAGTGTCCACCTCCTTGCGCAGATAGAATTAAACAATAAATATAAAAGGATTTTTGATTCGCGAACAGCTTCAACTAAAATGAAAATGGACCAATCAAAAGAGACGTTTTATTTTGTTTCGACAGACGTCAGTCTACCGGAAGTGTACAGACACATGGAGAACTAAGATGGCGTGTAATGTGTTGGATGTGTTACTAAATTAACAAGATAAAAATGACGAATTACAAAGAAGAACAGAAAGACGAGATAGAAGCCTTGGAGGCAATTTATCCGAATGAAATAAAAGGTAATTGAGTTTTATTTGGAGATCGATTTGTCAATTGTAATGAGATTAAAAAAATGTTTAGCAGTTTTATCACTCTTTGAGAGATCTAATCTATCAGGGTATTGAAATCTTCAGTTTCTTTTTGTTTGTAACTGACTGAAATATTACTTTTAGATGTTCTATAATTTTGGTTTAAAGTGAGTTTGAAATATTTAAAAATCTGATAATAAAATGTGTGTATAATTGTTCCCTGGTTTTTGACATCCACCCACACAAAATACCGACAAAAAGTGGAAAAATGTCTGTAAGATTTTCTGGTTTTAATACGTCAGAAGAAATGGGATTTTTTACCTAAATGTTAATTTTGCATAAGAATAAAGAAAACAAATGAAAAAGTGACAGTTTTGGCTTCAATTTTTCTTTAACAGGTTTTTACAAATTCTTATTTTTGTTTTAATTATTTGCAATGAAAAATATAAGTACTCATGACCGTTTCGTACTTCGGTATTTTCCCTTAAATTCAACATACAAAATAACCTTTTGTCCTAACACGAGCTTTTGTTTTATTCTTCGACAGGTACTTCTTTGTGGACATCTTTTTATACCATCTATTACTCTGACTAATCTTTGCCATTCAAGTTCAAAGTTATAAATTACTTTAAATGTCATCGGTACCAATTGTTTATTCTACTCTTCGTAACTTGCGTGGCACATAAAGTTACAGGGGAAAATAACTCCCAATTAATTTATGGTGACCGGTTTGAGTTAAATTTTGTAGAGAAGTTTTTAATTCGAGTGAGACATAATGAATTTATCGAGTAAACACTTGGTTTAAGCTGTTTTTTTTTTCCTATGACTTTTCTTTTCGTATCTTGAAAGCATGCTTCAATTCAAGTTCGTTTATGAAATTTTAAAGAATTCTGCTCTCTACAGAAGTTGACGTTTTGTGTGTGTATATGCGTTTTAAAATATTTTTATATAGAAGCACCAACGATGGAAAATCTTCGTAATTCTTTTTTCTTTTAATATATGTGTCTTGCTTCTTATTAACAAGTTAAATATCTATAGCGATTGTTGTATTGTTGTGTCTGCTTTAAAATAATCGACATGTGTGTATTGATGGTATGCAATTGCTTCGACCCAATAATCCGTATTTCCCATACGTGGTACACGACAGCATATGGTATAGAAAGTAGCCAGTTAATTATCAGTAATCACTAGTTGGTCGTTTTAAAGTTATAAATTCTCAACGTTTTTAATGCCTCCCCACCTTTTAAGTTGGAATGTAGATCTCCTTTCCAAAATAAAGAATTGGTGAAAAGAAAAAATAACTTAAAAAATAATTGCCACCTGGTAAATATTGTTTAATTAGGTCTGGCACAAAGCAAAACGGAATATTGTATAACGCCAATCTTCCTTTCTCAAAAAGCCCGCATTTATTCGAAATCTTGAATTTTTTTCTTTTGGTATTGACAGGTTAACTTTGTTGGATGAATATTGTATATAAATTCTTTCATCACTGTCTTTTTTTTTTTTTTTGTTCACTCTTTTTATAATCATCTCAGTCAGATTTCTTTCTTTCAGCCTACTGCTAAAACAAACTTTTTACATTTCTCGGAAATCATCATCATGTCGTGCCGCTATATATATATATATATATATATAGTTATTTCCGAGGAATAATCCATGAAATGTAAAACTTTATTTGGCCAGTGATAAACTTAAAGCATTTTACTTTGATCCACTTTTATTTTATCAAGAAGTATAAACACAATTTTTTAGTTCAAAGTTAGAAATCGATAGATCAGCAGACAGGCACAGCATAGAACAGTAGATTGCCGCCAGATGATCTGCTAATACACGCAATGGTTAAGAGAGTAGACTGAAAGACTTGTACATACCAGGATACACACACACATACCCTCTTTAGTTCGGACATACTCACACATACACACATTCAATTTGACTGACAATATTAGTGTTTTACACACACATGAACACCTTTTGTATAATTCTTTCCTCACCATTGTTGAGGTGAAATAAAATATAAGATTGTTTTTTAATGTTCTTGTTTTTGTCAAATTTCTCTTGTCTATGTTGTTTAAGAAGCAGTGTCTCATCAACCGAAAAAGACATCGACACGCAGCTAATGAAGGCATGGACAGCTATCGATAAGCTATTGATCATATGGAAGTCAGACCTGACCGATAAAATGAAATGCAGTTTCTTCCAAGCAGTGGTCATGTCGATTCTACTATATGGATGCACTACTTGGACGCTAACAAAACAGCTGGAGAAAAAGCTAGACGGCAATTACACAAGAATGTTGTGAGCAATATTGAATAAGTCCTGGAGGCAACACCCCACAAAGCACCAACTATACGGCCACCTACCGCCCATCACGAAAACTATCCAAGTTAGATGAACCAGATATACAGGACACTGCTGGAGAAGCAGGGACGAGCTCATAAGTGATGTACTCCTTTGGACCCCCATATATGGCTGAGCAAAAGCTGGATGACCAGCTCGAACATATGTACAGCAGCTCTGTGAGGATACGGGATGTAGCCCTGAAGAGCTGCCAGAGGCGATGAACGATAGGGAGGAGTGGTGAGAGAGGGTCAGGGATATCCGTGCTGGCGGCACGACATGCTGATTATGATAAATTGTGGTATTATTGTGGAACTAACACTCAAAGTTTTACTTTTCGTGGAAGCTCAGGAAACACTATTCCTCCACAGTCTCTAAGATTGAATGATTTTAGATTACCATAAAAAAACCCTCAAAAACATTGAACTAGTATCAAAATGTTGAGTAAATGTTATATATTATTTATTATGATTTTACATTTTACAACATTTTGTATTGTATTGAAAAAATTATAAAATTACTTCTTAGAACCCTAACCTGTTTTATTTCATTTATTTTGCTATAGTTAATTTTTTTCATGGAATGTAGCTTTCAATTATATATTATAAAATGTTATATTTTAAAATTTGTAAAGAACTTAAAATTAAGATATATCCTGAAAATAACAGATCAATCAAATTATTATTGGTGAAATAAGAAGTTTCAACATTATTTATATTTTATAATTTAAATTTATCAGAATTCAAAATTTGGTGAAAATATACTCATGCTAATGGGACAGCTTTTAAGTCTTCTGCTGCTGCTTAAACAGCATAATAAAAATAATTTAGAAATATCAAGTCGGATACACAGATACATTTGACCTAGAGAGAAGGTTGGGGAGTAGCACTTTGATCCCAGGCTGATCCATATGTATATATAAACCTATAATTTTTGACGGGTATCATGGTAGTAGGTATAAACAAATTGTTTAAATAGGTTGACCTCTACATAAAACCATTTGAGAAGGAAATAAATTCCTATATATGTGACACAAAAAAACCAAACCTTTTAGGTTTGTTTTTTTTGTGTCGCGTATATAGGAATGTTATTTGTCACGTATATAGGAATGTTATTTGTAATATGTGTCACGTATATAGGAAAGTTATTTGTAATATAACAATATACACGCACACACAATTGAAATTTACTGTTAAAAGCATTTTAATCCCAATTTACTAGCGAGCTTGGTGTTCATTGAATTCAACAAATTGCAGATGTTTTGATTCAGCTTCACCTGATGATTGGGTACATGAAACTCTAATGAAACTTTGTTTTGTTTAATTTTATTATATATCTTTTGTCATAATTCCCTTTGAAGTTCTGAATGGTACAAAGCCAAATGGGAAAAGACTGTGCCAATCTTTGAAGTGAAGAGAAGTTTCAATTACTTATTAAGTGTATTTTAGAAAGTCAAATCTTAATCATCACTCAAAAACAGTATCTGTAGCCACTTATAATGTAAAAATAAAAAGCCTCCAAATTTTATCAAAATTTAAAACTTGGAGTTCTTCTGAAGACAGTTGTCTGGTAGTTATTATGTTTACCATATTTTAGAAACTTGGAATTAGATCTCTTTGTCACCTGATGAAAATTTATTAGATGTATACATCTTTAATGATTTTTTAAAATTTTGTGCTTGCAGTGTTGGAAACTGAACCCAACTATGTGTTTGTGATTGAAGTTGCTCCACAAGGAATAGAGGAAACTGATAGAATGGGTGAGAAGGCCCTTTTTTGTTCTTGCTTTTTTTTGTTTTCAGGCTTTGATTTTTTTTTTTTTTATATGTACCAAATGAAGAAGTTGAAAAAAAAGTAAATTTATATGGTTTCATTTACAAAATATAATTATTTTATATAGAATAGTCCTACTCAGTATCGACATATTGTGTCACCTTGTTTGGTCATGGGGATGGTACTCATCTACTGTATCTTGGACATGAGTAGCCTGATGAGGCCCATTCTTCTCTAGGTCTACAACTGGTTGGAATTCGGAGATTTCCTTCCCCTAGACTGGTTGTCATATGAGGGTTAAGAGCCCAGTCTGCTCAACTATTTAAGCATAGCAGGAGATGGGATAGTTGGATTCATACCTTTTCTTAGGGTATTAGTGCTATGTGAAAATTCAAACAGCCTCATTCAGGATTGAACTCGGCTAGGTTACATGGCAGGTGCAGTTGATGAGATATCCCATCAAAAATAATAATTTGGCTGCTAAGTTGATTAGAATTGAAAATAATTCATATATGGAGAAGAGGTCACTGTTTGCTGGGTTTAGAATTGTTGTATACTGAGAATAAAGAGACAACAACACTTATGTTAAAAATATAAATTTTTCTTTTATTACTGAATAGTCGACATGCTTGCATGAGGAGAGAGTTGGGAACCGCTAACATTACAGAGGGAGATTCTCTTATATTCAGAGAACTTTTTTTGTTCTCTTTTGTAAGACTAATACAGGGCTGACTTAAAACATATAATCATCACCATTTCTTCTTTTAGGAGACTTACAGGTCAACTCAAACATCTACTCATCTCGGCTTATATATGTTTCTTGTCTGTAGGGGCCTTTGCAAGACTCTCTCTCTCTCTCTCTCTCTCTTTTTTTTCCCTCTGGGATCATACCTATCTTTGACTTTAGCCAGCCTGTTTCTTCCCATTTCTTTGCTTTATCTTGGGCATTTAGTCATCTTAGTTTCTATTTATTTTTCAACTGTGGGGCCTTTGCAAGGCTCTCCTATGAGGATCATTAAATAAGTTTCCAGACTTTTTTTATATGGGCAATTTTATTGATAGTACACACATGAAACTCTACTCCCCTTCGAAGTAATCTCCTCCGGCTGCAATGCACTTGTACTGTTCCAACAACTTCTGGAAGGCCCCATGGAAGTCCTCTTGTGTAAGTGTGTCAACGACCTTTGTCACAGCCTCTTTCATCTCCTCAATTGTCTCATAACGACAGCCTCTGAGCTTAGAGGATAACCAAAAGTCACAGGGAGCAATGTCTGGACTATAGGGAGGGTGAAGAACTGTCTTGATGCCCATCTTGGTCAAATAGTCTGTGACAAGGATGGAGTTGTGGATTGGTGCATTGTCCTGGTGGAAATGCCACTGACCCAATTTGAAGAGTGCTGGCCTCTTCCGATGGAATCTCTTCCTGAACTCCCTTAAAACCTCAACATAGTAACCCTAACCCTTTGGCCAATCAACTCTGGTGTATTGACTTCCTTACCTCTCTCACACCTCTCATCATCCCTCACAGACTCCCTGCCTTCCTTGAATCTCTTATGCCACTCAAAAACTGATGCTTGATTCATGCAAGATGGTTGAAAAGCAGTTTGAAACATTCCATATGTTTCTGTGGCATTTTTTCCAAGTTTAAAATAGAATTTTATTGCATATCGTTCTTCTAAAGTGTCCTCATGCCCAGATTGCATTTTTGAAATTCACCAGCTGTGATAATCAAGCTTTAGTAGGGTGTATTCCAATTGCTGCTGTAGCTGTTCATTTGAAGCTGAAATCATAAAAATTGGTCTGTCATCTCATAAGATGTATAGCAATAACAGTGAATTTTCAAGAGTCTATGACAATTTTAAATGTCTGTACAAAAAAGTCTGGAAACTTATTGAAGGCACCGCGTATATCCTTCTTGGATCGTACCTATTTTTGACTTAGCGAGTCTTGTACATTTCAGACCTCTCTCTCTACCTCTCAACTCTGGGCCATCTTGCCCATGGCCAGCACTCAGAGAGGTGTAACCTCTAATCTCTTTTCTACCGGCTCTCTTCTCTCTCTGCTCTGGGATCGAAAATCTTCTGTCATTATATATGTTTTTGACGCCCAGGCACTTCATGGTCACTCTTTCTTCTGGTATGCCACTCACACAATTCATGTAGCATTTCTGTTGTGTTTTGTTTACTTTAACACACAGGTGCCTATCCATGTTTTGATATCCACATAACTTTACATGGCTTGTCAAAAATCAAATATGTAACAGAATATACAGATTGTGTCCTCTGCAAAGGAGTGTCCCGAGTGTAACACTAAACAGCATCTGATGATGAGATTCTAGTAGGGGAGATCTGGGGAGTGTGGAGTACCCCTTCACTACTATTACTCCCAAGTCCACTCTGACCCGGAGTGGTAGTACTCATTAGGGTCCCATCTATGGGTCAAACGATTTGTATTCGGTTGAATTGTATGCAAAAAAACCCCCTTTAGAAACAGCTAAATATGGGTGTAATTCTTTTTGGCTTAAAATAACCTTGGATGGGTTGACATGCCATTATAATCGATCCATCAATCAACTGGGTAGTTGAGTCCACTTCCTGTGACTATGAATGTTAAACCATTGCCTGTTAGTATAGCTTGTATTAATTCCTAACCACTGACAATCTCATTCTTTTTGATTTCTGTAGTAAACTTATTTTCAAAAATTTCTTGCAAGATATCTTGTTGGTTACTCCAGCACAGTCAGTTTCTTCCTCAGTATATATGAATTATTTTGAATTCTAATCAACTTAACTGTCAAATTAATATTTTTGATGGTATATATCATCAACTGCTCTTTACTTTGTAGCCAGGTCTTGGAACACACAGACCGCAGGGGTGCAGAGATATCTTGCAAAAAAATGGGGATGTTGTGAGTATAATACTAAACTGTATCTGATGATAAGGCTCCAGTTTTGGAGTGCTAGAGAATGCTCCTTCATTGCCATTACTCCGAGATCCATTCTGACCTGGAGTGGTAGTAGCTGTTAGGGTCCCATCTATTGGTCAAAGAGAACTAGTGTCCTGGGTATGACAGTAAGCTGCATCTGATGGTGAGGCTTGAGTCCTGGAACTTTGGGAAAGTGAACTAATTTTTTATTGCCATTACTCCCAGGTCCACTCTGACCTGGAGTGCTAGTAACTGTTAAAGTGCAAACTAAGTTAAAAAGATGTTTGCAAATTATTTCTATTATATAGGAATACTTGATATCATGTAACCATGTGCAAAGATTCTTCCTATTTATATATCTCTGTTGGTCTATTCTTGACTGCTTATATCTATGTTGGCCCATTCCCGACTGCCTACATATCTACATTGGCCAATTCCCGACTGCCTACATATCTACGTTGGCTGCTTCCCGACCACCTACATATCTATGTCGGTCTAGTCCTGGCCCTCTCTACATGTGTCTTGGTTTATTTCTTCATCGCTATACATGAATCACTATACACTTCCCCACCAGATCCAGCGTCAAAAAATTCCTTGTCTTTTGTCAACCAGCCCCAAATAATCAAGATATCATACTCTGTCTGTATTCAAATCAGACAAGTTCCTCTGTTAATTGTTATTCTTTTTTCTTTTTCAGCGATGGTCACCATTCAGTTTTCACTTGACGATATTTACCCAGACTCATTTCCCATAATGGAAATAACAGAATCGGAAAATTTAGATGATGCGCAATTAGATGAAATCTTGGAACACATGAATACTATAGTAAGTAAACATCACCTAAATCAAAGAATTGATAAATGAAGAATTAGTCAAATAATTGTCTGCTTGTTTTTGTTAATTTGTCTGGTGAAGATATGGTGCTGAGTTGCCATTTTGTGAGAAGAGATAAAACTTATTAGGGTGATTGTCTTTATTGGGAATCTTTTTTTTGAGATGAGGCTTTTTAATCTGAGTATTAATTTTATTGCGGATTTTGTCCTCATCTTGGTAGTTTTTGTTGTTTTTTCTCACTATGTTTTGGCCAAGTTTCACCTCTGGCCATCTTCGGGTGATTAACCGCGACCTCGGATAGGAATGCTGAGTCTTGTAACTGTATCCCCAGTAATTACTGCCTTCCATAGTTGTTATCTATCGCACCACGTTTTGACCAAGTAATCCTCTGGCTGGCTTGGGTAGGAATTGAAACCGTTATCTTCTGACAATGCTCACCTGGATCCGTAGAGACTCAACGCCTCTATCCACTGCACCACGGGCCCCCAAAGGATGATCAAGGTTGGATTTTTTGGTCTTATAAATCCAATTATTTGTTCTCCTTATCTGGTCTTCCATAGTCAGGTCCGTACCGAATTTGTAATTGTCTTTATTGGGAATCCTTTTTTGAGATGAGGCTTCTTAATCTGAGTATTAATTTTATTGCGGACTTTTGTGTGTAATTTGAAGCCAGATGAATGTGCAATGTTGTCTAATTTAGGAACTCATATTTTATGGGTGCAAACTGAGCTACTATACTGCAGATGCAACTAAAAAGATTTCTTATGCAAAAGGTGAAGTTGATCAGAGTGCAGTAACCAGATGGTTGAAGAAATTTCGCTCGTGTTGCAAGAACCTCAATAATCAGACAAGGTCAGGTAGGCCTAAAACCATGGATTCAGTGGCTGTGACCCAAACTGTAGAGGCAAAATCCAGTAAATAGTACTTGGAGAGTATTGGACGAGCCCAGCACTTTGAATAGTCCTGTGTGGTTTGTCATCTTCATGATCATAGCAAAAATATCTGGAGCAGTTGAATTGTGCAGAAAGAAACTGATGTTTGTATCGTACATACATGTCAATCTGTTAGAAATTAACTCTTATTTACTGTATATATTATTTCTTAATTGTAAATGTTGTAAAAGATAAGAAAATAGTCATTATTTCTTTCATTTCTTGGATAGCATGATGTAACACATTTTGTGCCTGGATAGTATGTGTTATTTCTTCATTGCTTCTATTGTAAAAATATAGAAAATGGCCTTTATCTCTTTTAAACTTTGATCTTTGTATTACACAAACTTTGTTGCAGGATAGTTTGTGTTTTTTTATTAATTGCTTATGTTGTTAAGTATAAAAACATAGTCATCATTATTTTAAAATTTTGTTTTTGTGCCTTGGATAATGAAATTTAGATATTCACTTATTTTCTAAATAAGTCCAAGCCATAAGTTTGTTTCAGCGTCTTATTGGGTAGGTGACTCGGAATTTGATCATTGCTGAGGGGGTCGTTCTGGTGAGGGGAGTATGATGTTGCAAGACCCGAAACTCCCCAATGACCCAGATCACTGACGACACCTACTGGTGCTGGTTTAAACATGTATATTCAACTGGCAAATTTGCCTTTTTTCATTTAAATGTTTATGTAAAAAGAAAAAAAATGTATTTATATTAAAGTTTGGGAAAGTTAACAAAAAAATGTTTAGAAGTATTTTTTAGAAGCTTTGCAACTGAAAAGTTTAATCACTTTTGTGTATTGCCCAGTCGGCTTGGGTTGTAGAATACACCGACTGCACCTCTGCAGAGGGGTAAAACTCCCCCAACGAGTGTCCTGCATATGACACTAAACAATCTGATGGTGAGGTTCTAGTAATGTTGGAGCTTTGGAAATGTGGAGTACCCCTTCATTGCAATCACTCCCAGGTCCACTCTGGCCTGGATAAGAGTCCTATCTATGGGTTAAATAGAACTAAACTGTGGTTTCTTGACTTGCTGTTTATTGCATTTAAACTGCGTATTTATGCTAAACCGAACTGTTTAAAATAGAACTGTTTTGACATTTAAACTGTGTACTTATGTTAAACTGAATTGCTTGAAATAGAACTGTTTGGACATCTAAACTGTATATTTATGCTAAACGGAATTATCTGGAATAAAACTGTTTTGACATTAATTCTGTGTATTGCCCAGTTGGTTAGAGCTGTAGAATACACCAACTGCACCTCTGCAGAAGGGTAAGACCCCCCCCCAATGAGTATCCTGGATATGACTCTAAACCATCTGATGGTGAGGTTCCAGTGATGCTGGAGCTTCAGGGAATGCGGAGCACCCCTTCATTACCATTGCTCCCAGGTCCACTCTGACCCCGGAGTGGTAGCACCTGATAGGGCCCTATCTATGGGTTAAATAGAACTAACTGTATACTTATGCTAAACTGAATTGTTTGAATTAGAACTGTTTGACTAAACTGAATAGCTTGATATAGAAATGTTTTTGACAATTAAACTGTGTACTTATGCTAAACTGAATTGTTCAAAATGAAATTGTTTTTGACATTGAAATTGTACTTTCGCTAAACTGAATTGTTTAATATAGAACTATTTTGACATTTAACTGTATTTAACTGTGTAAACAAAATCTCTACTTATACTAAACTGAATTAGCTGAATTAGAACTGTTTGAATAAACTGAATAGCTTGAAATAGAAATGTTTTGAACAATTAAACTGTGTACTCATGCTAAACTGAATTGTTTGAAATAGAAACTGACTATTTGTATAAAAATGGATTTGACATTGAATAACCTACAAAGGTTGATATGCCATAAAACCCAACCAACCAACTAATCATGTTTGCATATCAGCCACTGAATATATTTTTCCATTACCTTTTGAAAATTTCATTTTCAGGTAACAAAAGTCAAGTTACCTGGCTACTAGTCTACCTCATCCAGGGAAGTTTTATTGTTATAAAGGGATTTATAAATGCAATGTAATAAATTAACCCCTAGTGGACCTATACTTTTATTTATTACCTCCCGGTTTATATAGACATATCAAATCTTTTTCTCTGAAAACATCTTATAACCTGTTATAAAAAGTGGTTATTTTATAATTATTTCTATAAAATAACTCATTCAAAATACACCGTATTTGATGGCATATAAGGTGCAATTTTTTTTTTTTTTTTTTTTTTTTACTAAAATATCTTTTAAAATTCCCCTGCATCTTATATGCCATATGTAGAGTTAAAATTTGCGATAGTCAGCCGAAATTAGCTCCCTGGCAACTCCTATTAGCTTAGACTTTAGAGTAACTTTCATTCTATTGTCATTATTTAAAAGGCTATTATGCAGATTAAGTGTTATCATTGATAATATTCATTATATTAATTTCATTACACCATTGTTAACCCTGTTGAAAAAATTTAGATCTTTTTGATTATTTAGATGACCTGTATGTTTTGAACGGGTTGTATGTAAACAGTATATCAGTAATGGCCATCATACAGAATCAGACATTCTGCTAGATGTCCAATATCTAGCAATTAGTCTATATCGTCTGGCAATTTTTTGTTTTCCTTTTATAAAGGGATTTATAAATGCAAACTAGTATATTCACCCTCTAAGGACTCCTAGGTTTTTCACTCTGTCAAAATTTTATTCCCCCCCCCCCAAGGGCTTCTATGTGGACATCTTTTTTAAACCCTTCCCTAAATTGTTTACTCCTTGGATGCTTGGTTATTTGTGACTCTTTCTGTTGGAAGATGTCACATATTAAATAATTTAGTCCCTAGTCGAGGGTGACTTGAAGGTTCTCTTTTCAATAGCTACTACACCAAAGTGTAGGGGAGGGTGCTACTCCTTTCCCTGGATTGCTCCACTTTATACTTGATATGTAACCTGAGTCTTAAGCAGGGCGGCATCAAGTATCATTTTTTGAGTCTTTGGTATGACTCGACCTGGGATTGAACCCCGGTCTACCAGGCCATTGGCAAACTCTCTAACCACTAGGCCAATGATTTAGTTCCAGTTAGCTCACAAATGATTGATAAGATATTGTTATCATCAATAATCCAGTTTGTATTAAATCCAGAGAGAGTAAAGTTCCAAATAAGTAAATCCAACATCAGCAAGATGTTCTTTTCTTTGCATTAAATGTCTTACAAGTTAAGTTTTTTTTCTTCCTGGTAATTGGAAGATTCATTTTTCCCAGAATGCAACATTGATGGTTATTTATTTTATACAGGAAATTGCTTATGGCTTATAAATCCAACACTTAAAAAAACAAAAAGAAAATTCCAGTAAATCAGTTTAGAAAATGCCACAGGTAGCATCAATTGATGTCTTTTATTTTGTTTTTGAATTCTTTTTATTCATTTATTGTTTTATTTTGTTATCCAGGCTCAAGGAACTCTTGGTACGGTGATGGTGTTTACAATTGTGTCTGCTGTACAAGAGAAAATCAGTGATATCATTGAACAGACACAGTTGCAACAAGAAGAAGAAAAGTTGCGAAAACAAAAAGAACACGAAGAAAAAGAGAGGGTGTGTATATATGTAAAATTTTTCTGTGTGTGTATAAAAAAAAAACTTCTTTTTGAGGAAAATATAATTTGAGATTGCAATGTCCAAGAAATCACTGGATGACGTCAAAATCAGATTCATGAGATTTTATTGCTAACTTGACCTCTCTATATCAACACCAAATTTGCATTGACACAAACAGAAACGAGGAAATATACTTAGCTGAGTCAAAAGTTTTGCAGCATGTGCTAGTTATTTGTGTGTATATCATGTGACTGAAGCAGTTGAAGCTAGTTGCTGTGATTGGGAGTTGGTGTGCTGACACATTGCAAATTGCTTCACTCCCATGTACGATTTGAAAGCTGCATAGATGAATGTGAAATATAGTCTAATTTGGGAACTTATGTTTTACAAGTTTAAACTGGACCATAATGCTGTAGAAGCAACCAAAGACATCTGTTGTGCAAAAGTTGAAGACACAGTTGATCACTGTATAGTAACCAGATGGTTCAAGAAATTTTGCTTGGGTTGCAAGAATGTTGATCAGGTAAGGTCTGGTTTGACTAAAACTGTGGATTCCAAGGCTGTGCTTCTAGCCATAGAGGCAAGTCTAGTGAGTAGCAGTTGGAGAGTATCAGGCGAATTCAGCATCTTATTGTCCAGTGTGGTTTGTTACCTTCATCACCTTGGCTGCCAAATTGTGCCTCGTGTTATCAAAACTTTTAACTCGTCCTAGTTTTAGTCCACTTGGCAAGGGCTGTAGAACACACTGACAGTATCTCTGTAGAAGGGTATCCTCCTCCCCAATGAGTCTCCTGGATATGATATTAAACAATCTGATGGTAATGCTGGAACTTTGGGGAATGCTGAGTACCTCTTCATTATCATTGCTCCCTGGTCCCTTCTGGCCTGGAGTCCTATCTATGGGTCAAATAGAACTGTTTGACATTTAGACCCTGTGCAAACAAATGACTTAGGCTAAATTGAATAGTTATAAATAGAACTGTTTGATGATTTAACTGTGTGTATACAAATGATTGACGTTTAATCAAATTGTTAAAGGTACATGGCAATCTTTGGAATCATTTAACTTAGACTTATACTAAATTGAATTGTTGAAAATAGAACTGTTTGATCATTTTAACTGTGTGTATCTGCCAAATATGTTTACAAATCATGTGTTTAATATATATATATATATATATATATATATATATATATATATATATATAAAAACAGGATTTGGTATTACAACAATGGTTGATATGCCATAAAACCCAACCAAACCAAATCATATATATTTAATATATATGTATAAAGAGGATTTGGCATTAAATAACTTACTAGGGTTGATGCGCCATAAAACCCAACCAAACCTGATTTTACATGCTTATCCTTTCCATTCTTTTTTCAAAACTGTTTGGGAAGATCTTTTTTAGTATTGTTGTCAGTTGTCTTATTACATCTAGTGCTACAACTTTAGGAAAAACAAGAAGTCATAAGGAACCAAATTGTAGTGATGAGTGGCTTTAATGCTGCAATGTTTTTCTAAAAGAAAATACTGTACAAGACAGGAAGAAGCTATTCTCTTCATCATTATGCATGTGATGGTTAAGTAGTACACAGACTCTCTTAGAAGTGTCTCACTGTCATATGAGGAACCCCCATAAGAGAATATCTGTTCATGTATGCACAATAATTCCCTTCTGATTAGTTGCCTAGTTACAGTAAAGCTATGCAAACTGTTCTTGAGACATTTCAGATAGATATATACTGTGTGATAATGGGTATGTACATACAGTGATATGCAAAATTATTAAACTGTTGATTTTTAAATGTTTTAAGAAAATAATTTTTGTTATTGCTATTAACTTCAAAATTTGATGTTTGTAACTATAATATAAATTATTTTCTTTAAAAAAAAAAAGACCTTTAAAAATCCTGTGCTGAATACTTTCGTGTGTCAAAATTATATATATATATATATATATATATATATACACACTAGTTGAAACACCTGGTGTTGCCTGGGATAAAAATAATATAAGAAAAAAAAATTCAATTTACTTTCTGTACAAATGAGTCTTGTCTTATTTTCTTCCAAAAAGTTTCAGTCCCCTCCAGGAAATTGTGTGTGTGTGTGTGTGTGTGTGGGGGTGCTTCTGCTGATTGTAATTTTATTTGCTTTTTGGATGATCAATTTAAAAAACATATTCAGGTAACTTATATGAAAAGATGAGGCTCCAATGTACCCTTCCTTGTGTTCTTCCCCATTTTATAAGTTTTTTACACATCCTTGAGATCAAGGAAGTTTAAATGCCAATTTTAATCAAGATTTACGTATAAGTCAATGAGTATGTAGGTAGGAGTCATTTCTGAGTAATTTTCCTTGTATAAGTTCTGGTCCCACAAACATCTTTGTTTTTTTTTCTTTCAACCTTCCTGATCAATTTCTAGTTAAATGTTTCAAAAACCACTGAGTTACATAGATTATTTAAGACTATTGTATAAATTTAGTATGGCATAAAATCATAAATGTGGCGGGAAGTTACTTACCAAGTAACAGAAACTCACCAGAAAGTGAGCGAACAGAAAATGCTCCTTTAGCCATTCTCATTTCCACCGAGCAGTTTAACTCCATGCTTGTTTTTTGGTCATCAGGAGAGAATGTGCACCTTTTTCGGGGCCTTTCTCTCGGATACTAGTATGGAAGAAATACCCTACAATAATCTCCCTTTATATAAAGTAAAGGGAATTAATTCGATAATTAAATCTTCCGAATGACCTCCCCTTAATTTAAAAATTTTTCTGCAATGTTTAGAAACGGTTCTTGATTTTTCGGTATTTAAAAATGTTACATTAAGGTAAAATTTTTTTACAACTATTTTTTTTCTATTTATGAAAAAAAGATATCATAATTGATATCGTATATATTGTAAATTTGATAATGGTAATTTTTTTTAAAGTTGGAGGTAATATAATTTTCCTTACTGTTGGGTTGTTGGTATCTTATCAACTTCCTATCTATAATACCATCACATTGAATGTGGTAATGTTTACATTTTTTTTAGTATCTCTTTAAAATTATGTCACTACATTGTATAGAAAAATTGTTTAAGCACATAATCCATGCAACCTGATTTTTTGAATCGTTTTAATTTTTTTTACTGGCATGTGCAATTACAGTCAAATTTCATACTTCATCCTATTTGCTGGTTCATATTTTTCATCCCCTGCGAAATTTGTCAGAAAAACTTGTTGTTCTAACCCAATTTTATAATATTTTTTCCATGGAAACTAGACTATGTCAATCACTTCACACTGAGGAAATTCTGGAAGAAATTGTCTTATCTAGACACAAAATGAAATTAGTTGACTACAAAGTTGATTTTTGAAAAAGGTGACTTGGATATAAACAAAATGCAGAGAATATGGAAAATTGTCTAAAGGGACATGACTTTTTCCATTTCCAAACCCCAAATACAAATCTGCATTGTAAAGATTAACAGTCTGTAACAAGTAAACAATCAGTGAATTGTAAGAATAGAAAAGACAATCTTTGCTTATCTTCTGGACTGCTTCACATGATTAAGCATTATAGACTTGATTTTAGAAAATTAGGAGAAATGATTATTTTTATTTAGATGTTTTTTAAAAAAATTTTTAAAACCTGTTCATAACATTATTATATTTTATGGTGATTTCTAAAGTAACATTTTTGTTATTAATTTGTTTAGTATCTTTCTTTATCTTCTTCATTCTCATTGCTTGTTATCACAATTCTACAACATATTCTCTGCATTTTGTTTATATCCAAGTCACCTTTATCAAAAATCGACTTTCAAAAAATGACATGGTGAGGAATTATGTGCATCACTGAAGTGACTTTCAATGTAAATATTTTATTGTACTCTATATACATTTTTATTGTATTTTAAATTCTTTTTAGCTTCTTTTATTGTTAGTTTTTATCTACTTAATTTATTTTGAATGTTTTGGTGAAAAAATTTCTTTCTTTCTTTTTTATTATTATTGTCATCTGCTAAACTGAAATTTAGTCTAGAAAACTTGGTGCAAAGATGAATTTGATGTAAACTGAAATGACAAACTGCAGTATTAATGTATATAGCATTTTTTTAAATGTTTCTCTCTTTTTTTTTTTTTTTTTTTTTTTTTTTTTTTTCCTTAAATCAAAATGCAGCTGCTAAAGGGTTAATACCGTATGTTTTGTATTTTTCTGAAATCAATTTTTGCAACAAAGGATTATTATAAAAGAAAATGAGAAGATAACTTCTTTTCATCTGTAACTTAGTTTTTTTTTTTTTTTCTTTTGAGTAATTTTTTTTTGTCTGTAATGTTTTAAAAAAGATGAAATCAAACCACTTTTGATTAAACAATTAATATTTGATATTTGCAGAAGATTTTTGAAGGCACTCGTGTCACTGTAGAAACATTTCTGGCTTGGAAGACAAAGTTTGATGCTGAAATGAATTCTATAAAAAAGAACGATATTAGTCTGTCCACTTCAAAGTTAACAGGTCAGTATCTATTTTGTCTTTTTTTTTTTTGGTCTTAAATTTTTTTTTTTTATCTATTTATAATTAAAGATATGATCAATGATAAAAATTTCAATAAACATATCAAATCTGATGCAGGCTAAACTTTATTCCGTGCTTTGGATGTAATAGAAAAGATGTGTATAAAATTTCACAATCAATCAAAAAACAGATTTATGAACATGAGAGAACCTTAAAAATCAGTGATAAGAAAAAAATGTGTTTGTAAAGCAATTTAGAAACTAATAACTTTAAAGATTCAAAATATTAGCCAATATATATAATATAATGGAAAGATTGTTGAATCTAGCATTATTTCTAATTCTATTAAACAAAGATCTGGGTTTTTTTTTCTTTTTTCTCAACTTATCTCCTTATTTCCTCAACGTAGTGCCAAAAAGTTACAAACACCTTTTATTTGAATTAGTTTTCATTATTTCAGTTATTTCTACTCACTTTTGATGTTTTTCAAAAATACTTTTAATCATTATTCTTCCTAAATTACAAACAGCTAAAGAAAAAAAATTTAACAGATACATCAGACTTTAAAATATATCCTGATTACTAATTATGTCACGGATTTGAAACTGAATGTTACTAATGGTAATAGAATATCAAAAACTTTCACATTTTTTTAATTTCATTTTTAAAATTGAATATAAATTAGAAGATACAACATTGCATATTAACATTTCCCTGATGATGGTTTTAATATAAAAAAAAAAACGAAATGTTTAACATTGGTAAATAATTTAACTATAAAATCATCCTCTGAATATCTTGCTTTTTCATATTCTACACACACACACACACAAATATATATATATATATATATATACACACACACACACACACACACACACACAAATAAATATATATATATATATATATATATATACACACACACACACACACACACACAAGGATGTTTGTTTGCTGTAAGTAACCAAAAGTTGAATTTACAAAGTTTTTAACTAGTTTTAAAAAACTTTTTTTTTTTTTTTTTACAAGAAATTATTTCAACCTTTTTTTTTTTAAATTTTTTTATTATTATATATAATCTAATGATGTTTTTTTATTTTGTTAATTTCCCTATTAACGACTACAATCATTATTGTGTCATTATTTTTTTTAATAAGCATTGTTCTAAACTTGTGATTTTTCTTTTGTTGTTATAAATTGAAGTTTGAGTTGTAAACTTCATTTTTTTATTTTCTTATATAATCAACAGTGTTGCTTGTTTTTAGAAACAAGAAATAGATTTTGGTAAAAATGCTCCCCTGATATCTTTGTTAGTATTGGCTGAAGAAGAAAATCTCTGTTAATTTTGAATGCAAAAAATATTGTAAATTCTAATAATTCAAATAAATTTTGTTTGGATAATTGTTTACTTTATTTCTGGCCTCACAACTTTTGTCTTCTTACTGAATAATTTGCTGAAAGAATGTATTTTAAATCTACGTAAATGTTCCCTTATGCTTGGCAGGTTAGCTTGTTACCAATGTAATTAATACAGTTAAATTTTGTTGTTTTGAATATGATCCAAGAAGGCAATTATATAACATAGTGCTTTAAAATTTGTATTCAATGTTAAGAAATTCTTTGAATGTTATCTCGTTTTTAAAAGTTTTTTTTTTTTTTTTTTTTTTTTTTTTAGCATATTAAAATTTCAAACATTATCTAAAAATATGCTGTTTTTCATTCTGACTTCTGAAATTATTTTTTTTATGTCATCACCACAATGTTTCAGCTGATCCATTCTCTTGTCTTTTTCCAATTTTGAGAAGTGTCATTTCATTTGGCCCCATTGAAATAAATTCCTGTTTTGTGTATTGCAAATTTATCAAATACAGTGTATTTAATGTGAAACTTATTTTTATTTTTCAGGAAAGGAATTATTTTTACAAGATTCTTCTATGATTGTATCTGATATGCAATTTCTTCAAGGGGGTATGTCACAGTTTTATCTATTTTCATCTTATTGTTGCTTTTATTTATCAAATTCAAGTTCTTCAATTAATAAAATAAGCATTGTGAAATTGGAATAAAGAAGTGGCATCTTTATTCTGACTTAATGGATCTTTTTAATTATTCTTATCTTAACTGACGCTAATATGAGTTGTCGTTAGTTCTTTCAGATTAATAACTGAATATCAGATAAAAATAACGGTGAAAATGATTCTTCTAACGGATTCATTGATCATCAATTATTTAATCTTAAATTCTAATTTTGTATCATGTCAGGTCTAAACTGTTTTGAGAGTCTTTGCTTGAATTTTATTGGATAGGGTTTATTTTAAATCTTTTTATTAGGACTATTTTCCTATTTAACTAGTCATGGTAATTGCACGGCCAATTAACCTGAATGTGTCTTGCAAGTTACATCCGTACTCTTTACAGAGGACATGGTCACCTCCATGACTAGTTAATTTGGCGTCACTTGTGTGTGATGTGGACTGGAGGCTCAGTTGTAGAGTTTTAGCTCTGCGATCTGTGGTTGCTGGTTCGATCTCCAGTGGTGGAGATCATGGTATACACTGCTGATGAGACCTAATAAGGTTAAAACAGCTGTCCAGTGTTTCTGTATGTCGTGCGTAAGTGTTCACTGGATTTTCTGGTCATGGTAATTCAATTCATAATATAATTCCTCGACTTAAAAAATAAAATGTAGATATACATAGCAATACTTGAAAACATTAAACTATGTGCAAATAAATGATTAATAGTAAATAGAATTATTTGTATTAGATAGAAATAATTGAAACCATTTAACTGTGTGCCAAAAAAAAAAAAAGCCCAGGCTCGTTTAAAAATGTTTTCTAAAATATATTATTAATCTATTTTATTATTTAATATATATATTGCAAATGCTGTGTTGCAGATTGCTGCAGCTGCAATGCATCAGTGATGGTGTTGCAGTTTCTATAACAAGTGTGTTTTTTTTTTTTTTTTTTTTTTTTTTTTTTTTTTTGGGGTGGAGTTCCCTCACAGCCCCAGTCTTGAATTTAGGGGTTTTTTTTCTTTCTGCATTCATTTGTCTTTATATCAAGAGAACCCAGCTTGTCCTATTATTTACTCATAGTTGTGGTAGGAAGTGATAGATTCATGCCTTTCCTAATGACATTAGTGGGAACTGAAATACACACTGCCCCTTGTCCAAGATTTGAACTTAGTTTGTCAAATCCCTTTGATAACTGTTATACCTCCCATGGCTCTGCTACCATAATTATTACCCCCGCCCCTCTCCTTCCAGCCCAGTCAGCTGGGGCTGTAGAGTTCGTCGACTGCATCTCTTCAGTATCCAATAAGTATCTGTGATATGACCCTAAACCATCTGATGGTGTTGTAAAATCCGACCAACCTCTCTCTCTTCTCATTGTTGATTCTGTAATTTTAAATTCATACAACATTTTTACAATACACTGTATTGTATCTGTTAAAAAGTCGACAATATCAAGAGTTTTGGTGGATGAAAGTTTTGGGGCGAAGAAAAACTTTTAAAATTTCCCTGGAGTCCAGTATTCCTTTCGTGGAGATATATAAGATGGATTTATACTAGAATTTCTCTTGAAAAGTGAATTGAACATAAAATGAAAAGAAAGCAAATGTAAACTATTTATGATATAAATGAATTAAGAATGTCAAATTGCATCAAATTTAAATGGCCTTGAAAGAATGTACATATAAAATGAAAAATATATTGGAAATAATTTATGGAAAAAATGATTTCATATATGTGACTGGACATTGGCATAATGGTTAGAGTGTTCGCTAATGGTCCAGAAGACCTGGGTCCAATCCCAGGTCGAGTCATACCAAAGACTCAAAAAATAATACTTGATGCCGCCTTGCTTAACACTCAGCATTATAAGGTACGGATCAAGGGTAAAGTGGGGCAATCCTGGGAAAAGAGTAGCGCCCCCCTTAACACCTTGGTGTAGTAGCTATTGAAAAGGGGAGCCTTTGGGTTACCCTCGACTTAGGTTGCCAACTTTACTTTTATATATATATATATATATATATATATATATATGTGTGTGTGTATATAGTTAGGCAGCAGTTTTTCATTTAAGCATGTTTGATTAAATAATAAAGACATGTTTTGTCTTAATAAAATTATAAAGACTAAATTTGTCTTTATTATTGAATCAAACATGGTTAAATATATATATATATATATATATATATATATATATATATAGTCGTACCAAATATATATATTTGAGTCCTATCAAAGACTCAAAAAAATGGTACCTGATACCTCCTTGCTAAACACTCAGCATTATAAGGAAAAAAGTGGCGCAATCCAAGGAAAGGAGTAGTGCCCACCTTCCTCTACACCACAGTGTAGTAGCTATTGAACAGGGAGCCTTTGGTCAACCTCTACTACAGTCACCAATTTTACTTACTTATATATTGTCATCCACAGACAGACTGTTTCGTTGTATCATAACTCTTCAGTGTGGCTAGACAAGTTGGACACTTGAAACTGGGATTGAAACCCACCCACCTTTTTGTTAGACTTAATATCATACCACTCGGCCAACAAACAAAGCATGTCAGCTCGGGAATGTAAGGCATTATGTAGTAGCTTTTGTTTGTTTACTTGTCAAAGAAAGAATTTAATACAGATTAAATATTAAAAACAATTTGACTCCTAATACTTCCCCAATAAATTCAAACAATTTTATTTCTTTTAAAGCACAGAAATTTCTTTCGCATTAAAATCTATTAGAAAACATTTGTTACAAGGTTCGTGTATTCAGTTAGTAAATAGAAAAACATCTAATATTTTTCATTGAATTTTTTGGTTATTATAAAACCTGACTCAAACAACTATATTCAAATAACAGATGCTTCACTGTTCATTCACAAGTGTAAAGAGTTTAATCCTCACTGGGTGCCAACTACTGGGACCCAGTGTTAGACAATAAGATTAATGATTATTACAACCAGTGTGGAAGGTTGACTGTTGTGAAATAGGATTTGTCTGTTCCAGAATTTTTTTCTTATTTTTTTTTTTTTTTTTTTTTTTTTTTTTTTTCATGGGAATTTTCTGTTCAGTTGAGTTGGTTGAATTTTGACATTCATTGTTTTTATTTTTTTTATTTTTATTTTTTTGCAGAAACTGAAGCAGTTGAAGTGGATGAATCACTGTTTCAAGAAATTGATGATTTAGGTTTGGATGAGGAATTGGAAGATTGAAGTAACTCACATTTTTTTTTTGTTTTGGATTGTTTAATAAATATGTGTTTTTATATGAAACTTGTCTGTTTTCCTTTTAATTTCTATTATTAAGCTAAAAAATAGATTGTCTGAGGAGGAGCCTTCTGTAGAGAAATGATTTGCAGGTTAATCTTGCAGATTATACTAAAGAGAGGTTGACTCTCCCTGGGTAGCACATTTATGTTCTTGTTTTAGTTAAGTACGGTAAAAACATTTGTAAAAACACCAAGAATTTGATGACTACATGTTGTATAATTGCGGAAGGATTTTTTTTATATTATCATTTTTCGTTTTATATATCTATCGGTTTAGTTTGGCTTAGAACCTTTTGGCTTAGTGCAGGGGTAGGTACAGACATTAACGCAGGTGTTCAAGCATGTGCCGGGAGGATGTGACAATCACAGATGTCACAATAAAAATCCCAGGTAGGAAATGCAACTGGGGATGTGAATGACGTCATGCCTGGAAGTGATGGGCTGGGATTCTTAGTAAGCAGAGTTGAGATTTGAACTTAGACGAAGTGAGTTGATTTTTCGGACCTGGGCGAGGCCAGTGCAGTTTGTGGACGTTGGTTGGGTCAGTGAGTTGAGAGCTGACGATGGACGAACAGTCAGCATAGAAAAATTGTGTCTCTCCCTCCTTGTGTCAGGCGCCTTTGGTGGTGTAATGGTTAGCGAGCTCGACTAGCAAACCTACATGCATGAGTTCGAGTCTCATTGGGTGCCCCTTTCATATGGCCCTGTGCCACATCTAAGCAAAAAGCTTAGTAAATTACCTCTCCCTCCTTGTGTCAAAAACCTAAACTTAAAGAAGGTAATAAAAGTTTCGTACCTGAACCAAGAGAGTCGTCAGTGTTCCGCTTTTTTTTTTTTTTTTTTTTTTTTTTTCGGATTCCTATGCGTATGAACATTTTATGCTTGTGAATGGTTATATTACATACATACCAGTTTTTGGTGAGAATTTTTCAACCCTGGAGAGCATGATAGATTGTGTTGCACTCAGATTGAATCCAAATTCTTCGAAATTCTGTAGAATTGGAATATTAATTCAAGCTAGAGTAACTTATAAAGTTGCTTTGGTTTTAGTTATCTTGGTGGTGATGTCCCATCTTTTTGGTGTGACCCTTGTAGAGATTTTTACACTTTGAAAGTTAAAAAAGTCTAAAAAGTGCAGTTTTCTTGCAAGACAGAAATGGCCCACAGCCAGTATTGATCTAGGCGCCTGTGGTGGTGTAATGGTTAGCAAGCTCCGCTAGCAAACCTACACGAGTGAGTTCGAGTCTCATTGGGTACCCCTTTCATATGGCCTTGTGCCACATCTAAGCAAAAAGCTTAGTAAATTACCACAGCCAGTATTGATCTCTCCTGTTGCCTTGGTAGTTTGACTAAATCTTCTGATGGAGATCTGCTTGAGGTGATGTTGAAGATAATAAATTTGGTTTACAATAACCTAGACTGCCTATAGAAACATGTGAGACTTTACCAATGTCGCTTAGAGAAGGGTCTACTTTGCAAAAGGACTGACCCGCCTTGTTTTATGTGCATGAAACATGGACACTGTTGAACAGATAATGGAATTGATTACAACTGCCGACCAAATGGCAAGACAACATTCCTAACGAGGAAGTTTGGTAGCATTTTTTTTTTTTTTTTATCTTTTATTCAATATATTTGTTAACAGAAAAAGAAACATCAAGATGTTCTGAGAATGACGCCTTTTTAGTCTCTTGAGATTTTCCCTCAACCCTTTCAGCCTGTTTTATTTTCCCCCGACACTAGCACCGATTTACCTGTGGGGAGATCATGCACAAACAAAAGAAGGTAAATTTAGACGGCGCTTCTTTCAATCAATAGCCTAGTCTCTGACCTTTTCTTTTGAAATTCCTATACTTCCATTTATCCATTCCTTATTTTGAAATGGTAACTGTATCATGTTTCTAATCTCACACATTAAATAATTTATCCAATTAGCATTCTGTGGATTTTACAAGCAAGTTTCAAGTACTTTTTATGTGACAGAGACAGTTGGTTATTGTTTAGATCAAAGTGATAGATTTTAATGGTGTATCAACCAGCCTAGGGTTATTTTATACCTTCATGCTTCGTTGTATATCTATATTCAAATTTTTTTTGTTTAACTGTTTCTTAAGGGTCTTTTCTTTTTGTTTTTAATTAATCCTATGTCAACATTGTTTGAGGATTAACTAAGTTGATAATGTTCACATTCATAACTTATGGTATAATTGTCAAATAATTAGGAACTCTGGTTGATAGTGAGTTGTTTCCTTACAAGATTTACTGGTCCACCACGAGATGTTGGAAAAGAAAGGAACATATATGAAAAGGGAGAAACAAAACAGCAGTATAAGGTATGGATCAAGGGTAAGTGGATTAATCCAGGAAAATGAGTAGTGTCCTCCCCTACACCTTGGTGTAGTAGCTAATTGCCCTCAACTATAGGTATTGATCAAAGGTAAGTGGATTAATCTTTTAGTATTAGGTAGCAATACTTGAAACCATTTAACAGTGTGCAAACAAATGATTAATATTAAATTGAATTATTAGTAATACTTAAAACCCTTAACACTCTGCAAACAAATGAATAATATTGAAACCATTTAGTGTCCTGTGTATGACACTATATTCAATATGATGAAGAGGCACCAGTCTCAAAGTTTGGGGAATGTGGAGAACCTCTTTATTACCATTACTCTCAGATCCGCTCTGACATGGAGTGGTAGTACTTATTAGGGTCCCAGCTAAGGGTCAAATAGAACTTTTCAATCTTATACAAGGGATTACTATTAGTTATTTGAAACCATACAGCTATGTGCAAATTATTTATATTACATAGGAATACTTGATAAATAGGACTACTAAAACTTCTTACATTTAAACTGCATGATTATGCTAAACTGAATTATTTGAAATGGAACTGTTTTTTGACATTGAAACTGTACTTACACTAAACTGATTAGTTTAATATAGAACTGTTTTGACGTTTAACTATGTGTAAACAAAATCTGTACTTATACTAAACTGAATTAGCTGAATTAGAACTACTTGACTAAACTGAATAGCTCGAAATAGAAATGTTTTTCACAATTAAACTACTTATATTTAAATAGTGTGCTTATGCTAAACTGAATTGTTTGAAATGGAACTGATTATTTACATAAAAATAGATTTAGCGTTAAATAATCTACAAAGGTTGATATGTCATAAAACCCAACCAACCAAATATGACATAAAGCTACCAGCTGATTTCAATACCTGGTGTTTCTAAGCAACAGCCATCAAAGAACTGACCAGGTTCGGTGCAGCTTAACTTTCATGAAAACATGTCTTAAGTGTAATTATAGACTAAGCTTAGCTTAGTTTGGCAGAAGACCTGAAGTATGAAGCACCAAATGAGAAATGAACTTACTAACAATGGTCTACAAGTGTAGCTTGCTCACCATTGGTGTAAAGAAATTCACAGCTTTGCTAAAATTGGGTGCAAAACTTAGCTTGGCGCAAGGTCAGAAATATAGAGCACACAGAGAAAAATATGTAGATATAGGTTAGATCTTGAAACAACATTAGGCCACTAATAAGGGTGAAAGTTATGAGTGAGTGTCTGTTTGACAAGCTTGTTAACCATTACACCATTTGAGGTATTAAGGAAGCTTTGCTTAGTAAATGATCTCATCTTTATAGCTAATAAATTGTCATTTAATAAGCTTAGCTTAGTTTGGCTCAGGGCTTGAAGTATGGAGTGCGGAGTAAGATTCATACCTCTCAGTAGCAAACTGATCTCAAGTGTGAGCTTCCTCCTATTTGACACCCATACCATAGTGTTAAGATTTAACTGTAAAATTAGGCTAACTCTAAGTTATCTCCCTTGAAGTAAATACTTCATGGGAGATAACTCCGATTAAATAAACATGATATTGTATAGAAACAGGTTGACATCGATAATCGACCCTTGTTTACTGAGTCAAAATTTCTATTCAATTAGACAGAACATTGGTATAATCTCTAAAGTGTGTGTGTGTGTGTGACAGAGAGAGAGAGAGAGAGAAAGAGAGAGAGAGAGAGAGAGAGAGTTTTTAAAAATATTCAAAATTTCTATTTTTTTTTATAATTCAATTTTAGAAAAATTTCTTTAAAATTAATAAAGATTATATGTTTTAATTGGATTTGCAATTAAATTTAACAGTTCCAAATGCAGAGGTTTCTAAATTTCTTAAAATATGCATTTTCTCTCTCTCTCTCTCTCTCTCTCTCTCTCTCACTCACTCACTGATCTCGTAGGGCCGAGTCTTGGGCTCGGATAGCAATTGAATTAAGCGTTTTCTTTCTCCTAGACCGGTTGCCATACCAGGCAACATTAAAGATCTGAGTCTGCCCAAATTTGTGCTGCTTTATCTTTAATAAACGTAGATGACAGAAGGATGAATATTGTGTTACACCAACCTATCTAGTGATCAGGGCTTTCCTTGAAAATCAGCATTTGAAATCTTATTTTTTTTAAAAACTATAATCAAAACCCTTACTATACAGTCACTAGGTGGGGGTCTTGTACACCTTGCTCAGCTACTCAGTTGAAGAGTAAGAAGTTTGCTGATTTTAACGGCATATCGACCGTCAAGGAATATTTTATGCATAGAGGTTAGAGAATCCCATTCATTGTACGTTCATATTTACATTTTTTTCTGTTGTTGTTTATTTAGTATAGAGTTGAATTGGGGGTGGGGTGGGGAAATAGCGGGAAGGATGATTGTGTAACATCAATTTCCAAGTATTTAGGCTTTGTTCCACCTGGTTTGAAAATCAGCATTCGAAATATTGACTTCTACTTGAGCTCGAACGCAAACCTCTGCCTTTATTGGAAAATACACGAAAATTTTAACCTCAAAGAAATCTTGATACAAAGTATATGTTATCTGGCACAAGGCCAAATGTAGGTAAACAAGGGTTAGTGCCAGCCTTGAAAATCAGCTTTTGAATCTTGGCTTTCATCAAAGTTTGACCACTGCCATTTCAGTCACCCAATAACAGGCCTCTTTCAAGCAATTCAGTATTGCATAAGTACACAGTTTAGTTCTATTTAACCCATAGATAGGACCCTATCAGGTGCTACCACGCCGGGCCAGAGTGGACCTGGGAGTGATGGTAATGAAAAGGAACTTCTGATCGTGAGGTTCCAGTAATGCTGGAGCTTTGGGGAACGCGGAGTTCCTTTCATTACCATCACTCCCAGGTCTACTCAGGCCCGGCGTGTACTAATGCTAAACTGAATTGTTTAAAATGGAACTGTTTTTGTATGCTAAACTGAATTGTTTGAAATAGAATTGTTTTGACATTTAACTGTATGTAAAGAAAAAGTATGCTCATACTAAACTAAATTGTTTGAATTAGAACTGTTTGACTAAACTGAATAGCTTGAAATAGAAATGTTTTTGACAATTAAACTGTGTATTTATGCTAAACTGAATTGTTTGAAATAGAACTGTTTATTTGTATAAAAATGGATTTGGCATTAAGTACTCTACACGGTTTGATATGCCATAAAACACAAACAAACTACTGAACAAGGAGATATAACGGATTCTCAAACTTGCAATTTACCAAAAATGGTTCTGTGATATTTCTTCAAGCGCCTTGTCTGGGGAATTGCCCATTCGGCTGTGGGAGGGGCTGTAGAATACACCGACTGCACCTCTGCAGAGGGGTAAGACCCCCAACGAATCCCTGGATATGACACTAAACTAAATTAGCTGAATTAGAACTGTTTGAATAAACTGAATAGCTTGAAATAGAAATGTTTTTGACAATTAAACTGTGTATTTATGCTAAACTGAATTGTTTCATGGGTTTGGCATTAAATAACCTACAAAGGTTGATATTGTTCTACTCCCAACATAATGGACTCGCCCTCCTCCATAAATAAACCTCAATGAGAGCGTCAGACGAACTTCACTAATCCACGTGATTGGCGCCCGGACCCACCTTAAAAGGCCTTGTGTCATACTCATCCGGTTGGTGGGCCGTAAGACAAATAGCACTTCACCAATCCGCGTGATTGGTGCGCATTTCCAGTTGCTTGGGTCACACTTCCGCCGGCCGTGATATGAAGTGTACGGTTCCGCACGGGTGTGCCTTGGCACTGGAGATCCCTCTGGCCTCAGAGGGCCGTCCCTACAGTCTTTAACCCTCTTCAGAGGGGTTAGGTTAATTGCCTGGCGTCTGAGGCTCCCCTTTTTAGGGGAATGCTGACGAGGCTCGAGGTATTTTTAGGACTGCTGGACGCGTCTGAGCTACGGCCCTGCGCCCGGGCCCACCTTAAAAGGCCTTGTGTCATACTTATCCGGTTGGTGGGCTGGAAGACAAATAGCACTTCACCAATCTGCGTAATTGGTGTGCCTCTCCAGTTGCTTGGGTCACACTTCGGCCGGCTGTGTTGTGAACTGCGCGGTTCCGGTCGGGTGTGTCATCACTAGAGATACCTATGACCTCAGGGAGCCGTCTCCCAGACTTTAACCCTCTTTGTAGGGGTTAGGTTCATCGCCTGGCGCCTGAGGTGGCTCTTTTAAGGGGAATGCCGACGGGGCCTGTGGTATTTTTGGGACTGCCGGACGCGGCTGGGCTACGGCCCTGCGACCGGACCCACCTAAAAACGGCCTTGGGCCACACTTGTACACTTGGTGGGGCGTATAACATACCAGTTCAATCAGCGTGATTGGTGCGCCTCTTCAGTTGCTTGGGTCGCACCTCAGTTGCATTTTGCGTGGATATTAATGGGAAGCCTTACTATTTGCATGTCACGCATATATACTACCCCTGGCAAAAAAATTGAAGTAGTATAATAAGAGCATGGTGACATTTACTCAACTTGGCTTAAATACGTTACACGGGCTTTACAAAATATTACTTATTTTACAAAATATTCCTTATTTAGACAAATAATTGATGTTTTCATTTAGCTGTAAATAAACAAATAACAGATAAGACGGAGTACAAGTTTATTAAATAGCTGAACGTTCTTTCTGGTTTGGGATTCACTAATTTAAGAGGGAATTCCCGTGGCTAACGCGCGAGACTGCGACATCCTCGTGAGCGTGTTCGAGATCCAGTTTGTTCACTTTTGGACTAATCCTTATCCTCGCAGCTCTGGTTTAAATAGTACCACCACTGTCCTACAAAGATGGCTATGGCGTTAAATAACCCACAAAGGTTGATAAGCCATTAAGCAAAGAAAATGAAACTTCATAAATATAAAGCCATATTAGCGGTTCCAGTTTTCCCGAATGGCATTTGATAGATTTACTTTGGCCGTTGTAATCTGTCGGAACCGGAATAGCCCTCGCTCATATAACAAAGACAAACCGAAATTTCGACTGGCTCCGTGCATCCACTTCCGGTATGAACGCGAGAAAAAAATCTCAAGAGTAATAAAATATTTTTGATCAATCAGCGGCAGTTACGTGACTTTCAAGCTAGTCAGGCAATGGACTCTAGTGGTAGCCACTTTAGAGACGTCAAACGACGGCTAAGCAACAGCAGCCTTTAAAGAGATGGCAAACGGTCGCTGAGCAGCATCAGCCTTCAAAGAGATGTCAACGTGATCACTGATCACTAAGCAACAGTTGTAACTTAAAAGAGATGCCAAACGATCAGTAAGAATCAGCAGAGGCAGCCTTAAAGTGGTCCTCAATGGCCACTGAACAGCAGCAGCAATCTTAACGAAAACGAGACAACCAAATTAGATTATGTGATGACAGCTCATCCCTGTACATCGATCGATAATAAAGTCTTTCTTTTATTTGTCTCCTACAGGCCTCGTCTCCCTTGTTTTACTGTTAGCGCAAGTTATGGTGACCAAAGATGAAGACAAACATACAAGACCCAGCCTTACTCGTCGATACTATAACTCCCGCTACAGAGCCTTTTCATAGACCATTATTTTTAGTACCTCCACCATAAATTTTTAATGTGATTTAGATCCAGACTGTCATCCGAATTCCTATTTGTATGTGGTTCAGCAAATACTAAATGATTACATATTACCTGCAAATTATAACATGCCACCAGCAAATACTAAACGCAAATATTCACATTCACACTGTAGAAATGTATAAGAAAATATTCTATAATAAAAATGCATTGTAAGTAATTTTAATTAGTTGACGTACCCGTCGACGCCAGGTCAGATATCCAGTCTTGGATATAGGAAGACGAACAGACAAATGTAAAAAATATCTACTTATTTTCAAAACAAAATCTTTTTTAAAAAAAGATTTTTGTTTATATTGAACGGTTACAAACGATGATTGTTCCTTTAAAAGATAAATCCATATACCAAAAAAGAATATTTATCAAATACTGTAAATTGCTGTGTACATTCGATGTGGTATAAGTCGAACTAAGGAATTTTTAGCTAATAATTCTGGTTTAGATCTATACCCGCAAAAAAGGTCGAACCTTAAATATACAGTTGGCTACTGGTAGTCCATAACTTACCCAGTCGACCAAAATGAGAATAGTTTATGAAAACCTGAAGAAAAAGCTTATAAGATCAAACTATTTGTATCAAGACATTGACAGTAAAATCTTTATATAAGTTATCCTATATATTGTAGGAAATCTTCAAATTTAGTTTTATACCGATAGGTATATTATAGAAAACCTACAAAATTCGTCTGTGGACTTACAGATATTATCTTAGTAAGAGCTATTGCGGTATCATGAAATTGCGCTGATAAACTGTAGTTATCTGACTGGTCACTTGGATGATGTGACGTTCCAGTTTGTGTTCACAGTTAGAGCATAAGCTGTTGGAAATGGCGTGGGATATAGCATTTAACAATACTTAATTTATATTACAATTTTATGATTTTATACTAATCTATGTGTTAATTTGTTAGATATGGTTACCAAG
>OY757919.1:97005419-97035419 GCA_963585895.1 Sepioteuthis lessoniana | reverse complement strand
TCCGGACCTGAGTGGACTTGGGAGCGATGGCAATGAAGAGGTACTCTGCATTTCCCAAAGCTCCAGTATTACTGGAGCCTCACCATCAGATTTCTTAATGTCATATCTAGGACACTCGCTGAGAGAGTCTTACTTTTCTGCAGAGAAGCAGTCGGTGTATTCTACAGTCCCAGCCAACTAGGCAATAATAGCCTTGAGAAGGGTATGAGTCCAGCTATTCTCCTTCCAAATAAGAGTAAATAGCAGGGCAGACTGTGTTCTTTAACCTTGTTTGGCAACCAGTTTAGGTGAAGGAAAACTCTGAATTCAAACCTGTTAAACTCCGCTTAAAATTGACTGTGTGTCGCATCCTGCCCGAGCAGAGGAGTTGGTAAATACATACGAGACTCATATACTTAGGCAACTCTAAAAGTTTAGCATTGTGCCAACAATTTCTTTCAGAGTTGCTTCCTATTCTATCTTCGCGTTATTGAATAGTTGAGAGTGGCTGACTAACCTCTGAGCGGTAGATATATTTATGTATTTTGTAACTGTTGGTGGGTTATCAGATTTTGCGTTAATATATGAGTTTAGTAAAAAGGTAATGACTTTTTCCTTAGAACAGAAATAATTACCGACACAGAAATATAAACCATACATCAAAATGAAGCTGGTCCACTGAGGATCACTTTCCTACTTCTCAACATAGTCACCATTTCTCTCAATAGCAATGTTCCACCTTCGAATGAGAGCATGTACCCATGCCTCGTAAAATTATGTTGATTGTTCTCTGATCCTCTTCATCACAGCAGTTTTCAATTCCTCGTCCATGGCATAATTTTTATCGTTTCTTCGGTCCCATGAAAGAGGGTTTAAGAAGCAAACATTATGCCAGAGACGTAAAACACATTCAAGAAGGCAATCCATAGTAGAGTGTGGCTAAAGACGGGTGTTCCAAGGAAGCTCAATCTAAAATTTGGGGCATCTAAGTTGTAAAGTTAGCGACCGTAGTCGAGGGCAACTAGAAGGCTCCCTTTTCAATAGCTACTACCCTGAGGTGTTGGGGAAAGCGCTACTCTTTTCCCTGAATTGCTCCACTTTACCCTTGATACGTACGTCAAAATGCTGAGTGTTAAGCAAGGAGGTATCAAGTATCATTTTTGAAGTCTTTGGTATGACAATACCTGGGACTGAACCCAGGTCTCCCAGAACATTGGCGAACACTCCACCCTCTTGATCAATCAGGTAGAGTGAATCAAAAGTTTAGAAATGTTTTACTAACATGAGACATAATTTGGCGGCTCTGGATGTTTTTTGCCGCGATCTTGAAAGTGATGAACCATATTGAACTTAATATCCAAAATTCGCCTGATACTCTCCGAATACTACACGTTGAATTCGTCTTGAAATCTATGGTTTAAGGCCTACCTGATTTTGCCTGAACGTTAAAGTTTCTTTAACCATCTGGTTACTGTATTGTGATCAACACTGCCTTCATCTTTCGCACAACAAATTTGAGTATTTCTATGGCGTTATGGCTCAGTTCTAAATTGTAAAGCATAAATTTTCGAATGAAACCACGTCGCACGTATATCTGCCCTGCTTTCAAATTACACATGGAGTGAAGCAATGCACAACATATCAAGCGCACCATCTACCACGATACTACTAACTACACGAGGTGGCTACCATGGCTTGAACTGCTTCGGTCTCATGATATAAGTAGTAATTTGGCCGACCGTAGTCGAGGGCGACTCGAAGGCTCCCATTCAATAGCTTACACTGAGCTGTATGGAAGGGTGTCACTCCTTTTCTCGGATTGTTTCACTTATCCTTGATCCATACCTTATAATGCTGAGTGTTAGGCAAAGAGGCATAATTTTTTTTATAAATTCTAGTTGTGTTCATGAAAATAATATTAAAATTTTTCCTGCATTCAAGTAACATGCCAAAAATACGTATTAAGGTTTTATAAAAACCAGCCAAGGCTTTTTCGTTTTTAAGTTGTAGTTTGGGTAGTTTTGGTAATCATTATCCAGAACATAAGTTGTTGTTGTGATATGTTTGAAATTCAGAAATTATTTATAATTTTTAAGCGAAGATTAACAGGTTTGACTTCAGAGTTTTCCTTCTCCTAGACTAGTTGCCTCTCCACGGCTGAAGAACCTAGTCTGCCCTACTATTTACCCATAGCTGGAGGGAGAATAATTGGATTCATACAAAGGGTATTAGTGCTATGTGAAAATGCAATCAGTCTCGGCCAGGATTTGAACTCGTGTCGTCGTGTCCATTTCCTACGACGATAACCATTACACCACGGGCACCTCCACATCATTCATTGTTTATTTCTGCTTTGGTAAATACAGCTTCAGTTTCTATATTTTTTTCTTTCGAAGAAAATTAACGTATCATTTATTGTTCATGTCTGTCTTGGTAAATACAGCTTCAGTCTCTATACTTTTTGAACACTACTTGTATTTGGTTTCTATTAGTATGAATGAATTGCAATGCCAGTCGTTACTGAAAAACGTTACTTTTTTTTGTATTGTGTACAACAAACGGAAGTAAGAGTGAAGTCGTCAGCTTTTACTTAATAACGTGATACAAAGCAAATGATTTGAATAAACAAGTTTGGAAGAAGATACACCTGGTTCTGACGGAAAGATTGGATCAGGACCACTCATGTTGCCCGTAAATAGTTGCTGCTCATCAGAGGGCCGATTTGTGCAATCATGGAACAAGCATAAGAAATCATAGACTGGGAGGGCGACTGCCTGCTTGTGCAAACTTGTTGTGTCTAGCTAGCAAGCTATAGTTATCCAGATAGTATCAGGTCAGGAGAACTATTTTAAGTAAAAAAGATTAGCTCCTGGGGAACTATTTCCCCAGCAGTACCTCCACACTGTACTAAAAGCATAGTGTCAAAGGTGCAACCTGTTATAAATCGATGGAAATTGGGAATTTCTAAACTTAACCAACATGTGAAGATGAGTTGATCATATTAAAAAAAAATAAAGGACTCATCAAATCTTTTTTTCATTGAGAGTCAGATTCAAAACATACAGACTGATAAAACTAATATTTACACTTCCGGGATGTACAATAAATACGTATTTACCCATTTACGGGCAGGGTTGACAAAAGACCAATTTTTATGAGTGTTTTCTATTCAGAATTTCTCTTCTAGACTGATTGCTTTACCAAGGCTGAAGAACATACTCTTTTCTACTATTTACACAGGGGGGAGAGGTAGGATCAATAGAGTCAAGCCTTTCTCGAGGGCATTAGCGCAAAGTGAAACTCAGACAATCACAGATTGCCGATTCCATTTTTTACGACGATCATCATAGGGATATGTGTATATATGTATATATAAAGAGAGAGAGAGAGAGACTCCGTGGCAAATGGGTTAATCTTGCCATATAAAATGCATACAAATTGTAACTCAGATGTATGGATTATTTGATCATAAGCAAATACTTACCATAGTTTCCACCGTTTCATTTGATAAAACTGCTATATTGTAATTTTATCAAAAAACACTTGTCTTAAAGAGTTGCGGAAAGGTTTTACACGACATTTGCTTTATATGCACTGTTTATTTTTAACTAATTTTTGAGACCAATATATATATATAATTCAAAAAATGAAAATATATTTATCGTCGCTATTAGGTGATCATGAAAGCGCTTCTTTTTTCAGTAACTTCAAAAAAGAAAAGCTTTCATTATCACCTGATGATCGTCAAAACATGAAATTAATTAAACATTAATTAATATGTTTATATTATATATATATATATATATATATATATATGCATTTTAGGAATTATATATATATATATATATATATATATATATATATATATATATATATATATATATATATATATATATATCCTTTGATACCAGCAAAATTTTAGAATAGCCTTAAGTACAGCATACATTTTAAGTTCTAAAAAATAGATCTTTTTTCATTCACGTCTTTCATTCATACTCTACTTAAAGCTATTCTGATATATATATATATATATATATATATATATATATATATATATATATATATATATATATATATATATGGTTTGGTTTGGTTTGGTTTGTTGGGTTTTATGGCATATCAACCTTTGTAGGTTATTTAACGCCAAATCCATTTTTATGTAAATAATCTGTTCAATTTAAAACAGTTCAGTTTAGCATAAGTACACAGTTTAATTGTCAATAGCATTTCCATTTCTAACTATTCAAGCAGTTGTATGTAACAATTCGGTTAAGTGTAAATACAGTTTTAATGTCAAAAACAGTTCTATTTCAAATAATTCAGTAAAGCATAAGCATGCAGTTTAAGTGTAAGTACGGTTTAATTGTCAAAAACGTTTCTATTTCAAGCAATTCAGTTTACTCAATTCATTTTAGCATAAGTATGCTGTTAGTTCTATTTAACCCATAGATAGGGCCCTATCAGGTGCTACGACTCCGGGCCAGAGTGGACCTGGGAGCGATGGCAATGAAGGGGTACTCCGCATTCCCCAAAGCTCCAGCACTGCTTGAACCTCACCATCAGATTGTTTAGTGTCATATCCAGGACACTCGTTATGGGGGGGGTCTTACCCCTCTGCAGAGGTGCAGTCAGTGTATTCTACAGCCCCAGCTGACTGGGCAATACACAGATTTAAATGTCCAACAGTTTTATTTCAGATAATTCAGTTCAGCATAAGTACACAGTTTAGACGTCAAAAACAGTTCTATTTCGAGCAATTCAGTTCAGCACTAGTACGCAGTCTCAATGTCAAAACAGTTCTATTTTAAACAATTCAGTTTAGCATAAATACGCAGTTTAAATGCAAAAATCAGTATAGTGAAAGAAGCACGTAGTTCTATTTAGCCCATAGATAGGACCCTTATCAGGTGCTACCACTCCGGACCAGAGTGGACCTGGGAATGATGGCAATGAAGGGGTACTCTGCATTCCCCAAAACTCCAGCATTGCTGGAACCTCACCATCAGATTGTTTAGTGTCATATCCAGGACACTCGTTATGGGGGGATCTTACCCCTCTGCAGAGAAGCAGTCGGTGTATTCTACAGCCCCAGCTGACTGGGCAATATATATATATATATATATATATATATATATAAAAGATAAACTTACTTGATTAGGCAAAGAGGAATATTACTTTAATGTTTATCTTTTTTTATTCTGATATCGAAAAGGGCTAAAAAGTTCATTGGGTGAAAATGTTAACGTAATATCTGCCGTTAATGACTTTTTTGATCAATGGAAATCAAGCACTGCAACCCCAATGGAAAAAGTGTGTGGATCTCAAGGGAAGCTATGTTAAAATAAATCTCATTTGGTCATATTTCATGAAGGTATCTTGGTCAGCCTATCAACTTTTCGGCTGATTCTTACCAACAATAAAGAATAAAATGAGATATACTTCAGAAAAGACAACACCACATATTTAAATGACCTGATGATGGTTTAATGTAAAAACCGAAACGTTTAACGTTGGCTCCCCTCCCGGGGTTTGAGCACTCTGCTGCCACTCGCATAATGCAAAGCTCTTCTAATGAATTGAGCACTCTGGTATCCGGTAAGGCAAAATGTAAACAAACTAAAGCTGATACTTAATGCCTTATAAATCCCAAGCTGACGTATGCCGTCTTCTGGGTGAGTGGTTAGATACTAAGTCTAAGGTAAGGTTCGGCGGATTTCGATCCCAGCTTGAAGCGTCCTGCGTGACTAAACACACTGAAGAGCTGTGATACAACGAAACAGTCTGTCTGTGGATGACAATATATATATATATATATAGAGAGAGAGATGGAGAGATAGATAGATTGATATATTGATGGGAAATTAAATTACAACATCATGAACAGCCATTTTGACCTTGGTTCAGGGCTGAGCCGGTATTAGGGTTCATGCCTCTCTCGAATCTATGATATTCCCCACCGAATTAATGATAGGGGAGTTCCAGTCTACTACATGTCAATTTTCATGAAGTATTATTGATATAAAATCTATGAAACCCACCCTTTCATAGCCTTTCATAGCCTCACCCCGCCAAAGTTGGCTAGGGTCTTCTGGTCAGGGAGTTTGTGGGTAGTACATATCGGTCCTAATACAGGGCTTGCAGAGGAGGGAATAGTTGATATTCTGTTAAAATTTTCAGTCTTTGGTTATCTTGCTGTGTAGTAATGTTCGTATCACTGCATCATATGATGTTGCATGCAAGAATACAGACATTAAATCCCTTGGTGGATTTACAGTGTATCAATATGCAGCCTGTATACTGTTGATTTACCCCTTATTTGCGAACCTGTTCACAAATAAGTCGATAGATATGATCCTTTTTTGAACAGCATAAGGTTTATTCTTTATGAAAAGGATTTATTAACTTTGAGATAAAAATCATTGCCGCTAATAATAATAATATATATATATATATATATATATATATATATACCTTAAAATTAAGAGATCAATGTTGATTTTTGATCTTGGTTATGTTATATTTACCCAACCCCTCCCCTCGGGCAGGATATGACACAATGTCAATTTTTTAAGCGGAGTTTAACAGGTTTGAATTCAGGGTTTTCCTTCTCCTAGACTAGTTGCCTCACCAAGGCTGAAGAACCTAGTCTGTCCTACTATTTACCCATAGCTGGAGGGAGAATAATTGGATTCATACCTTTCTCAAAGGCATTAGTGCAATGTGAAATGCAATCAGTCTCGTCCAGGATTTGAACTCGTGTCGCCGTGTCCATTTCCTAGGACGATAACCATTACACCACGGGCACCTCCATGTTATGGAGCTTGGTTATGTTATTAGGTTAAATTACATATCAACCCTTAATGGTTGTTTAATGCTACATTCTGTTCACACACACACACACACACACACACACACACACACACACACATATATATATATATATATATATATAAATGATTTATTAGTGAATAGCTTGTAGATAACATCTTTTAAACTATCCAGAGCTCATTTGTTTGTACACAGTTAAATGGCTTTCAGTATTGCTATTTATTGTCCGGTGGCAAAAGCAGCTTGGTAGCGCCAGGAGTGACGGTGTACCGCCTTGAGCTAACGAAAATGTGTTATCACCCCTCGTTGGATGAGGACATAGTATCGCACGTGCTTTCACACGTTGTATGATGAAAAAAAAATTATTGTTTGCACACCGTTAAATGGTTTCAAACCGCTATCAAATACTATTAATTCATACATGCGCGTGCACGCCCGAACGCACACATACACTTATATATATATATATATTACTTGTTTTCATTCATATATATTACTTGTATATTATATATATATATATATATATATATATATATATATGTATATATATATATATATATCAAGTAAATAAGGACTGTGAATTTCCAAAGAATGAGTGCTCAATGGTCGTCTTTTTAATACAAAATATACCTGCAGAGCAAGATTTTGATTAAAAAAACAAGAAATTTAGAAATTGTAGTCTATAATAGTTTTAATAAGTGAAATAAATAAATTTATTATGGAATACAACTTCTAAATTTCTTGTCTTTTAACCTATATATATATATATATGTATATATATATTTCTTTAAGAAAAAACAAAAACCGGTCATATTAGGATTATAAATTTATTTCCATCCTGTTATGGGTTTTGATATAAATCAAAAACACCAAAAAACAACAACCAAAAACAACAAAAAACAACAAAAAAAAACCTAACAGGACTTCTTCAGATCTTATGGATAAAATAATTCAGAATAGACACAGGAAAGAAGGGTGGGAGGGGATAGAAGAGGGGTGAAGAGTTTTCTCCTCATTTAGCTTACTTCCGGTTTTTTTTTTTATTTATCGCCGGTTGGAATTATATTGAATTAATTTTTTTATTTTTATTTTTTAAATTCTAAATACTTTTCGACTTAAAACTCCATATTTAATACTAATATAGATAAATACAACTTTCTTTAATAACTTTACGTAAGGATACAGTTATACTTATATTAAATTAAATTCAAAATTCAAAATTCAAATTTTTAATTTCAAATTTTATTTTTGTGCCTATTAATTCAATTACCCTTCCATTGAAGAGTACGTACACATCACATGGTTTCTTCTCATTTTTAAATTTTATTTTATTTTTATTCATTTACCTTAAATCTCAATTTAATCCTATGTTGTTGTTTTTTATTTAAGCATTATCTTTGATAATTTGTCTATAGTTTAAATTTATTCCAATGTCTACTATTCTATGTCTATTCTACTATCTAGCTATTAATTCACATCTCTGATTTAATAATTTTAACGGTTTAACTGGATCGAATAATACTAATATATATATAAGTAAAGTTAAGTAAAGTTAGCGACCATAGTCGAGGGTGACCCGAAGGCTCCCTTTTCGATAGCTACTACACCAAGGTGTAGGGGAGGGCGCTACTCCATTCCCAGGATTGCTCCACTTTACCCTTGAACCGTACCTTATAATGCTGAGTGTTAAGCAAGGTGGTATCAAGTACCATTTTTAAAGTCTTTGGTATGACTCGACCTGGGATTGAACCCAGGTCTCCCGGGCCATTGGCGAACACTCTAACCGCTATATATATATATATATATATATATATATATATATATATATATATATATATATATATATATATATATATATATATATATATATATATATATATATATATATATACAGCAAATGATAGATTGTATGTTTATTGACATGTGTATTATCTGTGCATAGTAGACAGAAGTAGATATACTAATCAGATTTTCAATGTCTTCAACCGTGTTATGACATAGTAACCGTTACACCATTGCCGCATCTTCAATACCCCGTGTGAGTACAGGCCTGGTCCCAACTAAAAAAAAAAAAAAGAAAAAGAAAAGAAAAGAAAAAGAAAAAAATGGTGAGGTGTTATTCTCTCAACCAGGAAACAGGATTCTGACTTCTTTCGACATAAAAGTGATGGTTAACGAACACGTATAGACAATGAGTTAAAACAAAGTATAAAGATTACGTTATTCATCAAATACGATTCGTTTTTAGTGTTTGAGTTGAATTATTGGACAGTCGGAGTCAGTGAAGGTAATATCAGGTGAGAGAAGTAGGAAGAGAAGATGAAAAGAAGGGAGAGAAAAAAAAAAAGAAAAGTGTTGGCTTCCTTCATTAAGGTCGTATTTGTCTGCAGAGGATCAAGCTGTGTCATCAATCTCGATTCCCAACTGTTGTAGGTGAAACAATATAAAGTTAAACAAACAAATGCAGTATTTTCGTCTCCTGTTGTGTCATGACACACACAGCTGCTCAGATGAAATAACAATTCAACGGGACTTTGCCAAATGTAATGACGGGTTGAAAGAGGTGGGGAAGAGTGTTACCTATATGGTGTCGTCTTGTTTGTTGTTTTGTTTACACACACACACACACACACACACACACACACACACATACACAGACATATATATATATATATATATATATATATATATATATATATATATAACAATATGTTACAATGTATGCGTATATATAAGAAGTAATATACATATATATGTATACACACACACACACACACACACACACACACACACACACACACACACACACACACACATATATATATATGTATATATGTGCATGAAGTAATATATATGTAAATATATATATTTTCATACATACATATATATATATATATATATATATATATACATATATATATATATAAGAAATGATATATATATATGCAGGAAATATATATATATATATATATATATATATATATATATATATATACATACATATATATTACTTCCTATATATATATATATATAACTTCATATATATATATATTACTTCCTATATATATATATATATATATATATATATTGTCATACATATATATACATATATATAAGAAGTAATATCTATCTATCTATCTCATTCAATTCAAATCTATCTATCTATCTAAAACAAGTAACAGGAAATATTGAATAATTTTTAAAACGTTTTTTTTTAGTTTGATTCGTCCAGTTTAAAAAAAGAATACGCCGATAAATTAAAATTTTCATGATTAGTCCTATTATTGAAGCACTTTTCATTAAAATTCAGCCCAATATGAGTGAGCAAGAAAAGAAACGACTAAGAATCTATGATTTGCTTAACGCTGAACCCCAACCAAAACATTTTCCGAAATAATTGGAGTTTCTAAACTTAATCCCCTTGATTATGCTCTATGCGGCGTGGTAGAAAACAAAACAAATGCAACTTCCCATCGAAATATTCGTTTGCTGAAAACTGCTTTTGAGGAGGAATGGAATAAAATGTCTGAAGAATTTATTTTGAAGACATGCAAATCGTTTTGAGTGCATGCCGATACAATATTTGTAAAAATAGTAGCCATATTGAGTAAATCTTTTGTTTTGTGTCTATTTTCTTATTTTATAGTTTATTTTTTAAAATCAAAATTAATCTTGTTTTACAATAGAGTAGTTTATTATCATACTAGAATATTCCTATGATTGGCTCTTGGTTTGGTTGGTATGCATTCTGCAACTGCTTCCATGTAAGCGTTGACGAAATTTTCGTCTTAGTGTGAGGTTTTGCTTGTTTATGTCGTATTCCTGTGTAAGCTCAGGCGTATGTTTCCTGAGACCATTTTGTGATCGTTAGACACCCCTTCGAAAGAGGAATATGCCATACAATTCAAAGCACTATTAATCTTATTTATGAGAATGTAATCTATCTGTACTTTAGCAATATTTGTGTTGGTGTAGGTCCATAGTTTTCCTCTCTTTTCTGGAATTTAGTATTAAGGCATGTTTGTTTTCGAGTGAGAATTTTATTAGATGTTCCTCATTTCAGTTTAACGAGTTGTGTTAGCAGAATTTGTTGCTTCCGTTTTGAGCATTCATGTCCCCACCGATGATCAGAAAGTTGTGTTTGGGAATGCTACGGAGTAGGCAAGATACCTCATTGTAGAAAGTGATGAGGTTCTTGTATGGATACAATGTCTATATTATGCTCCGCCGCAGACGTTGTCAGTTCCGGTAGCTGGCCTATTCTATTGAAGGTTCAAACGTTAAATGTCGCTATGTGTATAGTGCTTTTGAAGCTACGTAATTTTTGTTTGAGCTAGAATTCTGTAGCTGATTTTTCCTACAATGGAGCTGGAGCTCCAACCTCAACGGCACACCCACTTTGTTTTCTCGTACGAATACCGATACGGTTTGGATCCATGGTTTGAATTAGAGTCATGGTAATCTTTTGATGGATGTTATTTTTTCTCAGCAAAAAACGCCCCCTTACAGATGAGTAGCAATAGTTTCCTAACTGATCTATTTGACCCTTTGATCTGTCGGGTTCTTCCGCCCAGCATCAGGTGAAGTGTACCGTTAACCCAACTTTGGATTTCTTCGCCTTACTTAACATTCACCATGCTGCTTCCCAAGCCTTCTGATGTCTTTATTCCTTTGCCTTCCCCTTAATTGATTTTACAAAACAACCAATCCTAAATTAACATATACTACACTTAAGAATACAGACAGACCCATTATTGGGATCGGCCAGAATATCGAGAAAAGTCCTGGAGACTTGAGAAGACTTAGTGTCACTCAAACTCCAGTGTGAAACCATCAGCTAACGCTGATAATAATAATAATAATGCTAATAATAATAATAGACAGATAGATATCTTAATTATGTATCATTACGTAATTGAATATCGTCATTGTATGTAATAAGACGAAAAAATATTGGATACATATATATAAATATATATACAAGCATCGTTCAATGAAAAAGGTGAATGTTGCTATTAAACAACTCATATTTCACCCATGAAAAAAAAATCTTTGCTTTATTTTCCGATATAGTCTCCATTCTTTAAAAAACATTTTCTTTTCCCCATCGAAAAACAAATGTTTGTATTGTTATGTTGAAGAATGTGCCGATACCGACTCGTGATTTGAACCCGGATCTCCAGCCAACAAACACAAGTTTGGAAATGGATTGGGCTACAGGAGTCACGTAACTAGAAGTGGTGGATATATAAACGGTTTAGCCAGATGTCTGACCACAGAAGTATGCGATATAGATGTGAAATGTAACATTCGGCATTGTTGGAAAGTGAAGAGATTATCGGTATCAGCCAAAATTACCCCCCGCTCATCGAACTTTACAAAAGTGGTGTCGAGGGCGAGATTTCGAACATTACAAAAGTGTTCTTTCGGCCGAGAAATCTTTGAACTGAGTTTTTAGCTGCTCTTCACTTTATCCTCACTTGAAAACTTTGTTCCACGCAGAATTTCTTTGAGGGGGCTAAACAAGAGGAAATCAGTGTGGGGTCAGATCTAGACTGTAAGACGGATGTGGCAGCTGTTCCCAACTAAACTGACAGATGGTTTCAACCGTTTTTGTTGCTGTATTAGGCCTTGCATTGTCCTGGTGAAATCCAATGGCAACTGACCTCGGAAAAGGCAAGGTCATTATGCACAGTTTTCTGTGTTGCACCCACAGAAATACCCAGTTGTTCAGAAATGTCCTCTATTGTAACTCTCGTTTGCCAAAATAATAACATTTACTGAATCAACCATTCCAGGTGTGTTTACCATTGTGGACTTGCCTGGCCTTTTTTTTTCTTTCGGATACTATTTCAACTTTTTTAAAACATTTCTTTTTTTGGCTAAAACATGTTTCTCCGCACACATTACATATTCTTCTGTACATTTCAAATGGTTTGCACCTTTAGCAACAATAAATTTCATGATAAACCTCAGTTTAAATCTCGACCACTCTGTTTGATTGGCCGCCATTTTGAATAGCCTCAAAACAAATATATTTGTGAGACTAAAATAATTTTTGCTATAAACCAATCCCAAACAATGCAGAGCTTACATTTTTGGGAAGAAATTCTGAAAAAAGATTTTTTTCCAAAAATTCTCTATATTTATTGGACAACCCTTGTATGTGGGCACTTTTGGTATGATAGTACAATACTACATTTGAGGGCAGTATTATCTGTTGTCATGGTGAAATGTTGGCAGATCGTTATTGTGAGTTCGAATATCAGTGGGTGCTCTATACTTCTGGCCTTTTACCATGGCTAAGCTGAGCTTAGAGTAACGAGTACAAAGTTGATTCTTGGTATTGTCGGTTCTTTGAAAAATATCAGCAAACAAGTTTCAAGGTATAAACGCCCAGAGAAACACACTGACTCAAAACGGTCACCGGCGCATGCGCATAGATTTTACTTTGGATTTTCGATATACATCGATAGGTTATATATTGGTTCGGTTTTATGGCATTTCAACCATTGTAGGTTATTTAACGCTAAATCCTCTTTATACACATACGTTAAATATATATGACTTGGTTTGGTTGGGTATTATGGCATTTCAACCATTGTAGGTTATTTAATGCTAAATCCTCTTTATACACATACATTAAATATATATGACTTGGTTTGGTTGGGTATTATGGCATATCAACCATTGTAGGTTATTTAACGCTAAATCCTCTTTATACACATACATTAAATATATATGATTTGGTTTGTTTGGGTTTTATGGCATATCAACCATTGTAGGTTATTTAATACTAAATCCTCTTTATACTTTATATGTTAAATATATATGATTTGGTTTGGTCGGGTTTTATGGCATATCAACCATTGTAGGTTATTTAACGCTAAATCCTCTTTATACATATATATCAAATATATATGATTTGGTTTGGTTGGGTTTTATGGCATATCAACCATTGTAGGTTATTTAATGCCAAATCCTGTGGACACTTATATCTTAAATATATATGATTTGTAAACACATTTTACTGATAATATTTTTAAGCGAGCCTGAGCTTATTTTCTTGCACACAGTTAAATGGTTTCAAGTATTGCTATCAAACACAAATAATTCTATTTACTATTAAACATGTGTTTGCTCACCGATAAATGGTATCAAGTATTGCTATGTAACTGTAACAATTTAATATCAGTCATTTGTTCACACACATTTAAATAGCTATATATGATATGTAAGAGATTCGTTTGTCGGTAGCTTCATTTTTAAATGAGTTAGGATTAATTTGTTTGCACACTATTATTGCTATTGTTTCAACAAAGTTAAATGGTTTCAATAATGGTTATCTAACTCTTATAATTCTATTCAACATTAATCATTTGTTTGCACACAGTGAAGTGGTTACAAGTATTGCTATTTAACACTAATCATTCTATTCAATATTAATCATTTGTTTGCACACAGTGAAGTGGTTACAAATATTGCTTTTTAACACTAATTATTATATTCAATATTAATCGTTTGTTTGCACACAGTGAAGTGGTTACAAGTATTGCTATTTAATATCTTGAATAAATGATTAATGTTAAATGTTAAATACTTGTAACCACTTCACTGTGTGCAAACAAATGATTAATATTGAATAGAATAATTAGTGTTAAATAGCAATACTTGTAACCACTTCACTCCCAGGTCAAGTCATACCAAAGACTTTAAAATGGTACTTGATGCCTCCTTGCTTAACACTTAGCATTTATAAGGTACAGATCAAGGGTAAAGTGGAGAAATTCAGGGAAAGGAGTAGCGCCCTCCCCTACAACTCGGTGTAGTAGCTATCGAAAAGGGAGCCTTCGGGTCACCCTCGACTATGGTCTCCAACTTTACTTTACTTATTCTATTCAACATTACCCATTCGTTCGTACACAGTTATATGGTTTCAAGTATTTTTGTGTATCACAAACAATTCAATTAAACATCAATCATTTGTTCACACAGTTAAATAATCAAAGAGTTTTATTTCTAACAATTCAATTTACCATAAGTCAACAAAGTTAGATAGTTCCAAGTATTGGTATGTATCACTAACAATTCAATTCGCCTGGGAGCGGTGACAATGAAGGGGTACTCCGCATTCCCCAAAACTCCAGCATTACTGAAGCCTCACCATAAGATTGTTTAATGTCATATACAGGACACTCATTGGAGAAATCTTACCCCTCTATATTCTACAGCCCCAGCCGACTGGGCTAGTACCGATAGAGGTTCATTTTATGACATTTATTGGGCAAAGTTAACCCCGATAATAATTAAAAGAAAGTTTTATACCCCCACCCCAAAAACAAAAGCAAAAAACAAAAAAAACAAACAAAAAACAAAAACACAACAACCAAAAAACAACCAAATGAACAACCCCCGCCAAATGGCTAAAACATTTTTACCATTTTAAAATCGATGTGCTAACATTGGTTATTAGATTTTAACGGCATATCAAACAGTCTGAGGTCATTTCATACCTAGAGGTTGGGGAATAATGTACGTTGTACGCCTATATTAAGATTTTTAAGCAGAGTTTAACAGGTTTGAATTCGGAGTTTTCCTTCTCCTAGAGTGGTTGCCTAACTAAAGTTAAAGAACTCAGTCTACGCTGCTATTTACCCATCCCTGGAGGGAAAGTAATTGGATTCATACCTTTCCCTAGGGTATTAGTTCTCTGTGTAATGCAAACAGCCTAGTCAAGGGATTGAACTTGGGGCCTTGTGTCCATTTTCTACGACAATAACCATTACACCACGGGGACCTCTACAATGTATATTGTACGTCTATATTAAGATTCTTTTGTAGTTAACGTTTTTAATGATGTGTTATCATCAGCTGTGATTGTGTTGATAAGGGGTTACTTTTTGTGGAATTTTTGTGGATTAGATCTACTTTTATATTCTTCAGTATAATTTTGTTTCTCTCCAAAACGACAGAATGACATCTATGTTGACATTTTTATTTACATCTTTCATATGATTTATGTTGGAAAAGTGTTTTCTGATCAGAGCGAAAGTTTTACCTTCTATGAAAAAAGTGTTTAACAGTGCAGGGTGTTTGATATATTACGCACTGTGATTGTTGTTGTTTGAGTATAAAAGTGTGCGTAAGTCTTGTTTGACTAATGCACAATTGGGTTATAGGGAAATGATAACGTCTACATATTTTTTGTATTTCAAGGTCAGGAATTCAATCTTTTTTTTTTAGCATGATATTAGCTTGGTCCGCAAGTCAGCTTGTTGATTTAACGGATTCTGCCCAAACATGATTGTTCTTATTTATTTGCCATGCCTTCTTGGACATTTCCACTTTTTAACATCTTCTCACGTCAACCTTAAAAAATCTTTGCATTGGACATATAAACAATTAATAAAGTATTTATAAATAGATCAAATTCTCTTAATTCATCCGAAAGTTCCCCAAAATTTCTTAAATTCATTTTCTTACCATTTTTTTTCTGAAATCATCCAATTTAATATAAATTTTTTTTACGCTATTTTTGTTTTTGATCTGATTAGGCAATTTGATAAAAAATATATTACTCAATTAGAAAAAAAGATCCAACTGGTAAGTCGACTTGATTTTTGAAATCTGTCTTAAAAGTAAATTTCCAATTTGAGGGAAAATATTGAAAAAATGTCTACCATAATTAAAAATTCCATTAATTATTTTGAAAGTTATTAAATCACTTCTCATTCTTCTTTGTAGTAAAGTAATTAATACTAATTCATCTAATCTTTCCCTATAACTGAGATCTTTTTCTCTTTTTATTATTTTTGTCACTCTTCTTTGTATGCACTCGAATCTCAATATTACATTCCAATTTTCATGTGTAAATTCTAGAGCCCAGGCCTGAGTATAATATTCAATATGAGGTCTTATTAGGATTTTATACATTTTTAAAACACTAGCCTCCCTTGAAATAATGATTCTAACCATCCAGGCAATCATGCCATCTGTCCTCGATACAAGAAACAAAATGTAATTGTCAGTTTTGAATGTTCATCAAAGCCAACTGCTAGATTGCATCCTTCATTTATTTATTTATTTTCTTAAATTTTCTTGTAGCTTATTTTATATTCAACTTTAACGTTTTGGAATCCAACATTTAATACTTTCACATTTTTCTAAATCAAATCTTAATTTCCAAATATTTTATCAATTATGTTTTGGGATCCAACATTCAATACTTTTATATTTTTCTAAATTAAATCTTGATTTCCTAATATTTTCCGAACATAGCAATTTATTTAGATCCATCTGTATTTTTTAAAATTCTGAACTGACAAATAATTTAACACTACCAGAAAATAGTTGATGATATTAAAGGAAAAATGTTTTGCATTTTATTTGTTATTAGTTTACTTACTGCTAACAAAACAAACCGACAAAAAAAAAGAAAAAAAAAAAGAAAAGAAAAACCAGGGGAACATTGTATAAGTGTGCAAATTTCATAAATTTTGTCATTCGTTTTATATCAATTCAATTATTGATTCATACAGGAATTAGCAAAAGGAAGATATAACAGAACAATGAACTAATACGCAATGCCGATATATCCCCAGGTATGAGCTGCAGGATAAGAATCGTATAGCCCCATGGATTAAATAAAGACTAACGTTCGAAATTCTGATAACTTTACTGGATACGACGGAGGATACCTCGGGTGAAACGTTGTTACTATAACAACTAAATAGTCATTCATCTAAATTTCAGTGATCTAACGGAAACTGCGATTTTCAATGGGAATTATCCGTTGGTCTAGAATTTACTATGCTTTGCTTAGTGTAAGACATAGACGATAGATTGCTTAGAATGTCTGCTGTTACTGAAGGGTCACCCATCTACGAGGTGCATACGATAAGTTTCCAGACTTTTTTCGTATGGGCACTTTTATTGATAGTACACACATGAAACTCTAGTCCCCTTCGAAGTAATCTCCTCCGGCTGCAATGCACTTGTACCGTTCCAATAACTTCTGGAAGGCCCCATCGAAGTCCTCTTGTGTGAGCGTGTCAATGACCTTCGCCACAGTCTCTTTCATCTCCTCAATTGTCTCATAACGACAACCTCTGAGCTTAGGGAATAACCAAAAGTCACAGGGAGCAAGGCCTGGACTATAGGGAGGGTGAGGAACTGTCTTGATGCCCATCTTGCTCAAATAGTCTGTGACAAGAATGGAGTTGTGGACTGGTGCATTGTCCAGGTGGAAATGCCACTGACCCGATTTGAAGTGTGCTGGCCTCTTCCCAAGGAATCTCTTCCTGAACTCCCTTAAAACCTCAACATAGTAACCCTAACCCTAACCCTTTGGCCAATCAACTCTGGTGTTCTGACTTCCTTACTCCTCCCACTTCTCTCACCATCCCTCACAGACTTCCTTGAATTTCTTATGCCACTCAAAAACTGATGCTCAATTCATGCTCCAAAATCAGTCTGAAGCATTCTATACGTTTCTGTGACATTTTTTCCAAGTTTAAAACAATTTTATTGCATATCGTTCTTCTAAAGTGTCCTCACGTCCAGATTGCATTTTTGAAATTCACCAGCTGTGACAATCAGACTTTAGTAGGGTGTATTCCAATTGCTGCTGAAGCCGTTCCTTTGAACCTGAAATCATAAAAATTAGCCTGTCATCTCATAAGATGTATGGCAATAACATAGTGAATTTTCAAGAGTCTACAACAATTTTAAATTCACATACGAAAAAGTCTAGAAACTTATCGTATGCACCTCGTAAGTACTGAGCAAGTTCATTGCTGCTTAACTTCAGCATGACTTCACCGTAAGCTTCTACACTTTCCTAAACTTTTCGTCGTGTAATTCATAGGCGTTAGATTGGTTAGAATACTAGCTGTTACTAAAGGGTCACCCATCAAAGCACTGAGCAAGCTGATTGCTGCTTAACTTCGATCATCTGGTAGGAATTGGTGCTTTCAGCGTGACTTGAGCCGAAGAAGATGCAAAAATATTCTTGGTACTAAAAAATTTGAATCAGACAAATGTTAAAAGAAGAAGAGTCTGATTGGGAGGAATATCTTTGGCTGTTACAACTCGTCGAGGGTAAAGTAAAGGTTCTGAATTATAGAGAAGAGAAAAGGTCGATGTAGAGAAATAGAGAAATAATTTCACAAAACTGATTACGCACATCATAAAATGAAAGACAAATAAGGCGATAACTCGTGTATGGTCTGGGCCTGGCCGCTGTACCAACTAAACTTTGGGATACCCCATTTATGGAATCACATATAGCACCCACCAGCAGGGTGAAATCTGTCACTGCATCAACGGGATATGAACAGAATATCTCAGCAGGAGTTCGATATTACGGCGAGGCACCAAAACGGCTTTTTCAACTGATAAAATCAAGCCGTAATTCTCTGACAAATCTAGCTCAGATTGGAAAGGAGCATGACGACAGCTGTTGCAATTTTCACCTTTATATAATACGCATTCATATCAACAGCGCTTGATATAGCTTTGAAACAGTGGACAATTAACTTCTGTTTTGATTTCCCTCTCTCTTCCCCCCCCTCTCTCTCTCTTTCTCCTTTTCTCTCTCTTAGTCTCCTCTCGGACTTCTAATAGAAGCAAGTGTTCACTTCTTTCTTAGTCTGGAAATGTCTACCTAGAAAAAATGAGTGGCAACCTAGGCGAATTAGGTTATTCCATAGTTGGCATGCTCTCTCTCTCTCTCTCTCTTCTTTCTCTCTCCTTACTGATGAGACTCACCTTTTCAAAGTCTCGTTAACTGTATTCGTATTTTTTCCCCTAAAACAATGATTCCTTGCTCCTATTTTTCCAGCCTTAAAGTAATCTTTTTCCATGCCCACTCTCCCTTGGGAAAATGACAGGCCTCGACAGGTCTTTTGCCAACCCTGTATCTGGGTAATTTTTTGAATCATAAACGGGTGAATGTTGTTACACTGACTTTTACTCGATTTCAACAGGTTATTTTCGAGTTTTATCACCACTAGCGTACTCATCGACCATATTTTACATTTTCAAATCGTTTCGATGGACCTTTCGAAAGCCCATCAATTTTTCTTGATACCTATTTCTTTCACCGAGAAATTCGAAATCGTCCACTGCCTCATATATGCAACAATCTATACTAGTACCAAGGTCACTAATCTGTTATAAGGGTCAAAATTTCTAAATGTTACTAAATGGTTACCCATCTAAAGGCTGAGCAAACTCATCGCAGTTTAACTTCAATAGGGGAGTGTCCTCGTGGTGTTATGGTTAAAGCGATGAACTGGGGAATCGTAGTAAGCGAGTTCGTACTCCAGTCGCGCTATTATGTTCACTTTCGGACAAATACCCTTGTGAAAGGAATGAACCCCCTTATCCTCCCAGTTATGGGTCAAATAGTACCACTATTGTTCTTCTAGGAGAATGGCTTTGGTATTAAATAACCTATAAAGGCTGATATGCCATTAAAACAAAGAAACCAAACCAAACTTAACTTCAATATGACAAAACCGCAGGCTTACAGTGTACTAAGTATGATACATTAGATTGCTTCTAGCACCTGTCGTAACTTAATGGTAACGCATTAGCTTCTAAGTTTAAGCTATTTGGTTTAATGGCATACCAATTCTTGATTGTTATTTAATGCCAAATCCTGTTTATACATGTATATATGATTTTTAGTGAATATTTTTTTTTAATTAATTTTATCTTTAAATGAATTAGAAATAATTTATTTTCGCACAATTGGTTTCGAGTATTGCTATTGTTTGCACACTGTTAAATAGTGTCCATGATTTCTAACACTAATAATTCTATCTAATATTAATCATTTTTTCACACAATTGAATGGTTCCAAGTATTGCTATGTATAACTAACAATTCAATTTAGTATCAGTCATTTGTTTTCACACAGTTGAATGGTTACACATATATGATTTGAACAGTTTGTAGATTGCTTTAACTCATTTAAAATGAGACTAATTTGTTTGCAGACAAGTATTGCTTTTGTTTGCACACAGTTAAATAGTTTCAGCTATCATTTGTTTGCATACAGAGAAGTGGTTTCAAGTATTGCTTACACAAGTAGTTTTATTTGCGAACAGTTAAATGTATTGCTTTGTAATACCAATAATTCAGTTTTTGCACACAGTTAAAGAGTTTCAAGTATTGCTATTCAACACCGATAATTCTATTCAACATTACTCATTTGTTTGCACACAGTTAAATAGTTTCAACTATTGCTATCTAATACTAAAAATTCTATTTAATATTAATCATTTGTTTGCATACAGAGAAGTGGTTTCAAGTATTGCTTATAGTTTTATTTGTACACAGATAAATTATTTCAAGTATTATAATGTAATAACAGTAATTCAACTTATATCAGTTATTTGTTTGCACATAGTTTAGTGGTTTGAAGTACAGAAATTGATTAAATAGTTTATTTTCAACCACAGATGCGGCCTTAGCCTATAACCACTCCGGATCAGAGTAAATTGGGAGTAATGGCAATGAAGGGGGTACTCCACATTGCCCAAAGCTCCCAAACTGGAACCTCAATATCAAATAGTTTAGTGGCGGGGGGGGTCTAATCTCTTTACAGAGATACAGTCGATGTATTCTACTGCCCCAGCCAACTGTCCTCATTAGCATCTTGTACTTGGGTGTACTAACTGGTTACACATTAGCGTCTAGGTTTCTTTGTTTAATGGTATATCAACCTTTGCAAGTTGTTTTATGCGAAAGCCATCCTTGTTGAAGAACACAAGTGATACTATTTAAACCCAGAGATGGGGAGAGAAGGGAGTTCATACATTTTTTGAGGAGTATAAATCCGAAAATGAACGTAAAAGTTGCAGTCAAACACTTTAGCCATTACGCCAGGAGTACTCCCCTCACATTAGCTTTTAGTAGCTGTTGTTACTTAATGGTATGGTCTCATGAATGGAGTGTTTGCCAATGGTTCGGGAGACCTGGGTTCAATCCCAGGTCAAGTCATACCAAAGACTCAAAAAATGGTTCTTGATGCCTCCTTGCTTAACACTCAGCATTATAAGGTAAGGATCAAGGGTAGTGGAGAAATTCAGGGAAAGGAGTAGCACCCTCCTACAATCGGTGTAGTGGCTATCGAAAAGGGAGCCTTCAGGCCCCCTTACACCTCAGTGTAGTAGCTATCGAAAAGGGAGCCTGCGGGTCACCCAGTACTATGGTCGCCAACTTTACTTACTTATATACGTTACAAAATGGTAACGCATTAGGATCTAGTACATAGTGTTGGAGGGTAACCGGGCCATTGGGCTAATGAGTAGAGTGTTCGCCAATGGTTCGGGAGACCGGGGTTCAATCCCAGGTTGAGTCATACCAAAGACTCAAAAAATGATACTCGATGCTGCCTTGCTTAACACTCAGCATTATAAGGTAAGGAGCAAGGGTAAAGTGGAACAATCCAGGGAAGGAGTAGCGTCCTCCCTTACACTTCGGTGTAGTAGCTATTGAAAAGGGAGCCTTCGGGTCACCCTCGACTAAGGTCACCAATTTTGCTTACTTTACATGCTGTTACTAAATAGTAACACATTAACTCCTAATACATAGTAAAGTTGGCGACCGTAGTCGAGGGCAACCAGAAGGCTCCCTTTTCAATAGCTATTACACCGAGGTGTAGGGGAGGGCGCTACTCCTTTCCCTGGATTGTTCTACTTTACCCTTGATACGTACCTTATATTGCTGAGTGTTAAGCAAGGAAGTATCAAGTACCATTTTTAAAGTCTTTGGTATGACCCGACCTGGGATTGAACACCGGTATCCCGGGCGATTGGCAATCACTCTACCCACTGGGCCACTGTGACTAAATAGTAACGTATTTGGTTACACAATTATTGGTTTTATATTTCAGAAACTTATTCCAGTCAACCTTATTACCAGATGAGCCACACTTTTCTGTCAGGTGGTTAAAAATCACTTCGGATTTCGTAATGCAAATCAGACTCAATTTACGTGTGAAGAATAAGCAAAAACAAGAAGACAAGTGCTTTCTTTGAAGTGCTTCGCTAAATACTTTTTAAGATATCAAACAGAAATTGCGATCATTCAAACAGACTGAACAAAAGTACACACATAATGATATGAGTTAATTACCAACATAACTTGAATGAGGGCGAAGCCGACGAGGTAGACGAGGTATAATAGAAGGGCATACATGAACACACACACACACACACACACACACACACACACACACACACACACATGACACCAAACATTTGAAGCCCAAGGGTCTGTCTCGTGTGATCTTTGCATTATTTACTCATCTCAGATTATTGGTTGCTATATTCACAACGTTTCGACCTCTGTACTTTCAAACCTTTTTCAGGTGTCTTCTGTCCTAGTCAATAACTTTCTGGGAAATTTGGACTTAAATCAATTCAGAAGTGTATTATTATAATTATTTACTCCTTTAGAGTTTTTCACAACAGCGTTAACTGATGGTTTTTCACTGGAGTTTGAGTGACAGCAAGTCTCCTCAAGTCTCCAAGACTCTTCTCAGTATTCTAGCCGTTCTCAGTAATGTTGTAGTTTGGATGGTCTCCACTCGTCCGCCAACTTCCTGGTCCTCCAGTCACTTTAGTAATCCTTTAGTTACTGTTCCAAACACACCAATTACAATTGGTATAATTGTCACCAGCATGTTCCATAGTTTTTTCGATTCCCTAGCAGGGTCGAGGTATTTATCCTTCTTTTCACATTCTTTCAGTTTTATTCTGTGGTCAGCCGGGACAGCAAAGTCGACAATTTTGCAAGTTCTCTTTTTTTTGTTGATTATTATAAGGTCTGGTCTTCTGGCCGAGATTCGGTGATCCATGTGTATGTCAAAGTCCCATAGGAGTTTTTGTGTGCTATTTTCTAGGACAGGCGCTGGGTTGTGCATATACCATTTTAAATTTAAATTTCTTGCACATCTCCAAGTGGATCACCTTGCCGACCCAATCGTGTGTCGTCTTATACTCCTTCTATGCTAATTTGCTGCATTCGCTTATTATGTGATTGATTGTTTCGTCTCTGTCACTGCATATGATAATAATAATAATTATTATTATTATTCTACTCCTTACGAGTTTTAAACACCAACTGGTAGTCGTTCACTAGAGTGCGAGTGACAGCAAGTCTCCTCAGTTCTTCAGGACTCTTCTCAGTATTCCGGCCGATCTCAACCATGTTGTAATCTAAATGGTCTTGGTTGTTCTCCTTATTACTAATTCCTATGTTCAAGCCTTTAGGGACTGTTCCAAGTGCATTAAGTACTATTAGTATCACCGTCACTTGAATGCCCCACAACTTTTTTTACTTCTTTCTCCAGGTTGTAGTATTTGTCTATATCTTTGTCTTCTTTGATTTTCACTCTGTGGTCCACCGGAAGACAAAATTCAATAGATGGCTAGTTCTTTTTTTTTTTTTAAATATCACTTGTTCTAGTCTTCTGCTTGGGATAAGGTGATCCGTTTGTATTTCAAAATCTCTGAGAATTTTAAGCGTTTTATTCTTTAGGGCAGAATTCTGGTTTTTGCATATAATTATCATCATGTCATGCCGCTAGCACGGATATCCCTGACCCTCTTTCGCCACTTCTCCCTATCGTTCATCGCCTCTGGCAGGTCTTCAGGGCTACATCCCGTATCCTCACAGAGCTGCTGTATGTTTAAGCTGGTCGTCCTGCTTTTGCTCGGCCATATGTGGGGGTCCATAGAAGTACATCATTTATGAGCTCGTCCCTGCTTCTCCGGCAGTGCCCTGCATGTCTGGTTCGTCTAACTTGGATAGTTTTCGTGATGGGAGGCAGGTGGCCGTACAGTTGGTGCCTTGTGGGGTGTTGCCGCTAGGACTTGTTCAATATTGCTCGCAACATTTTTGTGTAATTGCCGTCTAGCTTCACCAGCCGTTTTGTTAGCGTCCAAGTAGTGCATCCATAGCAGTATCGACACGACCGCTACCTGGAAGAAACTGCGTTTCATCGACACGCGGCTAACGAAGGCATGGACAGGTATCGATAAGCTATCGATCATATGGAAATCAAACCTGACCGATAAAATGAAACGCAGTTTTTTGCATATACCATTTGGTAATATGGTCAAAATTCAATCTCTTATACAATTCCTCGTGGATCATCCAGTCGTGCCTTGTCTTGTACTCTCTCTGTACCAATTATTATTATTATTATTTCAATTTTGTAAGTTTTTTTAACACCAGTTTTGATTGGGGATCTTTCTCTGGATTCTGAGTGGCAGCAAGTCTCCTCGGGTCTCCAGTATTCTTCTGAATATTCTAGCTGATTTGAACAGTGCTGTGGTCTGGATAGCCTCGATTCTTCATCTAATATTTAGTTTCCCAATTCCCTCTGTCTTTTTGTCTCTGTCTCTATCTTCAAAAATATAAATAAGTTTCAAATACTTTTACTATAAAAGTGTAGATTTACAACAGAATTGCATTGGAAATGATTTTATTAAAGAAATGAATTATTAAACAGGGATTTTTAGAAGTAAATAATTAAGACAAGCATAGCAGACAAAATATATTTGCACATATATAATTACTGATTTACTGAATTTGTTAAGATCTTAAAGGTTTAAGAGCATTTATTATTATTAGAGTTTTTCACATCAGCGTTACCTGATGGTCTTTCACTGGGGCTTGAGTGATAGCAAGTCTCCTCAAGTCTCCAGGACTCTTCTCAGTATTCTGGCTGTTCTCAATAATGTAGTAGTTTGGATGGTCTCTACTCGCCCGCCAACGTCCAAGTCCTCCAGTCCCTTTAGTAATCCTTTAGTTACAGTTCCAAATGCACCAATTACAATTGGTGTAATTGTCACCAGCGTGTTCCATAGTTTTTTCAATCCCCGAGCAAAATCGAGGTACTTATCCTTTTCACATTCTTTCAGTTTTATTCTGTGGTCCGCGGGACAGCCAAGTCGACAATTTTGCAAGTTCTCTTTTTTTTTGTTGATTATTATTAGGTCTGGTCTTCTGACCGAGATTAGGTAATCCGTGTGTATGTCCAAGTCCCATATGGGTGTCATTTTCTCGGACAGGCGCTGGGTTGTGCATATACCATTTTTTTGTATGGTCAAATTTAAATTTCTTGCCCATGTCACAGTGGATCACCTTACCGACCCAGTCGTGTCTAGTCTTATATTCCTTCTCCTTGCGAGTTTTACAAACCAACATTAGCTGATGGTCTTTCCCTGGAGTCTGAGTGACAGCAAGTCTTCTCAAGTCTACAGGGTTCTTCTCAATATTTTGTAGTTTGGTTTACACTCGTCCTCCGATTTCCAACTCCTCCAAATCTCTAATAAAGCTTTTGGGGGTCATTCCAAGTGTACCAATTACAATTGGTATCACTGTCACCTTCATATTCCAGAGCTTTTTTAGTTCTTTAGCTAGATCTAAGTAATTGTCTCTTTTTTCGTTTTCTTTGATTTTAACTCTGGTCGCCCGGGACGGCAAAGTCTACTATTCGGCAGTTTTTCTTTTTTTTTGCTAACGAACATTAGGTCTGGTCTTCTAGCCGTGATTAGGTGATCTTTTTGTATCTCAAAATCGCAGACAATTTTGTGAGTCTCATTCTCCGATATGGATTCCAGTTTATGCATATACCATCTAGCAATATGGTCAAATTTCAATTTCTTGCACAATTCCTTGTGGATTACCTTTCCCATCCAATCATTTTTAGTCCTGTACACTTTTTGTCCTAGTTTGCTGCATTCACTTATTATGTAATTAATCGCTTCGGTTCTATTATCAAATAACCCATTCCTGCTATTCTGTTGCGTCTATTTTTGTATTAATATAGTTGGTCCTTATGGCGTTATTTTGTGCTGCTATTAGAATAGATTCAGTTTATCCCTTAAAATTTCCTTTCCGTAGCCATTTCCAAGTCTTTTCGTTTGCGATTTCTCTTGTTTGTCCCTTGAAATACCCATATAGTTGTTTTTCTTTCAATTTTTATTTTCAAGTTGTTGTTTTGTGGATCATTATGCTGTTTGTGCTGTTTCCCATCCCATACCAATGTGAGCTGAAGTTTTTGTGATATATTTAATATATATGTATGAACAGGATTTGGCATTGAATAACGCACAATGGTTGATATGCCATAAAACCCAATCAACACAATCGACCAATCGAGTATTTTCAAATTCTTTGTTTTTAATTTAAAGTTCTTAAAAAATACAACGTTTTTGTTGGTAGTTTAGATATCACAACCAAAATACTGGACGTAAGTATCATTATCATCAAATCGCTCTGACAGCAGGGATTTCCTTGATTGCTTGTCTTCATCCATCCCAATCATTCATCGTTTCTAGGAATTCCTCCGACACTACATGAAGTGTCCACACGGAGCTGATATAAATAAGTTCTTTCTGGTCGGCCAACACTGGCACGTCTTTGTGTTGAGGTCTGTGGAAGAACGTCACTTAGGAGTTCGTCCTTGCTTTTTCAGATGTATCCCGCATACCTTGTTCGTTTTACTTGAATCGTCGAAAGCACTTGGGTTAGTATAGGGCACTTTCTTCGCCCCCTCGACTCAGACATAAGGAAAATGATAAGAAGACTAGAACGTCTTCACTTAAAGATCCTAACAAGAAAATACTCCGCGGTCGTCAACAAAACATGCTTATATATATGCCCTAGTGGGTAGAGTGTTCGCCAGTGGTCCAAGAGACCTGGGTCCAACCCCTGGTCGCGTCATACCAAAGACTCTAAAAATGGTACTTGATACCTCCTTGCTTAACACTCAGCGATATAAGGTACGTATCAAGGGTAAAGTGGAGCAATCCAGGGAAAGGAGTAGCACCCTCCCCTACACCTCGGTGTAGTAGCTATTGAATAGGAAGCCTTCTGGTTGCCCTCGACTATGGTCGCCAACCTTATTATTCTAATTAGAAATAATTGTAATTAGAAATAATCCAAGATTTAACAATCTTTCTTTCTTGTTTATAATGCTGTGAGCATGGATTTCGCCATTCGTCTCCAACTTCTATCACTTCCGGCAGGTCTTATAGACTACATCCTGTGTCCGTACAGAGCTGTTTTAGATAAGTTATTGTTAGTCGGCCAACACTTGTGTGAAGGGGTCCATAGGAGAAAGTCGCTTATGAGTTCGTCCTTACTTCTCCCGCAGTGTACCGCATGTCTTGTCAGTCTTATTTGGATGGTTTTAGTGATGAGAGGTAAGTGTCCGTACAGCTTTTGTTTTGTGGGATGTTGCTTCCAGGATTTGTTCAATATGGCTCATAGCATTCTTATGCATTTCCCGTCTAGCCTTTTCTCTATATTCTTAGTCAGCATCCGTGTGGTGCATCCATATAGTAAAATTGACACAACCGACGCTTGGAAGAAATTGCGTTTTAATTTATCGGATAGGATTGATTTTCATATGATCGATAACCTATCGATAGCAGTTCATAGCTTTGCTAGTCGCATATTGATGTCACTTTCAGTAGATGAGACGTTGCTACCAAGGTATGTGAACTTGTCCGCTAATTTCAGAGAATCACCATCTAGAATGGAGTTGTCTTCTTTTTGATTAAAACGTATTCTGTTTTGTCTGCTTTTACATAGAGGCAATGCAACCTGCTGCCTGCTCCAGATTATGAAGCAGGGATTCAGCTTGGGTAGGTGTATTTGTAAGAAGTGCTATGTCATCTGCATAGTCTGTGTCCGTAATAGTTTCTGCGAGGTATCATCTGTTTCTTGCCTTTTTTAGTGTTAAGCCATTTTCTTTCATTAGAGCTATCGAAGTTGGAAGTACGTAGTCTAGACAGATTATGAACAGGGCGAATGTATCCCCTTGCAGAATACCAGCAACAATGTCAAAGAAGTCTGTGTCTCCATTCGGTGACGAACATTTACTTTCATGTTTTATAGAACATTATTAGGGATGTGACAGTCTATTTGGGGAGACTATTGGTAGAAGTATTTGTTTCATCTTACCGCTGTGTATGGAGTTAAATGCCTTGGAGAAATCTACAAATAAGAGTATCGCCTCAAGATTTTACGAACGAACTCCAAAAATTCGACAGATTGTAAGTATCTGTGATGTTGTCGATTGGTTTCTCCGAAAATTTCATTTTGATTCTTTCTAAGAGTTTTCTCAATTTCTAGTTCGATTTGTATTCTAACTAATATCTTATAATCTATAAAATTATAATCATGTTTGGATCCTTAGGCTGTTTCTTGATCATTATGTTTGATTTTTAAATTATGTTTTACAAATATCAGTTAATTTAAAATCACTGATGTGCTCATAAATACGTTTTTTGATTGTCCTGTAAGTTTCTTGTATGTAAAATTTGTGAAACATATTACAAAGGATGGCATATACGCTAGCTTTCGTTATAATTTGATTTTGATTTGATCATTGTCGTTCTTATTCATTATGTTCTCTGATGTGCTCAGGAATACGTTTTTTGATTGTTCTGTAAGTTTCTTGTATGTAAATTTTGTGAAACATATTACATGATATATACATATATATATATATATATATATACGAGGATCATTAAATAAGTTTCCAGACTTTTTCGTATGGGCACTTCTATTGATAGTACACACATGAATTTACTATGCTTTGCTTAGTGTAAGACATAGACGATAGATTGCTTAGAATGTCTGCTGTTACTGAAGGGTCACCCATCTACGAGGTGCATACGATAAGTTTCCAGACTTTTTTCGTATGGGCACTTTTATTGATAGTACATACATGAAACTCTAGTCCCCTTCGAAGTAATCTCCTACGGCTGCAATGCATTTGATGTACCGTTCCAACAACTTCTGGAAGGCCCCATCGAAGTCCTCTTGTGTGAGCATGACAATGACCTTCGTCATAGCCTCTTTCATCTCCTCAATTGTCTCATAACGACAGCCTCTGAGCATAAGGAATAAGCAAAAGTCACAGGGAACAAGGTCTGGACTATAGGGAAGGTGAGAAACTATCATGATGCCCATCTTGGTCAAATAGTCTGTGACAAGTATAGAGTTGTGGACTGGTGCATTGTCCTGGTGGAAATGCCACTGATCCGATTTGAAGAGTGTTGGCCTCTTCCGACGGAATCTCTTCCTGAACTCCCTTAAAACCTCAACATAGTATTCCTTGTTGACTGTCTGTCCAGTGGGAACCCAGTGCACGTAGAT
>OY757919.1:96932919-97000419 GCA_963585895.1 Sepioteuthis lessoniana | reverse complement strand
TTACTGGGGAGGTCTGTTTGGTATTTTTAAGGGCTTTCTTTTCTTGGGACGGTGATGAGTTTGTAAATTTAATGTTCAATAGAATTTTGGTTTCAGATTGAGATCTACTTTCAATTTGTTGATAATATTAAAAGATTAAAATAGTCATTATTGTTTGAATATATTTTGTTAATCCCCATCAACAGTGAGTATACTAGGCTGACCTTAAGATACCGGGGGTAGGAAGATTTAGAGGGGAGATAATTATGAGTATCGGCATGTTTCGCGTACAATGTTGTTTACAACTGACTATTTTCATCTCACTCTGTTTGTTTGTATCTGTGTGTGTCTACCCCATCTCTCTCTGGTGTTACCGGTTGCCACCTACGCGTAAATGCAAAGCTTTTCTTATGAACTGGGCACTCAGATAATCGTTAGCATAAAAGTATATATATATATATATATATATATATATATATATATATATATATATATATATATATATATATTGAGATGCTTCATATATATATATATATATATATATATATATATATATATATATATATATATATATTGAGATGCTTCAAGCTGGAATGGAAACACGAATGTAACTCTCCAACACCTGCAGCACTCATGCAGCCCCAGACCATGACATTCCCACCACCATGCTTGACTGTAGGTATCACACACACACACACACACACACACACACACACACACACACACACACACACACACACACACACACACATATATATATATATATATATATATACGTACGATAATATATATATGCATATACCTATACAGTGTATCACAAAAGTGAGTACACCCCTTACATTTCTGCTGATATTTAAGTATATCTCTTCATGGGAAAACACTGACAAAATGACACTTTGACACAATGAAAAGTAGTCTGTATGCAGCTTATATAACAGGGTTAATTTATTTCCCCCTCAAAATAACTCAAGATATAGCCATTAAAAGCTAAACCCCCGCCAACAAAAGTGAGTACACCCTTAGGGAAAGTTGTCAATATTAACATACACCATGTCAACTGTCAATATTTTGTGTGGCCACCATCAATATCAAGAACTGCCTTTACTCTCCTGGGCATAGAATTTACCAGAGCTTCACAGGTAGCCACTAGAATGCTCTTCCACTCCTCCATGGCCACGTCTCAGAGCTGATGGATATTTGAGACTTTGCGCACCTCCACCTTCCGCTTGAGGATCCCCCAAAGATGTTCTATTGGGTTCGAGTCTGGAGACATGCTTGGCCAGTCAATCAACTTTACCCTCAACCTCTTTAGTAAAGCAGTGTTCGTCTTGGAGGTGTGTTTGGGGTCATTGTCATGCTGGAACACTGCCCTGCGACCCATTTTCTGGAGGGAGATCATGCTCTGCTGCAGTATTTCACAGTACATGTTAGAGTTCATGTTTCCCTCAATGAAATGTAACTCTCCAACACCTGCAGCACTCATGCAGCCCCAGACCATGACATTCCCACCACCATGCTTGACTGTAGGCATGACACACTTATCTTTGTACTCCTCAACTGGTCGCCGCCACACATGCTTGAAGCCATCGTTACCAAACAAATTAATCTTCATCTCATCAGACCATGGGACAGGGTTCCAGTAATCCATGTGCTTTGTTGACATGTCTTCAGCAAATTGTTTGCGGGCTTTCTTGTGCACCTTCTGGGGTGACAGCCATGCACACCAATTTGATGTAGAGTGCGGCGTATGGTCTGAGCACTAACAGGCTAAACCCGCCCTCTTCTTCAATCTCTGCAGCAATGCTGACAGCACTTCTACGCTGATCTTTCAAAAAAAACATTTTGATGTGACGCTCAGCATGTGCGCTCAGCTTCTTTGGACAACCTACCCGAGGCCTGTTCTGAGTGGACCCCGCTCTTTTAAAACGCTGGATTATCTTAGCCACTGTGCTGCAATCTTCTTATAGCCTTGGCCATCTTCATGTAGCGCAACAATACGTCTTTTAAGATCCTCAGAGAGTTTTTTGCCTTGTGGTGCCATGTTGGAACTTTTAGTGACCAGTACGAGAGAGTGTGAGAGCTGCACTACAAATCTGAACACACCGGCTCCCAATGCACACATGGGCCTAGTAACACTAATGAGTCACATGACATTTTGGAGGGAAAATGTCAAGCAGTACTCAATTTGGACATTTAGGGGTGTAGTTTCTTAGGGGTGTACTCACTTTTGTTGGCGGGGGTTTAGCTTTTAATGGTTATATTTTGTGTTATTTTGAGGGGAAAATAAATTAACTCTGTTATATCAGCTGCACACAGACTACTTTTCATTGTGTCAAAGTGTCATTTTGTCAGTGTTGTCCCATGAAGAGATATACTTAAATATCTGCAGAAATGTGAGAGATGTACTAACTTTTGTGATACACTGTATATATATAATATAAAATATCATTAAATATATATATATGCATATTCATGTATGTATCATAACAGATATATAGCTATATATATGATAAAACATATATACACACATACACACACACACACACACATATATATATATATATATATAATGTACATATCATCATCATCATCTCGCGCTGGTAGCACGGATATCCCTGACCCTCTCTCGCCACTCCTCCCTATCGTTCATCGCCCTAGGTAGGTCTTCAGGACAACATCCTGTATCCTCACATAGCTGCTGAATGTACGTTCGAGCTGGTCGTCCTGCTTTTGCGCGGCCATGTGTGGGGATCCATAAGAGTACATCTCTTATGAGTTCATATATATATGCATATATATGCGTGTATATGTATATATATATATATATATATATATATATATGCATATATACATATATATACATATTTACATATATATTAATGCATATATATGTGCATATACATATATGTATATATATATACATATATATATATATATATATATTGCATGTATACTATATATTATATATTTACTCATATATATTCTATGTATCATTTATGTATATATATATGTGTGTGTATATATATATAATATATATATATATATATATATATATATATATATATATATATATATATATATATATATATATATATTCATTGTATGTATATTTATGTTATCTCTGTACATACGTATGTATATTGTGTGCAGACTTAAATCTATATGCTAGATTGCGGCTTTAATGTAACATAGTTCAAACTGACCTTATACTTTTAAGTTCACTTTTGTACTAATTCCCTTGGAAAACTTACTGAAATCTCTCACCATACCAGCTATAGGTTAAACATATCACTGCTGTTCTTCTATTAGGATGGCTTTGGCATTAAATAACCCATGAAGAATGATATGCTAGAAACTAAATCAAACCCTAAAAGAATAACGCTCGTATATATAACGTCTCCTTACAGTTAAAATAATTTCCCTTATTTATTGAATGATCGTCGTATCATGGGAATTATTAATGAGTTTAAAGTTTAATGGAAACAAAACTTTTCTGTGATTAAGTCTGGAGTAAAAAAAATAATCCTGATTCAGGTGTTTTTTCTTTTATCGGAAAATGTTTCTAAAATGACACATGTAAAGAAAATCACAAATGATGTTTTTATTTCTGATAGGTAATACGTGGTGCCTTCAATAAGTTTCCAGACTTTTTTGTACAGGCATTATGAAATGACTGACCAATTTTTATGATTTCAGGTTCAAATGAACAGCTACAACAGCAATTGGAATACACCCTACTAAAACCTGATTGTCACAGCTGGTGAATTTCAAAAATGCAATCTGAAACTTTAGAAGAACGATATGCAATAAAATTATGTTTTAAACTTGGAAAAAATGATGCCACAGAAACGTATGGAATGCTTCAGACTGCTTTTCGACCATCTTGCATGAATCGAGCAACAGTTTTTGAGTGGCATAAGAGATTCAAGGAAGGCAGGGAGTCTGCGAGGGATGATGAGAGGTGTGGGAGGAGTAAGGAAGTCAATCCACCACAGTTGATTGGCCAAAGGGTTAGGGTTAGGGTTAGGGTTACTATGTTGAGGTTTTAAAGGAGTTTAGGAAGAGATTCTGTCGGAAGAGGCTAGCACTCTTTAAATCGGGTCAGTGGCATTTCCACCAGGACAATGCACCAGTCTACAACTCCATCCTTGTTACAGACTATTTGACCAAGATGGGCATCAAGACAGTTGCTCACCGTCCCTATAGTCGAGACCTTGCTTCCTGTGACTTTTGGTTATTCCCTAAGCTCAGAGGCTGTTGTTATGAGACACTTGAGGAGATGAAAGAGGCTGTGACGAAGGTGATTGACACGCTCATACATGAGGACTTCCATGGGATCTTCCAGAAGTTGTTGGAACGGTACAACAAGTGCATTGCAGCCGTAGGAGATTACTTCGAAGGGGACTAGAGTTTCATATGTGTACTATCAATAAAAGTGTCCATATGAAAAAAGTCTGGAAACTTATTTCATGATCCTCGTAAATCTCAGCTTTCAATGGAGTTTAAAGTTTAGTAGTGCACTTTATGTACAATATCACCCATACCAACAAAATCAATAAAAAAAGTTAATTTTCTTTTCAACCAGAGGGGTGCCCGTGACGTTATGACTCAAGTGCTTAGAATACTGTCTCGAAGTTAGCGAGTTCGAACCCGAGTCTCGCTATTATGTTTTCTTTCGGACTAATATCCTTGAGAAAAAGTATGAACATTCCTATCCCCTCAAGTATGAGTTAAATTGTATCTTTTCTGTTCTTCTGTTGCTTTGGCATTAAATAACCCACGAGGGTTGATATGTCATGAAACCACAGAAGCCAAACCAAAGATACCAGGATTTAATTATTTCTAGTAAAATGATTAACCATTAAAACGGATATCATCAGTTATTATTTACTATCAAACTCTACACCACTAAACCACTCATACAAGAAAAAAAAAGTTATTTTAGCTTGAATACAGGGGGACCCACCAAAAAAAAAAAACAGAACCTATAAACTTTTTTATTACTTCTACAAAAATAAGTCAAAAATATATGGGTACTGTTTTTTTTTTTTTTGGTTACCCTGTATATATTGACTATAAACAATGAAATATACTTTTTGCGTTTGGATGTGATTATTTTTCGGCTCCTACATATTCATATTTGTGGTTACGGAGCTTCAATGCTGTAGAGTTCGGCAATTAATAATTGCTAATAAAACCTGTTTTGATTGCATAATGTCCCGTTAGAAATGAAATATTTCTGGTATCTCTGACTTAGAAGAAAGTTAACTTTTTATGAAAAAAAAAATGTTATGTGTAATGCAGTACATAGAGAGTAGCTTAGCGTTACGGTTATCTCTTGAGGAAATGGAATCGGCACCCAGAGTTCAAACCCTGGACCGAGCCGTTTGCGTTTCATTATCCACTGATTATTTTAGGAAAGGCATGAATCTATCACTTCTCTTCCCAACTACGGGTAAATGGTAGGACAGACTGGGTTCTGTAGCCATAGTAAGGCAACCAGTCTAAGAGAAGGTAAACGCAAATTTCAGACCAGCAGTACTCTGCCGGATAATGAACCTTATGTTACATCCTGCTTGTAACGAAGTGGTTAGATAAATATATACGCGGAGAACAGCTAAGATTTTTAATAAAGGGTCTTATGAGTTGCATATAAACAGATTTTCTTTGTAGGGTGACACATTGAATTCTGTGAGCAGTTTCAGTGGCTATAAGTCCCAGTTTATGGAGGGGCCCGTGTTGTAATGGTTATCGTCGCAGGAAATGGACACGGTGACACGAGTTCAAATCCTGTACGAGACTGATTGCATTTCACATTGCACTAATACCCTTGGGAAGGGTATGAATTCAATTATTCTCCCTCCAGCTATGGGTAAATAGTAGGGCAGACTGATTTCTTCAGCCTTGGTGAGGCAACTAGTCTAGGAGAAGGAAAACTCTGAATTCAAACCTGCTAAACTCCGCTTAAAAATTGACCTTGTGTCATATCCTGCCCGAGCAGAGGGGTTGGTAAATATGATGTCCTAGTATAGAACAAAGCCTCAAAGTTTCAAGAATCTTTGTATTAGTCGGTATGATATCCGAAACAATGGGTAAATTGTAGTGCAGACTGGGTTCTTCAGCCTTGGTGAGGCAACTTGTCTAGGAGAAGGAAAACCCTGAATTCAAACTCGTTAAACTCCGCTTAAAAATTGACCTTGTGTCATATCCTGCCTGAGGGGAGGGGTTGGGTAAATATGATAAAATCCAAAACAATAAACATCTGACAAGAATTGATAACAATTATATCTTTTCTCCTCCACTCAAATTAATTATTTCCATGGCCATTGATATTATTTATCAATCATTTTTGCTTTATCATCGTTCCATATTTTTTGCACATTCTTCGGTCAATGTAACGAGAAGTACTGTCTTTCGAACCACTTCATTGAGAGGATTTTCAGGAATCACTCAAATTTTACTTACCGTATTTGTGGGAGATCATCCACTTAAATATATTTACTAAGCTTTGTTTGGACCCGAGCTGCTCATACCTTTTAATTGATGCCCCTCTTGTAACCAAATTTTAATTTCCATTCGTTCCTATTAATTTAACTGAATATGAATTTAATAAACATTACTAATGTACCCGAGTTTAATTCAATTTACACAAGAAAAGAAATAGTAAACAATAAATGCTTCTTTAATTCTTGAGTTATTTCTAATGGGAATATTGGGTTTGGTTGGCTCTGAGGAAATTACAAATATTAGTTTGCCAGTTTGAGTGTTTGAGCTGCAAATCACTATGTTCTATGTTGCTTTATTGTTCGCTTTGTATATAATCATCATCATCATCTTGTCGTGTCATCAGCACGGATATCCCTGACCCTCTCTCGCCACCCCTCCTTTCCAGCAGGTCCTTAGGGCTTCACCCCGTATCCTCACAGAGCTGCTCTATGTAGGTTCGAGCTGGTCCCCCTGCTTTTGCTCGGCCATGTGAAGGGGTCCATAGGAGTACATCACTTATGATCTCGTCCCTATTTCTCCAGCAGTGTCCTGTATGTCTGGTTCGTCTAACTTGGATAGTTTTTGTGATGGGTGGTAGGTGGCCGTACAGCTGCTGCTTCGTGGGGTGTTGCCTCCAGGACTTGTTCAATTTTGCTCGCAGCATTCTTGTGTAGTTGCCGTCGAGCTTTTTCTCCAGCCGTTTAGTTAGCGTCCATGTAGTGCAGCCATATAGTAGTATCGACACGATTGTCTGGTACAAACTTAGCAAAACTAGTAAAATGGACTCAACAGTTGCACAAACCTTGGGATATTTTACAACAGTTTTTTCGTTCATCCAGTAATATCCAATCCCTTTATATGTATGTACACCTCACTTCAAGATCGAAAGCCATTAAATAAATTCTTCTTTGAGAAAGTTGTCTAAATTTGCTTTCGACTTCAATATCAAATTATATATACAGAAATTTCCATGTAAAGAAGATCCTTAAATTGAACTTCTCGCAAATTCTTAAAGTTGTTTATATAGATAAACAAGTCGCTATCCAAAACATTTTTATTTGCTTTATGGAGGATGAATTTATAAAATGCTAAAAGTTGCATTTGATCTAAAGTAGATTCGTATAATCAAAGTTTTGCTTGGAATGCTTAAATAGTAAGCAAATCTGCAGGGATTTATTAATAAAAACAAGAAAATTCACCCTCTGTGGGCCCCAATGTTTTTATTCACGTTCAGAGTGAATTTCTTTGTAAAGCTCGGGTTTAGACTCTGAAAAGGTTACAGATTGTTCAAAATACCAGATATTCAGGACTAGTAACCCATTTCAGTGTATCAAGTATATTTGGTTTGTGAAGCCTGGTATACCTGAGTGATCCCAATCGATGTAGTGATCAGGTTGGATATTGTTCGTTCTCAATGATCAAGTGGAAACCTGTTTTCAGCGTGTTTTATCCGTAAATAAAGAAACAAATCTTCCTCTATTAAACTTTGTGAGACATTTTGAGTTGTTTTACTAGAGTGAGTCTAAAATTCTACAATATTTTGGTAGTACGTGATAGTTTGCAGCGCGTACATCACATGACCGAAGCAGTTCAAGCTGTCAAAGGTACCTGTTTTGGTTAGTAGTATCGTGATAGATGGTGCGTTGACATATTGTGTATTGCTTCATTGCGTGGGTGACTTGAAAGCTGCCCAGATGGACAAGCAACGTTGTCTAATAGGAAATTTATGTTCTACAAACTCGAACTAGGCAAGCTAACAAAAACGTTTTGTAATGGAAAAAGTGAAAGAGCAGTTGATTAGAGTATATTGAGCAGGTGGTTTAATAAATTTCGCTCGGGTTGCAAGAGACTCAACCATCAAGCAAGGTCATTGTGGATTTTGAAGCTGTGCTCCAAGCAAAGGAGGTAAATCCGGTAAGTATTACTAGGAGAGTGTCAGGCGAGCTCGACATATCACAGTTCGGTGTAGTCCTTCACCTTTATGACCTCAGCAAATAATCTGGAGTAGTCAAATGTGTAACTAAAATATTGCAAAACTTTTGACTCACCCTAGTAATTCAAGCATACACTCATATAGATACTTTTTTCTTTTAGAAAATAATGTTATATTGAAATGAATAAATGAATAAATAAAAATGATAAGACAGTTTTTTTTAAATATTTTCACATTTTTAATTTTTTTTTGTTTTTTTCCTTTCTTTTTTTTCGTTATACACAGAATTCACTGAACAACACACGGGATTTTGATCCGAAGAGTGTTTAATGGGCCAGTCAAACACAAGCCCTCCCCAACCCTATCAAAAAAATAGTTTCAGTTGAGAAGAATGACAAACTAAAAGAAAAATTGAGAAAAAGTTAAAAAAAAAAAAAAGATAAAATAAATAAAACAAAAATAGAATGAAAATGAAAACGAAAAAAAATATATAAAAATCAAACCAAAAAAACCCCGAACAAATGGAAAACATTAAAAAAAAATATGAACTGACTTTTTCCGACAATAATTTTTAATACTAATTCTACAGTTTTTTTTTTTTTTTTTGTCTGAGCTGAGACGGGGCATCTTTACTATTATACATTGATTCAGACCAATTTCTTTGTCTTTGTTTTCCATATCCCAACATTCCGGCCGATGTACCATCCGGACTTCTTTCGCTTTGAATTTCTGAGAGGAGGTACTGTTATTATACATTGATTCATTCGGAACTGGTCTTTGTTGTTTTTGGCACCTATACTCTTCGGCCTTCTTCGGGTATGTTGTTACATTAACTAGCCTTGAAAAAAGCAACATATATCCGATATTCATCTTGTCCAGTCGGTAGGTAAGCATAGATATCAATTGCATACTGAAATCATTAATCAAGAAATAACAGGAATTAGATTTTAGGCTCCAAAAATATAATCACCTGAGTATTCTTTGGGATATCGACTATGGATAAACGGGGTCAAAGTTCATCTAGAAGTCGTGAGTTCAATCTTTGGGTAGGGTAGAGCGTTGAGTCAATCATCATAATTGATGTGTTTTGAAATTTCTCTAAGGGGCTACACCAAACATGACAAAATTGGAAATGAGAGTAGTATGCTGCCTCCGTATGGATTAAATAAAGGGTTTTTGTTTAACATCCCCAAAAGGCTACCAAACGTGTCTCATACCCGAATAAAGCCGAACAGAACAGCAGCCGAAATGTCAGAAATATAACAGCAAAGATCTGAATAAATCACTGTACATTACTATTATTTTACCCTCTTCTATATATGTGTGTGTATGGGTTTCATATATAAATGCTTTAAAGTAAATGGCCTACCAAATGTGGGGTATGTACACTAGGTGCGTGTACTCTGGGTGCCATATACGCCTGTTTCTTTTTAATTTATTCTGGGGGGTCAAAAAAGTAGTATTTAATTAAAAAAAAAAAAAGAATTACGCAATTTAGCTGAGTCTAGTTGACAGATCTCAGCAGTGAAGGACCCAACGAGGAACGAACGCACATCGCTATCAAGTTGGGGGATAAGATGAGCATCTCACCATCGTGTCACGGTGAGCAGCTGTTTTATGACCCAAGATATTCCTTCTTCCTTTTTGAAATTACTCAAGTAATAAACTGCTACTGAATCGTCGAGAAAGCCAAGAACAATGAAAGTAAATAAATAATATGCCAAATTTAAAATCGAAAAGGAGAGTATCTTTTAAATTAGAAAAAAAAAAACACAACAAAAAACAAAAAGAAAACAAAAGAAAACAAAAAGAAAACAAAATAGGAATTAATAAAGTTTTTCCTATTTTTTTCACATCACACTATCAGCCGTTTTCTTTAGGATAAAATAATAATAATAATAATAATAATAATAATAATAATAATAATAATAATAATCAATACTGCTCACAACTTAGTAAAACCAAAATATAAACATCTGTGTTGTTATAAACTAATCCTTTCCTTGATATGGCACATAGACCCCAGGTTGCTTACAGTACTTACTTAAGAGGTCACCCCATCTAAATACTAAACATATTCACTTCGGCAAGTAACCGAGCTTTCTACATGACTTGATCATAAATTAAGAATTGTATTAATGACTAATTAACAAATGATGATATTTATAAGATAGTAAACGAAACGCTTGGAGAAAAAGCTTGATGCAAACTACATAAGTGCCGTTTTGAACAAATCTTGAAAGCAGAACAGCTGTTGGTTGGCCACTCACCTCCAATCTCAAAAACCATCCAAATAAGACAAGCATGACATGATGTCGAAATTAGGACGAACGCATAAGCGACGTTCTCCGATGGACCCCTACATATGGACACACCAGTGTTAGCCGACCAGCAAAAACTTACATTCATAAACTTTATGCAGACACTAGGCGTTGTCTTGAGTACTTATCAAGAGCTATGGCCGATAGGGATAGATGGTAAGAGAGAATCTTAGGAATCCGTACTGTCGACATGCCTTGATGATGATGATGAATATTATTGCCAATTATTATACATTTTTGATTTGTACTGCTTTCATCTTGAATTCAGTAGCTTTTTATCATAACGTCTCGATCATTGTTGAAACTCACATCACCTGCAAAGGATGTGATTTCGAATCATACTGATGACTTTATTTATTTATTTATTTATTCATACAGCTTACAATCTTTAATTTTCATTGATTTTTAAAAATTAATTACCCCCTTATCCTCCCAGCTATGGGTTAAATAGTACCATGACTGTTCCTCTCGAAAGATGGCTTTGGCATTAAATAACCAATGGTTGATATGTCATTAAACAAAGAAACCAAACCAAACCAAACCAAAAATTAATTAATTTAGTTATAAAATAAACGTGCTATAGACTAGACTCTAAAAAGTATTTTATAATATCACTTGAAAGTGAAAGTAAAAACTTAAGATCAATGCTGATGGGGTCGAGGATTAAAGATGTGAGCAGTCTTTAAAAAAACAAAACAAAAAAAAACAAACAAACAAAAAAAAAAAAAAAAACGGAGAAGGCCTGCACAAGATCTGTATCTGAAATCCTGGCTTTTCCTGGGCTTCAGCAGTGAACACTGACAGTGGTGAGAAATATGAAAATCTCAAACAGATCCCAAGAAACATATTTACAGTATAATCTTTGCTTGACATAAAGCCTTAAACGTGGGACACTGAGTGAGGCATGGACTCTCTAGAAAAAAATTTGCAACTATGTCTGTGAGGAAGCAGACCCCACAAAAGAGTTTTACATTTATCAAATTAGTGACGATAGTTGCATCCATGTCAAAATGAACAAATTTAATTCAATTGTTTTTTTCCCCTTTTTTTAGAAATTGCTTTGTATAATTGGATCGAAAGCAACGTTGTTTAGAAGGGCATAAAAGTAGTTATTTAAATCAATCTAGCACAAGGCCAGAAGTATGTGACACCCAGTGAGACTCACTAACAATGGTTTAGCTCAACAACCATTACAATATGTGAAACGTCCAAAGAAATTTTCAGGAAACAGTTGCATTTTCGAAGCAGCAGAAATAACATTAATCTTCGTATTTACTAGACATTGCTTTGTGCAGCACAATGCCAATCAGAAAAAAAAAGAAGATAGTGTTGCACCAATTTTCAACGTGGAGAGGGCCTGCCTGTATTACAAAATCCTGACTTTCTCCAGGACTCGAACGTTGACGTTTGGCACTAAACTGAAGTACATAACTACTTCAGGATTTATCTGTATTTACTAAGCTTACTTTTTGTTTGGGATTAAATTGTGTAAGAAATGATGGGAGTTGAATTCAGTACAACAGGAATGGTCTGTGGGGGTAGCCTATTAACTAATACTCAACGACAAAGCGCTCATAATTATTTAGTCTGGTACGAGGCTAAAATTGTGGAGCACCCAGAGGATCGTTTTCATATCAACAGGAAGTATTTGCGAGGTTAGGTTGAAGATAATTCCTGTTGTAATGTAGACTATTGCACCACGGAGAGTTTCATCTCTTAACTTTTTGAAAAATGTATTTCTTATTATAGCCATTTTCATTTCGATTGAAGATTACTTTTTTTTGTTCGTAAGCCTTTCACAACCCTGATTTTTGTTGGAAGAGTCTTTAAACAGCCGTTAAAATGTTAACTGTGAGCGTTAAAAGACTGACTAAATGATCAAGATGAATTTTGATTCGTTTTAATGATTCGATTGTATTTGTCCTTTCTAAAATTTGTTGAAAATACCTTTGGAACAATACCGGAAATTGAATAAGTTATCGGTCTTTGTTCTTATTTCGAAAGCTCATCCCATTCAGATATTACAAAGAAATAATAATAATAATAATAATAATAATAATAATAATAATAATAATAATAATAATAATAATAATAATAATAATAATAATAATAATAATAATAATAAAAATAGTAATAAAAAGTAATTTAAAATGGAAGAAAACTTTTCTTGTCTACGATAGCAAATTCTATCAGGTGGCCTTGAAAAGAAATTAATAATGATTTTAATGACTAAGATGGGAATGTAATAATGTTGAATTTTAAAATGTAATAATGTTGAATTTTAAAATGTAATAATGTTGAATTTTAAAATGTTTATCTGACTGATTAAATTTTGTTAAAATCGTTGCCCCTTTTTCATGCTGATCTCATTCTTACATCTGAAACAACATCCTCATTTTCTCCCGACTCGTAAATGTCACAGAAAACCACCCAAATATTTGTTTTTTTAAAGCCACCAGTATTGGTAGATAAACGTTGATTCTTTTCTTTAAAATCGTACATTTTGTCAAATGCCTTTTCTTGCTTTTTGATGAGGACAAAAAGTTAATAGTCTTTAAAAGATGTATTTGTTCATTATGTCTTTGAATAATAATAATAATAATAATAATAATAATAATAATAATAATAAAACCCCCAGAGAAACGAATGATGGACTGCCTTGACGTAGGGAAAAAAACGTGTGTTGACTGAAAAAAAAATGCTTATTCATGAGTCGAAGGAAAAATGCTTTCTCTTAAATGTGCTTTTAGAAAGAAATATAATCTTTATCAGTGGGAGAAGAGAGTATCTGAAAAAGGGTCAGAAATAAATGTTTGTGAAGAAAAAAAAAGAGAAAAATGTTCAAAATTGAATAAATAATAATAATTATAATAATAAAAAATAAAGTTAATGATTGAGTGGCCCACATAACCAAATAGTTTTGTCTTAAAGAAAGCTTGAATAAATAGAGACGTTGCTGAACCAGAAAAAAAAAAGAAATAAAGGAATAATAATAATAATAAGTGAGTGGGGGTGTGGGCAAGATAAAAAGAGAAGGATTTGATTGAAAAGACAAAAATGGTCGGTTTTTTTTTGTTGTTTTTTGTTGCTTTTTGCTTTTTTTCCAAAATTGACAAGAATGATCAAAATCTGCATTGGTTAACCGCAATTGCAGACGGTTGCAAAATGGCGCCGATGCAGATAAACTTTGGCGCCATTTGCAATTATAAGTATGCAAAATGGCGGAAGATGGGGGTGGGGAAGATACAAAGACTCTGCCTGTATCGATCATATGATGGCACGGACACCAGCAAAATTGTTCACGTCAGTCTTTTTTGTTTTTTTTTTTTTTTTTTTTTTGAAATTGTAGATCATTTCGACATTTGTTCTTTGTAATTTTTGTAGAAGTTTAAAAAAAAAACAACTTTTTTAATCTTCCCCTGAAGTTAGAGTTTTGACGAAATGTCTCTTCGCATCTTATATAGATTTATGTTGTTTTTTATCATTTTAAAAAATCTTTCTGCATATATATATATATATATATTTTTTAATTATTTTGTGTTGCTTTCTTTCGTTTTTTCTTTTTTTGTCTATCGAACGAATCCAGGTACTACCAAGTTCTGCCGTTCAAAATATAGGGTGAGGTTCCGTTGAGGCTCGGATTTGGAAACGCTAGTCCGTGGTGCAAGTGAGATTGGGACATGTTACCAGCATTCAAACTGGTTGTGCCCAGGCCGCTGTTTGTTGTCTGCTGTTGTTGTAACTTCGACACAGAGCTAGCAACATGTTGGGGCACCTGCAATGAGGCGCTACCATTTCCGGACGAACCCCCAGATCCTGAGTTCGAAACCTGGTGCCCTCCATGCCCTCCGGACTGTTGCTGTTGGCTACTGCTCCCAACTGAAGCGCCCGTGTTTTGACACTGGGAACTGTCTCCTCCACTACCTGAAGTGCAGGGTTTGCCATCTTTCACCAGCACCGGTACGGCCACTCGACGGGGTGATGACTGACATCGGTTCTGTACACTTTGTTGTTGGTTCTGGCTGTTCTGTTGTGTTTGAGTTTGTTGTTCCATTTTTTCCTTATCTTTCTGTTGGCGTTTGCACTTATAACGATGATTCTGGAACCAGATTTTTACCTGAAATACAGACAAAAAAGCAATACATTAATACCTACTAAGCTGATTTAAAGATATTTAGGGATGAATATGATCTGTCTAATTTACCGATATACGTACATACAAACATATATATATATACAGAGAGAGAGAGATAGAAATGGTAGATTTTAGTGAATCTGATAAGATGATGAAAATAAGTGGAAAAGTGGTTAAATCAAACACTTACAACGGCTTTAGTAGTAATATTTCGTTCTTTTTTTTTTTTTTAAAGAGGAACTTCTTCAGATTAAAATTTTTTCAGAGTTTTTCTACATCAAATTTTTAGTTTTAAATTCTTCCTTGAATAAAGAACGAAATATTACTACAAAACCCATTGTAAGTGTTTGATTTATCCACTTTTCCACTCATCTTTAACATATATACACACACACACACACACAAATCAATCCCAACACACACATACACACACACCAATCCCAATAAACTAACATACATATACACCAATCCCAATACGCACAAATACAAATCCCGATATACAAACACACACACACACACCAATCCCAATATACATACACGCAAAAATCCAAATATACATGCACTCGCCAATCCCAATATACAGACACACACACACACACACCAATCCCAATACACACACACACACACACACACACACTAATCCCAATATACATAAACACACAAATCCCAATACACGCTCACATACACACCAACCCCAATACACACACACATACCAATCCCAATATATACACATAAACACACACATACCAATCCCAATATACGCACACACACGCACACACTCACCAATCCCAACTCACATACACACATCAATCTAAATATACATACACCTACACACTAACCTCCCCGTACGAGCAGGATGCAACACAAAGTTGATTTTTAAGCAGAGTTTAAGAGGTTTGAATTCAGAATTTTCCTTCTCCTAGACCGGTTGCCAAACCCAGCTTAAAGAACACACTCTGTCCTACTATTTACTTATACCTGGAAGGAGAATAGTTCCGCAATAGTTTTAGCAATAATTAAAAAAAATGTAAAAAGCAAACAGCGTCATCCAGGATTCGAACTCTGCTGAGTCTATTTCTTAAGAAGATAACCATTACACTATGAGCGCATAAAATTCAATCTAATCTGGTATAAGACCAAATTGTGAAAATACAAACGAAAAGCAACATTATAAATTGTAGTACCATAACCAAAAAATCCGGCAAAGCACTGTGCGTGACATAAGGAACCACTGGACAGCTGTTTCGACCTTATTAGATCTTATCATTAGTGTATACCGGGATCTCCATCACTGGAGATCAAACCCGCTTGTGTGCGATGTAGACCAGTAGTTCAGTGGTAGAGTTTCGGCTGTACATTCTGTGTTCGCTGGTTCGATCTCCAGTGGAGCAGATCACAGTATACACTGCTGATGAGACCTAATAAGGTCGAAAAAGCTATCCAGTGATACCGTATATAACGCTCAGTGCTTGCCGGATTTTCTGGTCATGGTAATTCAATTTATTACATAATTCCTCAATTTAAAAAAATGTATGAAAAGCAACATTTTAATACGTTCTCAATTGATTTAGAAATATATAGGAATGAATGTTATCTTGTTGTCTAATTCACCGATTTAAATATTGATATTTTAATTATTTTTCAATTAAAAGGAGAACATATTTTTGACATTTCCTTTGTGAATAATGTAGTGTTGATCATTCAGTTGAAATTTTATTGATGGTTACGACAGTTTTAGGCAAATAAAAATACTTTTAACTCGTAATCTCCGTCTTTCTGTCAATACAGGTTGAAGCCTTAGTTGTGGAAATTTGGACTCAATTGAAGAGAGAGAGAGAGAGAGAGAGAGAGAGAGACGAAATATCGGTGACAACCATTTTCTCGAGTTGTAAGCTGCGATAAACATTTTTATACTTCCCGCTGATTTTGAATAAGTATGAGTTACCTCGCTTGATTTTCTCTGCGAGTTTTTTTTTTAGCCGACCGAATAATTCAGTAGAAGCATTTACGTAATCACTTTTTTAGATTAGTTTTTCTCTTAAATAATTTGACCAATGAGAAGACCGCCCCCTAAAAAAAAAAAAAAAAAAAAAAAAAAAAAAAAGACAAAACAAATCCCAACCCTCTTCTCTCAAAGAAGTCGTTTTACGTTCTACGACAGATCGAATTGGGAATGGACGAGTAGTTCAATTTAGAACAGTTTTGTTCAATTTTTTTTATTTCAAGTATTGTTCCAATTAATTTTTGACAAGGTTTTCTTTCGTCTTGTTTTATTGCTGCTTATTGAAACTTTCATGTCATTTTTATATTCTACGACAATTAATTAATGGTCGTAGAGTATAAAAACGATCTGAACATTGCATATTGCATGGATTGGAATAGTAGCCAACGACGAGGTTTGAAATTGAACTGCATATCATTGGAACATGTACCAAGTTTTAAAAGGGAAATCTATCCAAGAATTTTTTCTGGGCTTGTAAATCGACCATTACCAATCGTGGTCAATATGTAATTACTTCAGCCACCAAGACAGCTCCAGATTTATATATATATATATATATATATATATATATATATATATATATATATATATAAATTTAGGATCACGTAAACGTAGTCAACAGTCAATTTCTTATCTATCTGTTCATCAGACTATGCTCTGTCATCGATATTGATCATCCTTTATTTATGAATATACCCAACTAACTACCTAACTAACTATATATATATATATATATAATTACAAGGATCTATGATTTCTAAACACATTTTGTAGATAAATCAGTCATTTGTTTACATACAGTTAAATGAAAAAACTGTTCTATTTAGCATAAGAATTCAGTTTAGCATAAGTACAATGTTTAAAAGTCAAACAGTTCTATTTAACCCATAGGTAGGACTCTATCAGGTGTTACCACTACGGAGCAGAGTGGACCTGTGAACGATGACAATGAAGGGGTATTTAGTATTCCCCAAAGCTCCAGTATTACTTAAGCCTCACCATCAGATTGTTTAGTGTCCTATCCAGGACACTCATTGGGGGAGTCTTACCCTTCTGCAGAGATACAATCGATGTATTTTACAGCTCCAGCCGACTGGGTCATTGTCTATTGGCAACAACGCAAATATTTCATATAAATAGGTGAAGGTTTGTGTAGATCCAGCTGTACTTTTTTTGGATGTGCTGATAACATAAGACTTGTGAATGAGAGTGACACATTTGTTTTGAATTCAGGGTCTTTCCATCCACGTGACCAGTTACCATACCAAGGTGACAGAACCTAGTCTGTCCTACTTTTTTACCTTTAGCTCGGGAGAGCTGAACCCATGCCTTCGGAAAGGGCATTAGCGGAGACCATTTTCTTATTCTTGCACACTGACACAAACACATACATACATACATATACATTTACATACACACGTATATATCCACAGAAACACACTTGTATACATTTATACATACACATATATATATGCACACACTCACGTATACATTTACACACACATACACGTGTACATTTACACACACGTATATATGCACACACACACATACGCGCGCACACGTATATATGCACACACACACATACACGCACACACACTTATATATATACGCAAATGTACATACATGCGATATATATATGCATGCACATATATACATACAGACAAGCACATATATAGATATATACGCATACAAATATATACACCCATACATATATATATATATATATATATATATATGTATGTGAGTGTATATGTATATGTACATATATCAATATATATTTACCCAACCCCTTCCCACCACTAGGATGCGATACAGGGTCAATTTTTAAGTTTTTAAGTTTACTTGGTTTGAATTCAGTTTTCCTTCTCCCAAACTGGTTGCCATAAAAAGGTTATAGAGTCCAATTTGCCCTACTATTTATCATTAGCTTGAGGGAGAATAGTTGGATTCCCACTTTTCTCAAGTGTATCAGCGATAAATGAAATGCAAACAGCCTCATCCAGGTTTGAACACGGATCGCCATGTCCATTTTCTTACGACAATAACAATTACACCACGAGCGCATAAATCTATTAGTTCCCATATCTCTCAATATAAGTGACGTGATGTTTAGCATGCTAGGTTAACGAGTCATCGTTCGTGAGTTCAATTCTCATTGGGTCCTTTATACTTGTGCCAGGACTAGGTTGAGCTTGTTCAAAGGTAAGTCACGTAGTTTAATGGTCAGCAGGCTATGCTAAGAAAACCATTTTTATGAATTCGATTCACACAGGTTGCCCCAAACTACTGTCCTTGTGCCAAACTAGCCCCAGGTCAGTAAATAAGTATATGCATATATGCTTGCATTTATTTTCACGGCGCACATACAAACTTTTTTTTCATAGTTGTATAAAAGGCCCCCCCGCCACTCGACGGCCAAAAAAGCCAAAAAAAAAAAAAAAAAAAAAAAAAAAAAAAAAAACACACAAAAAAACAACAACAAAAAACCAAAAAAACACAAGAACGCCTCCCTTCCACTATGTCATAATAGTATTTTTTTTTCGCAGAGAATTTCGTTGGAATTCATAAAATGTTTGTTTTGTTGAAATCGAAATAATTAAATCAGAATTCGTTTTTTTTTCTCTTTTATCGTTTTAGATGCTTTTGTTTGTTTACCAACAGGATTTTTTTTAATGACATAAACTTGTGGAGGTAAGGTTTGTTTCAGTTGTGTGAGCAACATCCACCCCTGCCGTGCGGCATTTCAGCAAATGGTGGGTGTATGGGTGGGTGGTAGGTTAGGTTTTGAGGGGTGGGGAAAGGATGTAGAAGCAGCAAATAAGTGGAATCCTTTGTTTGGACACTCAAGTAGAAAACTTAGTTACATGCACACCTGACTATATTTGTGCAATGTTCTTGCCGAGACGAACCTCAGTTGAGTCGTCCGCATTGGCCGGTTGTTTGTGAGCGTCGGTAGTGATGGGAGCGTAACCCACAACCCTCACCACTACATCTCAACCCCGGTGACGGTGACCATCACCTGCAGCGAACACATCCTAGCATACACTTACATATAAACACATTACTTTTCTCTCTCTCTCTCGTATATATTAGGCTGATGCAAAAGTACCCAGCGTCAACTTTGCACAACATTTAGGAAATCTTAGAAGTACCTGTTTGTAGAGTTTATCCAGTTTTTTTAATTGTTTGTGCAATCAGTCAAGTGCAGTAGGTCAATTAGAAGGAAAATTCAGAAACAATTTAAATGGATTTCACGTGAGCTTGAATATCTGTTTTGATTTTTTTTAATCAGTGGTTTTCAACATTATTCATATCTATCAAAGTTTATTCATATCTATCTATGACAGTCTGTAAATTATCAAAGTATGTTCATATCTATCTATCTATCTATCTATCTATCTATCTATCTATCTATCTATCTATTTCAGTTTATTTCTTATCTGTCTATGCATATATATATATATATATATGTGTGTGTGTGTGTACTCCTGTACATATGTATGCCCCTCTCCACTGAGACACACACACGCACATAAGAGACATAAATATACCTTTACACATACATAGAAGTAAATAAATCATACAACAAAATGCAACCAATGGGTTATACGATAAAGATTCGGAATAAAAAATGGAAAGCATTTCTGAAAGAGAACCGGTTGTCTATAAACACTGTATTAGTGATCTGGACAACGTGAAAATAATAGACCACAGCGAAGATTTTAGCCTTGAATATCTATTTTTTCTCCAATATACTGACAAAAGCACATCTTAAGTTGTCAAGCAAGTTTCTTATGTTACAAGCTCTCTAGAACTATTAACACGTTCCTCGATACAAACATTTTTATTTTGTTTCCATCTCAGTCAGTTCTTCACTATCCTGATATGCGTATCTCGTTAAAAACGTTATATATATATATATATATATATATATATATATATATATATATTACAAGGTAATAAAAAGTAGATACTTCCATGGGAGTCCATTGATATGATATGGTAGCGCGCGTGGCAGGGTTATCGGCGTTTTAAATTGACCCTGTGACTCGAGTTCAAAGTGAGGCTGCTTGCATTTCACATTGTGCTAATACCCTAGGTAAAGATATAAAGATATGAATCCAACTATTCTCTCCCTTCTCAGCTATGAGTAAATAACAGGGCAGACTAGGTTCTTTAACCTTGCTGAGGCAACCAGTCTAGGAGAAGGAAAACCAGTTGTGCTCCGCTTTGACATTGAACCTGTGTTGTATCCTGCTCGTTACAAAGGGTTTGGGTGAATTTAAACTTTATGATTTAAAACAGTTCCTATAGAATCATTAACCCTGAAAACACATTTTTGGAGTCTTTTACTAGTAATTAGAAAAATGTAAAGAATTCTATAGGAGTACCTTTATTAGAAAAGCAGAACTAATATCATGGAGATCACCAAGAGACTATTCCAAGAATGTTTTAAGAGGAATAGTGAATTGGTAGAGACTGTTTGGAATCTTTATATATCAAAGATACTCATTCTGGTGAAGGAATTTTCGGCCGCCGCTCGCATAATGCAAAGCTCTTCGAAAGAATTGAGCTCTCTGGTAGCCGATAGGGTATAAAAATGTAAACAAACGGACGTTGTTGCTGCTGTTGGTACATAATACCTTATAATTCCCTTAGCCAACGTGGTCCGCTTGTTGGCTGAGCGATCTGATACTAAGTCTAACGTAACGATCCCGGCTACAAGCATCCTATGCATTCTAGCCACACTGAAGAGTTTTGAGAGAACGAAACAGTCTGTCTGTGGATGACAATATATATATATCGACAAATCTATTTTTATGCAAATAGTCAGCTCTATTTCAAACAATTCAGTTTTACATGAATTTAATTGTCAAAAAGATTTCTAATCAAGCTATTCAGTTTATTCAAACAGTTTTAATTCAGCTAATTCAGTTTAGTATAAGTACATATTTTGTTTACACGCAGTTAAATGTCAAAACAGTTCTGTATTAAACAATTCAGTTTAGTGTAAGTACAGTTTCAATGTCAAAACAGTTCCATTTCAAACAATTCAGTTTAGCATAAGCTCACAGTTTAAATGTAAGTACAGTTTAATTGTCAAAAACATTTCTATTTAAAGCTGTTCAGTTTAGTCAAACAGTTCTGATTAAAAAAAATTCAGTTTAGTATAAGTATGGAGTTTAGTTCTATTTAACCCATTAATAGGGCCCTATCAGGTGCTACCATCCCGGGCCAGAGTGGACCTGGGAGCAATGGCAATGAAGGAGTGCCCCGCAATCTCTAAAGCTCCAGCATCATTAGAACCTCACTATGGGATTGTTTAGTGTCATATTATCAGGACACTTATTGGAGAGAGGTCTTATCCAGGTGTAGTCGGTGTATTCTACAACCCCAGTCAACTGGGCAAATAACAAAGGTAGGTATACAACACACACACACACACACACACACACACACACACACACACACACACACACACACACACACACACATATAACGAGTTTATGAAAAAGATATTAAGTTACTGATTACAACTGAGTTCAGCAATGGGCCACAAACATAGCTTTAGGAATATAATATTGCATCAATCTTCAATGGGAGTAGGCCACTTTTTGAGGATCAGCGTTTTAATTCTATAGACAACTATACAAGCATTTACGTACGGAGATAATAGCCCCGAACTACGCTCGAACCCTCGACGACCCGCTCCTGCATGTTTACAGAAGGCCTATCAATGGTTTGGTTTGTTTGTTTAATGGCATACCAACCTTCATGGATTATTTAATGCCAAAGCCATCCTTATAGAAGAAAAACAGTGATGCTATTCAACCCATAGCAGAGTAGTGGGGAGGTTCATCTCTGAAAGATCATGGAAACCTCAGTAACTAGATAGCGGAAAAAGTAGTTTCACGATTTAGGGGAGCAGGTGGTGTGTGATGAAGACGGTGGCGGGGAAAGCGATTTTTTTTTAATTATCTTTTTTTGCTTCCTTGGCGTTAGCTTCGGTTCATAAATGAAAAAAAAATCTGCTAATTATCAAGTACGTTCAATGCTTGCAAGTACCGGTGTTTACTTGTCCATGCTGACACTGGAGTGTTTGTATATATACACGCTTATGTATTTTGGCGTGGGCTGGATCACGAAGTCCGATCACACGTGCATGTGTCGGTGTGTGTATGTGTGTGTGTGTGTGTGTGCTTTTGCTTTTGTTTGCGTGTGTGTATGTGTGATTATAGGGATTTGGTTATGTGTGTTGATGTTGATCTCTCAATCTCTCAGTCCATATCTATTACAATGATTTCAGATCTATCTATCTATCTATCTATCTATCTATCTATCTATCTAAGTCTCTTTCTTTCTTCGGATATCCGAAAATAGATATACACTGATTGAAGTCGGAAGAAAGAAAGAAAGAAAGAAAAAGAAAGAGACTGAGATAGATTGATAGATAGATAGACAGATAGATTTGAATTGATCGTAATAGATATGGACAGAGAGATTGAGAAGTCAACATCAACTATGTTCGAATCTCGGAAGCGCAATGTTTAAAATGCTGGACTGCAGTCCAGAAGGAAGCGAGTTCGAATTCCGGTCACGCTAATACGTTCACTTTCGGACAAAATCTCTTATCCTACTTCCCCTCTGCTGTTCTTATTTAAGGATGGATTTAGCATTAAATAATCCACGAAGATTGATGTGTCATTAAACCAAAATCGCACTTGTGTTCCAATCCATTTTTCATTCACAAAGATCCTTTTGTTCAAAAAAGAACTTTTCCATTGTGGAGGTATTTAAAACGATCAAGGATCTAGCCGTTACTAATTTTTCAGATTCTCATAATAAATCCATCTTTGTTCTCCCCTCTTGTTCAAGAGTCATTTTCTAGGGCAGGTGCTGGGTTGTGCATATACCATTTGTTGGCATGGTCAAATTTAAATTTCTTGCACATTTCCCAGTGGATTACCTTGCTCACCCAGTCGTGTCTAGCCGTGTACTCTTTCTGTGCCAATTTGCTGCCTTCGCTTATTATGTGATTGATGGTTTCGTCTCTGTTACCGCATAGTCTACATTTGCTATTTGGTTGCGTCTTATCTATCCTCGCTTTGATATGATTGGTTCTTATGGCGCTGTTTTGTGCTGCCATTAGGAGAGATTCTGTTTCTCTCTTAAAGTTTCCTTTTATGATAGTTTTTTTCACATCTGCTAACGCTGATTGTCTTTCACTGGAGTCTGAGTGACAGCAAGTCTCCTCAAGTCTCTGGGACGATTCTCAGTTTTCTGGCCGTTCTCAATAACACTGTCTTTTAGATAGTCTCCACTCCTCCGCCAACTTCCAAGTCTTCTAGTCCTTTTAATAATTCTTCAGTTACAGTAACAAAAGCACCAATCACAATTGGTATAATTGTCACCTTCATGTTCCATAGTTTTATCGATTCTCTAGCAAGGTCTTGGTACTTATCTTTCTTTTCACATTCCTTGAGAGTTTCACCCATCATCGTTAGCCGATGGTCTTTTACTTTATTATTATTATTATTATTGTTTGTTTTGTTATGCCTCCTTGGGCTTTTCTGCTTTTTACTAATTTCTTAGATCAGCCCCCCCCCAGGATCTTTATATAGAACATACACTATTAATACAATGTCTATATACAGATCAAATAATTCATTCGATAATTCCCCAAAATCATTTCTTGAATTCTTTTTCTTGCCATTTTCTTTCTGAAATTATTCGATTGAATCTTAAAACTTTTGACACTATTGCTATTTTTTATTTTATTTGGCAATTTGTCCCCAAAATATTTGATCTGATTTGGCAATTTGTCCCCAAAATATTTGATCTGATTTGGCATTTTGTCCCCAAAATATATAACTCAATTAGCAGAAAATCAAGTTGGGCCGAAGACTTAGTTTTTGAAATCTGTCTTGACCGTAAATTTCTAGTTTGAAGAGAAATATTGAAAAAATGTCTATCATGATAAGAAATTCCATTAATTATTTTCAAAGTATCAATTAGATCACCTCTCATTTTTCTTTTTAGTTAATTAGGTAATTCTAATTTCTCTAATCTCTCCGTATAACTACAATATTTTACTTTAAAAAAAATTATTTTGTCACTCATATTTGTATGGAAAAGTACCTCGAACAGGAATTGAACTCGTTACACGACTTCCTGTATACTGGCTCGTACTGGGATAGGATTTACGTGTAGAACAGGATAAAGACATAAAGTGATTTGGTTTGGGTTTCTTTGTTTAATGGCATATCAACATTTGTGGGTTATTCTATGCCAAAGATATCCTTGTAGAAGAAAAGTAGTTTGGTTTGTTGGGTTTTATGGCATATCAAGATGTGTAGGTTATTTAACGCCAAATCCATTTTTATGTAAATAATCTGTTCTATTTAAAACAATTCAGTTTAGCATAGGCACACAGTTTAATTGTCAGAAAACATTTCTATTTCAAACTATTCAAGCAGTTATATGTAACAATTCAGTTAAGTGTAAATACAGTTTGAATGTCGAAAAACAGTTCTATTTCAAATAATTCAGTTAAGCATAAGTACGGTTTAATTGAGAAAAGTAGTGATACTACTTAATCTATAGCTGGGTGGCGGTTTAAGGGTATTCATATCAGTTCTATGGATATTAGTCCTAAAGTGAAGTAATAACGTGAGTAGAGTTTGAGCTCGCTTACTTCGTGTTCATATTTCAGCACTTTAGCCACTGCACTACGGGGAATCCACCCTATTTGGTGTTTACACTGATCTGATTAGCTGGGAATTAATGGAAAATGGTGGGACATTTCGTCAATGTGAAACAATTGTGGAAATGTCTAATCTATAAGGTGTCTGCATTTATCAGCGAAACGCTTTAAAACAACTTTTTGGATGCTTTTCCGACACCAAGTTAACTATCTGGAGCCAAAAACGGAAATTGAGTTTGAAGAAGAAGATGAAGAGAGCTGCAGGATCAACAGCAGCAACAGCAGCAGCTTCGGGCGACATAAAGCATTCTTCGAGACGTTTATAGCGATAGGGGAAAGGAAATGACAAACAGTTTTAAAAGGAACTTTCTGTAGTGGATTCTGAGAGAACGATTCGGTTCGGGTCGTTTAGCATTTAATGGCCGCATATTGACTTCCGCTAATATCTTTTCAACTCTCTATCTGTGATTGGGAGCGTATGATTCGAGGTTACGACTGAAATCTCGCAGCGTTCGTCTGATCGTTTCTTTTTGCATTACGTTAACAAGCGCGTCTTGTTTGACTAATTTGTTAGTGTAGTGTGTGCATTCATAAATTGATGCCTCAGTACTGTGGCCTTCTGCCAGGCTAAGTCAAGCTTAATAAATACCTGTATGGACGCCTCTTCATATTTAGGGTCATATTTAGCAAGCTTACCTACCAGACCATCGGCGATGGCTTATGAGGAGGTGGGTGATAAAATAATTATAATAATATAAGATCGCGTAGTCTCAAAGTTATGTGATGAAAAGCAACGATAGTCAGATAGACTTAAACTACTAATGTGATTGCCCTGTTCGTGGAAAAGACTGTATCCCTCAACAGAGTGGGTAAACTACATCTGATGGTGAGGCTCCGGTTCTAGAGATCTGGAGAGTAGGGAGTACTCGTTCGTTACCATTACTCTCAAGTCCAGTCGGGGTCAAATTGGTCTGTTTTAGAATTATTCATATTCAACTCGCGAGCAAAAAAAAAAAAAACCCAACAAAAACTACAGGGTGAGGGGGCAAAATATGGAATAGGAAGGATTGAAGTCATGCCTTTACTACAGGGTGTAGAAGCAAAATATGCAATAAGGTACAAGGGAGGGCGCTATTCTTTTCCCTGGATTGCTCCACTTTACTCTTGATTCATACCTTATAATGCTGAGTATTAAGCAAGGAGGCATCAAGTACCATTTTTAAGTCTTTGGTATGATGCGATCAGGGATTGAACATCGGTCACCCGGGCCATTGGCGAACACTCTACCAGCTAGTCCAATGGACCGGTTATATATATAGTTAAAAAGGTTCCAAGTCGCATTCAGAAGAATTCGAACAGTCAGAAATGTCTTGGAAAAGTCAAACCGTTTCAGCTCGTGCTTGGGCTTCAGGATTCTTGGGGAATATCACTAAGATCTCAGTTAAAATGTTCAACATTGGATCTTATTCCAGGGTGAAGCTAAGAACTTTTTGAATGAGCTATATATATATATATATATACACTCAATCTGTATGTGTGTGTGTGTGTGTGTGTGTGTGCAGGCAAACATACATTATATATATATATATATATATATATATATATATATATATTCATACATTACATAAATATACTCACACACATTATATATATATATATATATATAGGTATACATAAATTATGCATATATATACACAAATTATATATATATATATGCCCTTGCCAGCTGGCAAAGGCAAGAAGCAGAAGATACTCCGCACAAACTACGTATTACAGACGCGGACTATGCTGACGATATACCGCTTCTGGCAAATACACCCGCCCAGGTCGAATCCCTGCTATATAGTCTGGAACGTGCAGCAGGTGGCATAAGCCTCCACGTGAACGCAGACAAAACAGAATACATGTGTTTTAATCAAAGAGGTGACATTTCTACACTAAATGGTGGTTCTTTGAAACCGGTGGACAAGTTCACCTACATAGGAAGCAACGTTTCAACCGAAAATGACATCAACACGCGACTACCGAAGGTATGGACGGCTATCGGTCATATAGAAGTCAGACCTGTCCGATAAGATAAAACGCAGTTTTTTCCAAGCAATGGTCGTGTCAATACTGCTTTATGGATGCACTACGTGGACGTTGATTAAGAGTATGGAGAAAAAGCTTGACGGCAATTACACAAGAATACTACGAGCTGTATTGAGCAAGTTCCGGAGGCAACATTCCATAAAACAGCAGCAGTACGGCCAGCTATAACCAATCACGAAAGCCATCCAAATAAGACCATCTTGACATGCGGCAGAAGTAAGGACAAAATCATTAGCGCCGTACTCCAGTGGATCCCTTCACACGGACGAGCAAAGTTTGGACGACCAACTAGTTCCTATCTACAACAGCTCTGTACTGATACATGATATAGCCTGGAAGACATGCCGGGAGCGATGGACGATAGAGACGAGTAGCGAGAGAGGGTCAGGGAAATCCGTGCTAGCGGCACATGATGATGATCATGATTTATATATATATATACACATATATACACGAATTATATTTATATATACATACACATCTACACACATTACATACATGTATACACTGACACATATACACACTTTATATATACACATAAAGATTATATATATATCACACGCATACACATATATATGTATCCATACCGAAATATATATATATACACATTGAATATATACGCCCATATATATTCACACACACACACACACATACAAGCATATACACACATTACACACACACACACACACATATATATATATATATATATATATATAATTAGAAAAAACTCAACACACTGTCATTTGTCAATCATAAATTCATTTCAGCAGGTCACTCCATATGAGAAACCAACTTATTCAGATATCCATCACCTAATATATATATATATATATATATATATACGCATACATACACACACTTGACATTAAACGAACACTTTATTTTGATTAAGTGTTGAAAATACGCACCTGTGTTGGTGTCAAATTGATCATGCTGGCGAGATGTTCCCGTTCTGGAGCGGAGAGATATTTCTGTTGTTTAAACCGACGTTCTAATTCGTAAACTTGCGCTTGGGAAAACAGTACCCTTCGTTTACGTCGTTGGGTAATAGGAAATTGCACACCCGGAGGCTTTTGGTCCAGGCCACCGAGAGCAGACATGTTGACGTGGCTCATGGAGGACGACATCGGCGACATGGCACACGAACTCGTGCCCATAAGACGAGAAACTGAAAAAAAAAAGAAGAAATTTTTAAAATTGATAATATATATATATATATAATATCCAAAGAAGATGAGTTGAGAATGATTCAATTTGAGAATATATAAGAGGATTCTTATAAATCTCCAGGAGTGCTTAATATATGATAATTAATATATGAATTTATAAATTTCATTCAGAGCAAATTGATATAATTGGAAGAAAAATTCATCCGCCCGTCATTTAGCTATTATAAATTTATTACAGCCGGTCACTCCATATGAGGAAGAAACCTCGTCAGCTAGCCATAACATAATGGAGATAAAAAATTATAAAAATATTCTTTCAATGGATTCTTACTCGTTAAAAAAAACGATTGGATTATATGAATCAATAACGAGCGGAACCACCTGAAATAAATTTAGGATATCCAAATGGCGGTCTCCTGAGTTTTTTCCAATATATATATATATATATATATATATATATATATATAGAGAGAGAGAGAGAGAGAGAGAGAGAGAGAGAGGGAGAGAGGAATAAAATATTATCAAAACATATTCTACTTGGTTTTCTCCTCCAAACGTTTGTCTTTATTTTGTAAATGTTTTCAGCCGACTCTTTCTCCTTCCATTAGACGGAGACGATTTAAAATAAAGAAACTTTGGCAAAACCCAAAACTGCCTCCCAAACATTTTCAATCTCTCGTTTTATTAATATCAACTTCGCTTGTCACCAATATAGCGTAGCGTAGAATAGAATCAGAATAAATAATTAAAAGAAAAACTACAGAATAAAATTATTTCTTGCGATGACAACTACGGATTCCTAATATAATGATTATCGTTTTAAGCAATGGAATTATCGATCCTAGTTCAAATCCCGGGCATGACTATTTGCATTTCGCATCAGATTAGGTATGAGTTCTTTAACATTGGTTAAGCAACCAGTATTGATGAAAGAAAATCCACTGTACTCTGCTTAGAATTGATCTTGTGTTATATTATAATCGTGGCAAAGGGATTAGGTAAATACAAATATTCGAAGTCTAAATGGTGAAAGCGTCACTCATGTAAGTTAAGCTCTCTAGGAATTGTGTTGGAGAGAATATTGTCTGAAACTACTTGTTCTGAATTCCTGTAGTCTTATTCAACGGTCGAAGAATGGGTCGGCTGAATTTCCTTAAAAACACAAAACAAAAACAAAAGAAACACCCCCCCAAACAACAAACAAATTAATAAACACACACACGCACACACATACATACATCACTCATCACACAAAAGCATTTCGATGGAAAAAGTCAGCGAATTAAAATCTGATAATGATAAAATGTTTGATATTGAAAATACTTCAGTTTGAAATCTCCAAACAAAAGAACTTAAACGTTTACATCTAATCGATAGTCAATAATTCAGCGTGGAACAGAATCGTGTCAAAATGACTGCAGTAGAAAATCCACCTGATCATGATAGCTTTGAGGGCCCGAGGATATGAAGTCTATTGTAATTTTAACATGAGTCATTAACATTACAAGAATCATTTCAGACGAGACTTTAAAAACAATGCCTTAAATGCCAAGAGCCGTTTGGAGTATTGATCTCATTCTTCTTGATTTTTATTGTTACAACAACTTTTGAAAAGTCTTCTTCAGGAGCACAATTTGTGTAAAAATAGTCTTTTTTCCATATAGAACGACAGTAAACATACTTTATAAGTACCTATATGAGCGTCTATCATATTGTTTAGTAAGTTGGTCTCGTAGATCAATTCCCTAGCTTAGCGAGTTCAACCCTTGCTGAGTCCTTACAACGACAATACTTTGTTCTAAACTGTACTAAACTTCATATAAATTGCATTGCCTACCTTGGTGCAACTGCGTATATATTTCTCTTACATTCAGTTCATTAATTTGATTCTGATTTCGAGTGCCCCAACAAAATGTAATTGCATAATATTAATCAAAGTTTAGTAAATATAAAGTCATGTCTATGGACGTCATCATATTGTTATGGTTAACAAACTTGTATATTATTACGATTTTCCCCACAATTGACATCTTGTAATCAATCAAAGTAAGCTTAGTAAATACGTCATCGTAGTGTACTAGTTAAAAAGCTTATATATACATAGTGTCATCCACACACACACACATACATTTATATATATATATATATATATATATATATATATATATATATATATATATATATATTTCTTTAAGAAAAAACAAAAGACCTGTTATATTCGGATTATAGATTTATTTCCATCCTGTTACGGGTTTTTGATATAAATCAAAAACACCAAAAATAACAGGACTTCTTCAGATCTAATGGATCAAATAATTCAGAATAGACAGGGTGGGGAGGGGTAGAAGAGGGGTGAAGAGTTTCCTCCCCATTTCGCCCACTTCCGGTTTTTTGTTTTTATTACCGGTTGGAATTATAGCAAATTAATTTTTTTATATCTTTTAAAATTTAAATACTTTTCGACTTAAAACTCCAGATTTAATACTAATTTAGGGAAGTACAAACTTCCTTAATTACCTTACGTAAGGATACAGTAATACTTATATTAAATTAAATTAAAAATTAAAATTTTTAATTTCAAATTTTATTTTCGTGTTTATTAATTCAGTTACCCTTCCAAGAGTATGTATACATCACATGACATATATATATACTCACACAAATATACATATATACATACATATACACACACACACACATATATATATACACACACATATACATATATAAACACGCGCACACACACACACACACAAATATATATATATATATATATATATATATATATATATCCACCTAATGCTTAATTGATGATGTGCCTAAATCTACTTCTCTGACCAATGATATTGCAATGAAATGTGAATCACATAAGAGAATGTAGCAAACAACCAGAAAATGAATAAAAGACCAGGTACGACTGGGTTGCAATAGTAATTCACCAGGAATTGTGCAAGTGATTAAAATTTGACCCTGCTGACAAAGGGTATATGTAGAAACCCAAATTTGTTTTAGAAAATGTGACGTATACAACCCATTATATACATCTATCTATCTCAGTCTGTTCAAATCTATCTATCTATCAATCTATGTTCACATCTATCAATAGGACATACCTGACAACAATTTGTGGAATTGTACTTCTTCGAGGGAGCACCGTATGCGCTATCTCGTGTCAGAGTAAATATCAAAGCCTCAGTAGCTGAAGTACAACACACTACCCATTGATCTTTAACCTGTGAGATTTGTTGACACTTATTTTAGTCTGTAGACGATCCCCCTCTCCTCTCTCTCTACCCCTCTCTCTTTTCACTCACTCCCCAATAAGAAAACGAGTCGGCACGAAATGTTTGAGAAAAAGGCCCGGTAGTAGCATTCCTCCTGATCCAGGTATATCAGGTGGACTTGTTATGGAAGGTAACATGATGTAGGTGTCATGATTTAGTTAACTAGGGGTCATGGGGGTCAGTAGAATGGAGTTGAGAGGGGATAGAGCTGGGGGCTATAGACGGGGTGGGAATGAGGAAGATAACGGAAACAAAACGAAAAGTGAAATTTCAATAAAGATAGAGAGAAAATAGGAAGGAGCGTATCAATCTAGGTAAATTTGGGGCGGAGAGAAAATTTGAAAGTTTCGATAAGTACATCGAAATAGTTTTATATATATATATATATATATATATATATATATATATATATATATATCGAACTAGTTACGCATATAAGAAATAGTTTCAACTATAAAATATGATAAAAACTCAAGACTGAGTTTTACGTTACCGATCAGCCTGTGTCGAAAAGATAATCAGAGTGAAACTTTGAGTAGTGGGTTTTTATGCTGTTTTTATTTTATAGTGGAATATATATGTGTTAGCTGATAGTCTTTCGTTGGAGTCTGAATGGCAGCAAGTCTCCTCTGGTTTCTAGGACTCTCCTCAGTATTCTGGCCGATCTCAAAAATGCTTTAGTCTAGAGAGTCTCGATTAGTCCTCTGATTTTCAACTATTCCATCCAAAGCCTTTGAGGGCCGTTCTAAGCGTACGAATTACAATTCCTATCATCGTCACCATCATGTTCCATGGCTTTCTTGGTTCTTTAGCAAGGTCTTAGCACTTATCTCCCTCTTCGCTTTTTTTTTTGATTTTCACTCTGTGGTCGGCTTAGACGGAAAGTTCTTGTTTTCTACTACTATTATTATTAGTAATTATGAACTCTATTTATTTATTTAACTCAAAATTTTTTAAATTCTAATTTTAAAATTTATTTATTACACTTTGGAGTCGTTAGATTTCAGTTTTCACATAAGTAAGAAACTAACAGTTACCAAACACGGTTGACTAGTACACACACACACACACACACACACACACACACACACACACATATATATATATATATTGTAGTAAAGTTGGCGACCTTCGTCGAAGGTGACCCAAAGGCTCCCTTTTCAACAGCTACTACACTGAGTTGTAGGGGAGGGCGCTACTCCATTCCCTGGATTGCTCCACTTTATTCTAGATCCATACTTTATAATGCTGAGTGTTAAGCAAGGAGGCATCAAGCACCATTTTTTGAGTCTTTGGTACTGAACGCCGGTCTCCCGGACCATTGGCGAACACTGTACTCATTAAGCCAATTGCTAGTTAGTTTGCTATCTGACTATTTCAATTGAGCAGAAATACAAAAAGTCTTCCGTCACCAAAACCTTGTTTATTGCTGATTTTATTGAAACGACATAGCTCTTTTGTTAACGTTTTCTATAGAAGACATACCAGCCACCAGTGAACTTACTTCCTGTAGGGATTATATATGAGGACGTCTTCAAAATAATTGAGTTGGAATTGATGTATGTGAGGAAGAGAGGCGGAGCATAATATGAGTGTTGAAATTAGCCGAGCTCGTATTGCGCGGTAATATCCGTGTGAAAAAAAGGAGGAAAAAAGATAAAAGATCAACACTGGAAAAACTTGAATTTCTCATCAAACATCTCTACCTCCAGACTTAAGGACCGCTAGGGTAGGTAATTGTTTGAATATTTAGAAACCTTATCTAATCCTATAATTGATGGATTGATTTTAACGACATCTCAACCCGCTCGGGGATATCTTTATTTACCTAACCCCTCCACACGAACAGGATGTGACACAAGCTCAGTTTTTCAGTAGAGTTTAAATTCAGAGCTTTCTTTTATTTAGAATGGTCACCATACCAAAGTTAAAGAACCCAGTCTATTTACCAATTTTGCCCAGTCAGCTGGGGCTGTAGAATACACTGACTGCACTTCTGCAGAGGGCTAAGACCCCCGCCTAACAAGTGACCTGGATATGACACTAAACAATCTGATGGTGAGGTTCCAGCAGTGCTGGAGCTTTGGGGAATGCGGAGTACCCAGGTCCACTCTGGCCCGGAGTGGTAGCACCTGATAGGGCCCTATCTATGGGTTAAATAGAACTAACAGCATACTTATGCTAAAATGAATTGAGTAAACTGAATAGCTTGAAATAGAAACGTTTTTGACAATTAAACCGTACTTACACTTAAACTGCGTGCTTATGCTTAACTGAATTATTTGAAATAGAACTGTTTTTCGACATTAAAACTGTATTTACACTTAACTGAATTATTACATATAACTGCTTAAATAGTTTGAAATGGAAATGTTTTTCACAATTAAACTGTGTACTTATGCTAAACTGAACTGTTTTCAATAGAACAGATCATTTACATAAAATTGATTTGGTGTTAAATAACCTACAAAGGTTGATATGCCATAAAACCAACCAAACCAAACCTATTTACCAATTGCTGAAGGGTGAAAAGTTGGATGCATGCTTTTCTAAAGAGAATTACTGCTGTATGAAATGCCAACAACCACGCCCAGGATTCGACCTCTGATCACCGTATCTATTTCCAACGACAATAACCATTACACAACGGTAACCTCAGTTACTGGAAATCATTTAGGAAGATAAGCATTTTTTAGCATACGTCATTTGTTTGCACTCAGTTTAAATGATCAAACAGTTCTATTTCTAACAATTCAATTTAGCATGTCTTTTGTTTACACTCAGTTTAAATGTCAAACATTTCTATTTGATCCCTAGATAGGACCCTATCAGGTGCTACCACTACGGGGTCAGAGTAGATCTGGGAGCGGTGACAATGAAATGGTACTCTGCATTTCCCAAAGCTCCAGCATTACTGGAGCCTCACCATCAGATTGTTTAGTGTCATATCCGGAACACTCGTTGGGAGGAAGGGGAAGGTTCTTACCCATCTGTAGGGATGTAGTTGGTGTACCCTACACAGCCCCAGCCAACGGAGCTTAAAGAATTCAGTCTGCCCTACTATTTACCCATAGCTGGAGGTAGAATAGCTTGATACATACCTTTCCCAAGAGTATTACTGCTATGTGAAAAACAAACAACCTCGTCGAGGATTTGAACTCTGATCGCCATATCCATTTCAGTCGACAATAACCACGGGCACCTCAGTTAATGGGATTAATTTCGGTAGATAAGCATTTTTTATTTTTCAGGGTCTGCTATAGCATCAGGTATGTTTGATCACGGGGTGAGGGAATATATTTATTTTAGAAATTAATCCTGAGTGTGTTTATTGGATCAGGTCTGAACAACTGCAGCAAAATCGGGTGGGGTGGAGAGATACGTTTTTATTGATTATTTTAAACGACATGTCAAACAGTCTAGGGTGTTTTCTTCCTAGAGGTTAAGGAATTGTATACGTGGTGCATTCAATAAGTTTCAATACTTTTTTGTACAGGGATTTAAAATTGTCGTAGACTCTTGAAAGTTCAGTATGGTATTGCTATACATCTTATGAGATGACTGACCAGTTTTTATGATTTAAGGTTCAAATGAACAGCTACAGCAGCAATTAGAATAGACCCTACTGAAGCCTGATTGTCACAGCTGGTGAATTTCAAAAATACAATCTGACTCTTTAGAAGAACGATATGCAATAAAATTCTATTTTAAACTTGGGGAAAAATGCGATGCGATGAAAGCTGGATCTACTGCTATGACCCAGAGACCAAGTGACAGAGTTCCCAGTGGAGGCATGCTGGCTCTCCCAGACCCAAGAAGGCCAGACAGAGAAAATCAAACCACAAACTTTTGATGATCCCTTTTTTTGACTGCACTGGCATGATCTACATGCACTGGGTTCCCACTGGACAGACAGTCAACAAGGAATACTATGTTGAGGTTTTAAGGGAGTTCAGGAAGAGATTCCGTCGGAAGAGGCCAGCACTCTTCAAATAGGTTAAGTGGTATTTCCACGAGGATAATGCACCAGTCCACAACTCTATCCTTGTCACGGACTATTTGACCGAGATGGGCATCAACACAGTTCCTCAGCCTCCCTATAGTCCAGACATTGCTCCCTGTGACTTTTGGTTATTCCCTAAGCTCAGAGGCTGTCGTTATGAGACAATGGAGGAGATGAAATAGGCTGTGATGAAGGTCATTGACATGCTCACACAAGAGGACTTCTATGGGGTCTTGCAGAAGTTGTTGGAACAGTACAACAAGTGCATTGCAGTCGGAGGAGATTACTTCGATGGAGACTAGAGTTTCATGTGTGTACAATCAATAAGAGTGCCTATACGAAAAAAGTCTGGAAACTTATTTAATGATCCTCGTATAGTGTATGTTCATATTTATGTTTTTTTTGTGTAAAAGGCTGTTGAAAGATGAAAAAACTGCCTCTCACTAATGAGACTAAAAAAAGACTAAAAGATTATCATTGTTATAAAATATGTTATTTGAATTTTAGCATTGTCACATTATGAATTATGGTTGGTTAGTTGTTTGTTTGAGTTTTATGGCATATCAACCTTTGTAGGTAATTTAACGCCAAATCCATTTTCATGAAAACAGTTCTATTTCAAGCTATTCAGTTTAGACAAGCAGTTCTAATTCAGCTAATTCAGTTTAGTATAAGTACAGATTTTGTTTACACACAGTTAAATGTCAAAACAGTTTTATATAAAACAATTCAGTTTAGTGTAAGTACAGTTTCAATGTCAAAAAACAGTTCCATTTCAAATAATTCAGTTTAGCATATCAACGCAGTTTAAATGCAAGTACAGTTTAATTGTCAAAAACATTTCTATTTAAAGCTATTCAGTTTAGTGAAACAATTCAGTTTAGCATAAGTATGCCGTTAGTTCTATTTAACCCATAGATAGGGCCCTATCAGGTGCTGCCACTCCGGGCCAGAGTGGACCTGAGAGCAATGGCAATGAAGAGGTGCTTCGCATTCTCCAAAACCCCAGCATCACTGGAACCTCACCATCAGATTGTTTCGTGTCATACCAGGACACTCATTGGGGGAGGGGCCTTTCCATTCTGCAGAGGTGCAGTGAGTGTATTCTACAGCCCCCAACCGACTGGGCAAATAAATTAATGACAAACAAAACGTAAGAGATCAGTTTTGTGTTATGCATATTGTGTAAATTGATTTCCTTGGCAAAAAATTGGATTTTCAATAACTAATAAGTTAAAAATATTCTTCTTAGTCTCATTTTAACAGCTAAAAATTTGGTGGCCACAGTTCAAACTGGTTTTGAGTTATGTAATAACAAACGATATCTAAATTTTTTCTTGAAGTTGTTGTTGTTATTATTATTATTTACTCATTAGAGTTTTTCATATCAGCGTTAGCTGATGGTCTTTCACTGGAGTTTGAGTGACAGCAAGTCTCCTCAAGTCTCCAGGACTCTTCTCAGTATTCTGACCGTTTTCAATAATGTAGTAGTTTGGATGATCTCCACTCGTCCGCCAACTTCCAAGTCTTCCAGTCCCTTTAGTTATCCTTTAGTTACTGTTCCAAACGTACCAATTACAATTGGTATAATTGTCACTTGCATGTTCCATAGTTTTTTCAATTCCCTAGCAAGGTCGAGATACTTATCCTTCTTTTCATATAATAATAATAATAATAATTATTATTATTATCATTATTATTTATTATTATTATTATCATTATTTTTTTCATTGTTGTTTCTATCCTAACAGTTTGGGTCGATGATCACTTTGTCATTACTAATATATTTTAGTATTTACCCAACCCCTTCCTCCCCCACGGGCAGGATGCGACACAAGGAAAGCGGAATTACAGCTGGTTTGAATAAAGAGTTTTTCCTTCTCTTAGACTGAATGCCAAACAAAGGCTAAAGAACCCAGTCTGTCCCAGAATTTACTCACAGCTTGGCGTGGAGAAGAGATTGATACATATCTTTCTCAGGGGCATTGGCGTGTAGTGGCACAGACGGCCTTGTATAAAATTTGAACTCGGATCGTCGCGTCTGTTTCCCCTGACGACTATAGCCCTGTACGTTTCCCTGAGATTTTATCAATTTTAATCCATTATTTTATCAGTTTTAATACCGACTATACTTCAATTCAAGTTTGATTTTTTCTTTTAGCAGGCGAACAAAAATGGATAACAAGTAATAAACACTAATTTATAGAAAGTGCTTAAGTAAAAACAAAACAAATAGGGTAAGTACTCGTGGTATAGCGGCTAAAGTGCCGCGAAGTGAGTTCGAACTCCAGTCACGCTATTACATTCACTTTCGGACTAAAACTCTTGGGAAAGGTATGGACCTTCTTATCCCTTCAAACTATGGGTTAAATTGTATCCTCGCTGTTCTTTTACGAGGATGAGTTTGGCTTTACATACCCCAAGAAAGTTGCTATGCCTTTAAACAAAAGAAACCGAAATCAAAACTAACAAAAAATCTGAAGTTAGATAAAAAAAAATTGACACTGTCATCCTGTTATTGAAATCAGTTGATTCGTAGTTTGGTTATCGAACGTTTCGGCCTATATATTCTTCAGCCTTCCTAGAAGATTCAATTGGACGAGCAGAGCAGATGAAAAAAGAGTAAAAAAAAAAAAAAAAAAAAAAAAAAATACAAAGCGAATTTGGAAAATATCCGACAATGTAATTAAGAAATATAACGGAAAAACAATTTGGTTTGGTTTCTTAGTTTAATGGCACATCAACCTTCAGGGGTTATGTCAAAGCCATCTTTGTAGAAACATATTATTAATTTTCTCTTAGTATTAATTTAGCAAAAACCGAAATGAATTAAAATTGTGGATCGTTGTTTTGTTTGATTTCTTTGTTTTAATGGCATATCAACCTTCATGGGTTATTTAATGTCAAATAAGAACAGCAGTGATACGATATAACCCCTACCTAGAGGGATAAGAGGATTCAAACCTTTATCAAAGGTACAAATCCGAAAATGAATACAATTGCGCGACTAGAGTTCGAACTCACCTACTGTGATGTCACAGCCAAGCACTTTTGCCACGACACCAAAATGACTTCCTTTGTTTTATTGTTTGTTATTGCGTAATTAGAGTGGACTCTAAACATTGATATCTTTTATGTATTCTCTTTACTTTTTAGATCATGCAGTTTTTTTTTGTTTTAAAGCAAACAGCACGCATTTATTTTTATGACGATTGGCGTTCAGAAATCATTGAAAAAGAAAAAGAAAAAAAAAGACATTTTCGATAAACGTATATAAAATTTATGTAGGTGAAACATGTTATATACAAAAAATTGTTAATTTCAACTTCGTATTCAGTTATATTTCTAAATTTTATACACACATATATATATTGTCATCCACAGACAGACTGTTTCGTTTTATCAGAACTCTTCTGTGTGGCTCGACAGGATAGATTCCCGAAGCTGGGATCGAAACTTGGCGGACTGAAACGCCTATCCAAGATTCTACCACTCAGCCACGAGGAAACCAGCACAAGTGAAAGAAATTTGAACGCTTATGTATCACATTTGTTTTTGTTTACATATATCCGCTTAACGGCTACCGAGAGCTCGATTCATATGAAGAGCCTTGCATTACGCTAGTGGCAACTATGCGAATAGGTATTTCAATAAATCACCTTTTCGTGAAGAGAAAAAAGCATTTATTTCCCTCCCAAATACTTTAACAATTATCTTTTTTTTAAATCAGTGGTAAGTATTTATCATATAGATCCAACATTATACAGTGAAAATTTCAGATCGAAATCCGTGTCAGACTAGAGATGTTTCACCCATTCATGGTTTACAAACATAGATGTATAAATATATGTGAATGTATATTCATTTTACCCACGCAAACAACTATATACTTCTCACACCGACACACACACACACACACACACGTATACCATTTCACATATAAATATATACCTCACATGCACACACACCATTTCACATATTAAAATATTCCTCCCCCATTATATATATATATATATATATATATATATATATCACATACACACATACACAAATAATAAATCTACTTAGTCTGTAACAATGCTAGAGACCTATAAAAATATTGTAAGAGTGCAGCTTTTAATTCTTAAAGATTCCATCAGACAAACACACCCAAACGTATATATATATATATATATATATATATATATATATATATATATATATATATTGTCATCCACAGACAGACTGTTTCGTTCTATCAGAACTCTTCAATGTGGCTAGATACGTAGGACGTTTGAAGCCGGGATCGAAACCCGTCCAAATTTTACGTTAGATTTAGTATCAGACCGCTCGGCCAACAAGCGTAATTATAAGGTATTATGTAACGTCCGTTTGTTTACATTTTTATACCCTATCGGCAACCAGAGTGCTCAATTCTTTCGAAGAGCTTTGCATTATGCCAGTGGCGACCGAAAATTCCTTCGCCAGAGTGCTCATATACATATATGAATATATATAGTCATCTACAGACAGATCTGTTTCGTTCTATCAGAACCCATCAGTGTGGCTAGACAGGCTAGATTCCCGAAGGTAAGACCGAAACCCGGTTGACTCAAACGCCAATCCAAGATTCTACCACTCAGCCACGTGGAAACCAGCGCAAGCGAAGGAAATTTAAACGGTTATGAATCACAATTGTTATTATTTACATATATCGGCTTAACAGCTACCGAGAGCTCGATTCATATGAAGAGCCTTGCATATACGCTAATGGCAACACAATTACTTCATTCGCTAGAGAGCTCAATCCTACTATATATACATATATATATATTCTTCAAGATTAAAAATTGCATTCTCACAATTGCATGTGTATGTACATTTTGGAACTTATATATATAAGTTCCAAAATGCTTTATGCTTTATGCTTCAAAGATCAAGTGAGCCAGAGTTTCTTCTGAATTTTATTTTCATCCAGTTGAGATCCCATTTCCATTTCAATTGGAATGTCTTAAGAAATCTTTTACATCATTCACCCGATTTATCGTCCCATCCATTTTTATTTCTACGTTGGAGGATTCTTTAAATACCATATTATGTCACAAGACCTCCAATATTGGTGTAGAATTAAAGACTAACATCAAAGAATTATCGACCTGTTAGAGAACATTTTACTCAATGTGTGCAACTCAGTCTCTTGAAGATCTGAGTCATAACTGGCTTCCAAAGAAATACATTTGAAACATTTAAAAGTTATCATAAAAAAACAAACACATTTACTGCCTTTTTAAAGTGTTTATTTATTAGTCTCTAAGTAATTTCGATTAATTTAGCTTGATTTTGGTTGGTTGTTTTATTGCCTATCAACACTTTTCGGATCATTTAATGCCGAATTACAAGTCACTTTGATAAAAGTTTGTACGTTTCAATGTGTTCATATCTTCAAATATATCAGTTAAATGTAAAAACCGTCCTATTTCAAACAATTCAATTTAGCATAAGTAAAGTTTTTTGTTTACACAGTTAAATGTAAAAACAGTTAATTCAGTTTAGCGTAATTATAGTTTAATTCTATTTGACCCACAGATAGGACTCTATCAAGTGCTAACACCTCAGGCCAGAGTATACCCGGAAGCAATGACAATAAAGGGGTACTCCGCATTCCCCAAAGCTTCAGCATTACTGGAAACTCACCATCAGATTATTTAGTGTCATATCTAGGACACTCATTGGAACAGTTTTACCTCTTTGCAGAGATGCTGTTGGTGTATTCTACAGCCTCAGCTGACTAGGCAATCAGTTAATTTGGGCAGAGACTCAAGAATATGCCGACTCTACCTCTGCAGAGGAGTAAGTCCTCCCCTAATGAGTGTCCTGGACGTAACACTAAACTGCATCCGATGGAGAAGCAATGAATGAGTAATTTTGAATAGAATTATCAGTACTCGATAGCGATAGTTGAAATCGTTTACAGGTGATAGTTATTAATATTAAATAGAATCATTAGCGTTAAATATTAATACTTTAAACCATTTAACTATTTGCAAACAACAATTAGCAATACTTGAAACCCTTTTACTGTGTGCAAAAAGAACTATCAGTGTTATATAGCAATACTTGAAACCATTTAGCTATGTGCAAAAAAAAAGAGCTCTACCTCGTTGAAAATGATGTTACCTATAAACCATCTGCTTACAAATTACACACACACACACACAGATATATATATATATGTGTGTGTGTGTGTGTATAAAATAACAGGATCTAGTATTAAATAGCCGAAAAGGGTTGATATGCCATAAAACCTGACTAAAAAACAAAAACAACAAATCAAACATAACCGACTGGAATAAAGTTTGTAAATAAATTTAATGGACATTCTTTATTTATCTATATGTCTATAGTGAACATGTCTTTTTGAATTGAGCCTAGTAAGGTGCCAAAAATTACCCGTAAAGTCAAACGGTTTAATTAATGCTACTTCTATAAAAATGTATTTTTATAACAAAGAGGGCTCTGAACACCCTTGTTGGCTGCGGTTGTAAAATACGTTGACTGAACATCTGCAGTGTTTTGGGTATGACACTAAACTGTATCTGAAGGTGAGGCTCCAGTATTAGGGTTCTGGGGAATGTGGATTATCTATTCACTGCGATCACTCCTAGGTACACTTTGACCCGGATTGGAGGTATATGTCAATGAAACTCATTTCTTTGTCAAATAGAACTGTTTAATCATTTACTAAGAATTATTATTATTTGAAACCTTACGTCTGAGTGCAAAATATGAATATTTGGTTTACTTTGGTTTGGTTTCATGACATATCAACAATTGAAGGTTATTTAATGCCATATCCTTTTTATACATTTATCCTGAATATATATGATTTGATTTAGTTGGGTTTTATGGCATATTGTAGGTTATTTAATACCAAATCCTTTTAGTACATATAGATTAAATATATATGATTTCTAAACACATTTTGTAGATAGCATCTTTAAACGAGCCTGAGCTCATTTTTTTCATACAATTAAATGGTTTCACTTATTTCTATCAAACACGAACTATTCTATTTACTATTAAACGCTTGTTTGCACACGTTAAATGTTTTCAAGTATTACTATTTAACGCAACCATTTCAATTAAACATCAGTCATTTGTTTACACACAGTTTATATAAAACAATTCTTTTTCAAACAATTCAGTTTAGCATAAGTCAACAAAGTTAAATGGTTCCAAGTATTGCTATGTATCACTAACAATTCAATTAAACATCAGTCATTTGTTTTCACACACTTAAATGATCAAACACATTTATTTCAAGCAATTCAGTTTTGCACAAGTCATTTGTTTAAATGTTAAAGTACACAGTTTAAATGTCGAGCACTTTTATTTGATCCACAGATAGAACCCTATTAAGTGCTACCACTCCGGGTCAGAGTGGACAGCGAGCGATGGCAATGAAGGGGTACTCCGCATTATCCGAAACCTCCATTACTCGAGCCTTACCAGCAGATTGCTTAGTGTTATATCCAGGATACTCTTTGGGGGAGGTGTAACCCCTTAGCCGAGATGCAGTCGGCCGACTGGGCCATATATATATTTGAAAACATTCACATATAAGTTATAAACTGAGCTCTTAAAACTCGTTTGAAAATAAAGCTAAGTACAAAATCATATGGAAATCAAACCTGACCGATAAAATGAAGCACAGTTTCTTCCAGGTAGCGGTCGTGTCGATACTGCTACATGGATGCACTACTTGGACGCTAACTAAACGGCTGGAGAAGAAGCTAGACGTCAATTACACAAGAATGTTGCGAGCAATATTGAACAAGTCCTGGCAGCAACACCCCACAAGGCACCAACTATACGGCCACTTGCCTCCCTTCACGAAAACTATCCAAACTAGACGAACCAGAATGCAGGACACTGCTGGAGAAGCAAGGACGAGCTGATAAGTGATGTATTCCTATGGACCCCCGCATATGGCCAAGCAAAAGCAAGACCACCAGTTCGAACATACATACAGCAGCTATGTGAGGATACGGAATGTAGCCCTGAGTACCTCCCGGAGGCGATGAACGATAGGGAGAAGTGGCGAGAAAGGGTCAGGGATATCCGTGCAAGCAGCACGACATGATGATGATGATATATAAGTTTGCTGGTGGCAGGATATCTGTCTGGCGTAATGTCAGTTAGGTTTCAATCCCGGCTTCAAGCATCTCGGTTGTCTCACCACACTGATGAATCGTGATACAACGAAACCGTCTGTTTGTGGATGACTATATATATATATATATATATATATATATATATATATATATATATATGAGGTACTCGTGTTGCAATGGTTAATGTTGTAGGAAATATATATGATGACCCGAGTACAAATCCTGGGCGAGGCTGTTTGTATTTCGTATAGCGCTATTATCCTTAGGAAAGGTATGCATCCAGCTGTTCTCCCTCAAGCTAAAAATAAGTAGTATGGACTCTTTAACCTTGCTATAGAAATCGGTCTGGGATAAAGAAAACTGAATCTAAACTTGTTAAACTCCGCTAAAAAATTGACCTTGTGTCGTGTGTGTATATATATATATATATATGTGAGAGAGAGAGAGAGAGAGAGAACTTCTCCGCACGAACATGACACGACACAAGGTCAATATATATATATACATATATATATATATATATATATACACACACACACACTACTGTGTAATTTGTGTAAAAATATATATGATAACTGCCAGATCTTGACAGATGATAGACGTCTTTACCACCAAAATTACAACTTAAAATCAACTTGTGAAAAAAAATCCAAGATGCGTCCGATGATAAAGTTGGAAGACATCCGTATGTCATTGTGATGTACGCTTGAACGACACATGCTAATCTTTGGGTCAACATAACTGAAACCCAGTGCCAAGCATAGCAAGATAATTTGCAGGTTTTATTTCAGAATATCTTCTCTTAAAGTTTTCTTGTCAAAGGATAATTACGAGACAGTAGAGATTTGATGTTGGAGCTTCCTTCTCAAATTTTGATTTTGGAATTAATTTCCTCGAGAATGGTTGCTCTCACAACTTTGTTATTAGACTGAGGCCTCTTCAATCTGATTCTATATATCTGTGTATATATATATATATATATATATATACGTGTGTGTGTTTGTGTGTGTGTGTATATATATGTTTGTATATATATATATAGGTATGTATGTGTGTGTGTGTGTGTGTGTGTGTGTGTGTGTGTGTGAGTTAGAAATGAGTAGACAGAGTTAATGGCACTCGGTGACTGTTCCTCACCTCTGCAATCACCTGATCAACACTTAGGTTGATGATCACATTACCGAGAAATTGACAGTCAACAAGCGCCAGTGGCTGTCTGCGCGATTCTAAATTAGATTTCCATATACTCTGCCACTGATATTACGCACTCTTTATTTATAAATACAGAAAATCACTCACACACACACATGTGTGTGTGTGTGTGTGTGTGTGTGTGTGTGTGTACTAGGAAGGATGCCCGGTGTTTCCCGACGAAATATAACTTCAAATATTACAACACAGAATATATACTTTAATATGTTTATTATAACACAAACCAGATGTGTATTTTTGCTTTGTTTTAAGGAGAGATCATACTCTTTTTTGGTAGAGAATGATTATTTTTATTTCCTATCTGTGCTACTTAGATTAATGAGGTGCAATCACATTAATTTTTTTCGAAATTCCTTCTTTACTAAATATGTATTAAACATTATTAAATATTAAATTAAAAAATTAAAATAAATATGTATTAAGATTATTCAAAAAACAAAATTAAATGATTTGGGATATGATTTTAAAATCAAGGTGTTTTTCGTCTACGAAACTTTTTTGAGCCACGTCGTTTTAAACCAAAAAAGACATCCTCATTAAGTGTGGAGGACTTACTCCTCTGCAGAGGTAGAGTCGGCATATTCTTGAGTCTCTGCCCAAATTAACTGATTGCCTAGTCAGCTGAGGCTGTAGAATACACCAACAGCATCTCTGCAAAGAGGTAAAACTGTTCCAATGTGTGACGAAAAAGACCGAAAACTTAAATGAAAATTTTATTTTAATAAATTGCAAGAATAAGGAATTGAAAAAGTCTGATATAGAAGTAATTTGTTTCCAATATTTAGACCCAGAGATTTTAGGATTTGACCTCTAATGACCTTGATTGAACTTTAATGTCAACCTCATATAGCCAGTCATAACTGGAGATTTTGTGAGTCTTTTTGTTGAAAAGTATATCAATAGCGATTATTTAGTTTGAAAATGGCATGAACAGATCCACACAGTATTCATTTATTCGTAGAGATGAACGCCAGTGTGTTGTTTTTGTAACATAGAACACAAGTCATGATACATTCTTTTAGATCTAAAATTGTAGATCAAATACACCTAGTGACTTAGAATGGGCCGCAGCCCTGGGACCCCAAGACTTGAAGGGCCTCGCAAAGACTCTCCGGTCTTGGGTCCTTGATAAAGCGAAAAAAAGATAAAAGTAACAAGGATAAAGAAAATTTATTTTCATATTTAATGGAGCTCCTTTGAACAAATTCGAAGGAGCCCCTTGAAGGGGCCTCATTTATAGACACGAGGGGGAGAACATATGTAATGAAGGGGTACCAAATTCAATGAGCCCAGGTGCCTTGAGGTTTAAATCCGGCCCAGGATAGACCTGTCATATTTTGTGTATATAATCCTAATATATGTCCGGATAAGATGTTATTACCTTGGAGTAATTAAAGCAGCCAGTTTTTACAGTTTCTGTGTTGAAGGATTAGATTTTATCTTAAATAAAAATCTGGTCATTGACGCTTCTTTCATTTTCGTCTTAATTGCAAGAAAACAATATAAAGTTCGTCGTAAAAAATTTCTGTGGACTTAATACCCGGAAAAACTTAGTCACAACATTGCATAGAGGCCTTTTAAAAAATGTGTAAAAAACTGGATAAAAAACACAAATCAAACTGAAAAGTTTGAACCATCTTTTTTTTTTTTTTACTATCACCGCAAATTTTGATATAACAAATGGCTTAGACTAACATAGGAAGTGATTATTTCCCCTAATTATTGTTGTCAAAGACATTAGCCAAGGGCTAAGAACAAATTAGGATATCAGCTCTGAGAAAATAGAGAAAAAAGAAAAGAAAAGTTCTTTAAAAATTTCTATTTTTTGTATTTCTTAAGAGAATAATGACTTTTTTGCTACAACTAAAGGAACTTCGATAACAATAATCACGGAAAATAATAATTTCCGATGTGTGTCTAAGCTGTTGAAGCTTCATTAAAATTTGTGGCAATAATGAAAAATGGTAAAGTTTTTCTGTCTTTTTTTTGTTGTTGTCCAATCCAGTAAATACCATGTTTTCAATTGACGTGTAATTGTGATAACAAGGAAAATAATTTTTGTTACTGATATTTAAACAATATCGTTGTTATTAGTAACATACTTTTATTAGGTCATTTGGTTTAATGGCATATCAACCCTTGTAGGTTATGTAATACCACATCCTGCTTTTAGTGATAGGATTTTTTCTAACAATAATTCTATTTAATATTAATCCTTTGTTTGCTCACAGTTAAATGGTTACAAGTATTCTTATCTATCAGTAACAATTCTTTTTAGTACTAATAATTTGCTTGCACACAATAAAATGGCTTCAAGCTACTAATGATAATGTTTTAGCAAATGATTGAACCGTTCTATTTGACTGATAAATGGGATCCTAACAAGTACTAAAAATCCAGATCAAATTGGACCTGGGAGTAATGGCAATGAAGGGATACTTCACATTACTTAAACCTTCAGATGGTTTAGTGTCATACCCAAGACACACGTTGGGGGGTGGGTTTTTTTCCGGGAGACTTATACAAAAGACTCAAAAAGAATACTTGATGCCTCCTTGCTTAACACTCAGCACTATAAGGTAGGGATCAAGGGTAAGTGGAGCAATCTAGAGAAAGAGGTTGTACCCCCAACATCTCGGTGTAATAGCTACTGAAAAGGGAGCCTTTGGGTCGCTCTAGACAACAGTCGGCTAACTTAACTTACTACTACTTCTACTAGAAAGACAAAGTGATAATCAAATTGAAACTTTCCAAATAATGGAATCTTTAATTATAGTCGATATTTTTTCAATATTTTTCATTGAACAGGAAATTTACTGTCAAGACAGATTTTAAAAACTAAGTCTACTAACCAACAGGATTTTTGGCTTATAGAGTAATATATTTTTGGAACAAATTGACTAATCAGATCAAAAACAGCAATAGCATTAAAAAATTAAATTGGATGATTTTCGAAAAAAATGTTAGGAAAATTTAAGACGGTATTTATGGGAACTATTGGATAAATTATTAACAGAATTCTATCTTTATATTCATATTGTATTAATTGGGTAAATATTCTGCCCAAAGATTGTTTTTCTTTTATGTTGATATGAGGAGATAGGAAAACACGGGAGCATAACAATTCAGTAAGTTTCAGTTTCTTTGTATATCAGGCATATAAACATTCGTGGGTTATTCAATGCCAAAGCCATCTTTGTTGAAGAACACTAGTAATAATATGTAACCACTTGCTATGAGAGATAAGCGGCTTTATACCTTTCCTGAGGGTATTAATCCAAAAGTGAATCTAGTAGCGCAACTGAAGTTTGAATTTGCTTACTTCAAGGCTGCAGTCCAACACTTTAGCCATAACGACACGGGGAAGTAGTAGTAGTAGTAATAATAATAATAATAATAATAATAATAAAGTTTAAATTTGACCAGACGAACAAATGGTATATACACAACCCGGAATCCTTTGGGATTTTGAGATGCTAACGGATCATCTAATCTCGGCCAGACAACCAGACCTAGTGAACCTGCCGAATAGCTGACTTTGCTGTTCCGGCTGACCATTGGGTAAAACTGAAGAAAAGCGAAAAGAAAGATAAGTACCTAGACCTTGCTAGAAAGCTAAAGAAAATCTATGGAACATGAAATTGTTATTGGTGTGCTCGGTACAGTCACTAAAGGATTGGTATAGAGACTAGAGGAACTGGAAATAAGAGGGTGAGTGGAGACCATCCAAACTACAGCATTACTAAGATCGGCCAGAAAACTGAGAAGAGTCCTGGAGACTTGAGGAGACTTGATGTCACTCAAACTCTAGTGAAAGACCATCAGCTAACGCTGGTGTGAAAAACACCCAAAGGAGTAAAATAATAACAACGAGCTACAGTGGTAAAAGTTGATTGGTACGGTTTTATGGCATATCAACACTCGGAGGTTATTTAATGCCAAATCCTGTTTATATATATATATATATATATATATATATATCATTAGGTCACATCTATGGATATATATATATATATATATATATATATATATATATATATATATATATGTGTGTGTGTGTGTGTGTGTGTAATTTGTAAACGCTTAGTTTGTTGGTAACGTTTTTAAACAAGCCATAGCCTATTTGTTTGCTTTGCTTACACTTAAATGGTTTCAAGAATGATTAGATAGTTCTATTTGATCCATAGATGTGATCTAAGGATTTAATAGTTCAATTTGATCCATAGATGTGACCTAATGATTAAATAGTTCTATTTGATCCATAGATGTGATCTAAGGATTTAATAGTTCAATTTGATCCATAGATGTGACCTAATGATTAAATAGTTCTATTTGATCCATAAATGTGACCTAATGATTAAATAGTTCTATTTGATCCATAGATGTGACCTAATGGTTAGATAGTTCAATTTGATCCATAGATGTGTCCTAATGATTAAACAGTTCAATTTGATCCATAGATGTGACCTAAACAGATACTACTTTTCCCTATCAGAGTGGATCAAGCAATAACGTCAATGAAAGGATACTCCACATTCCTCAAAACTTTATCAAATTCAGTTTAGTGTCATACCCAGGATACTCGTAGAGTTGTTGTTGTTGTTGTTGGGGGGGGGTCTTGCTCATCTGCAGAAATGAAGTCACTGTCTTCCACAGCCCAAGCCAACTGGGCTAATAAAAGTAAAAATGATATCCCCAACATTAAAACAATGACATACTTGACTTTATATATGTCAAATATAATTATTTATTTTATATTAAATTTTTCTGATAAATAAGTTTATATACCATCATATATAATTTTATTTAATATATATTACATATATGTAGCTATATATAAATATATAAAGCAATTATATATAGAAAAAAAGAAAGTAAGAAAACAGAACTCTTCTACATTCTCTCACATCATTTAACTGGGCTTCTCATTTAACTTCAATAAAAATCATCATATTCACATAATCTTATGTATTACTATTTCTGTCCCATAATAGTTGTTACATTGGCACATATAACTCATACACTCAGTGTGACAATCATTATGGAACAGGAGTAGTACTCAATATCAAATAAGTAACCTCTCACTCACACACACACACACAGATCATATACATACATACATTATATATATATATAAAGTATCGAACATGAATAAGTACACCTTATAATTAAAAGAAATAAAAAGTTAATTTTTATCTAAATCGAATATAACAGGATCAATTATTTTTTGTGGAACATTATACAATAAAAACGGATATTAGGTATTTTTAAATTGTATCCACGAGTAAAATTGCAAACATCTGAGATCGAAAATAAAATTGGATGAATATATATAAGAGGTTTACTTATTTTTGGACCGCAACATATTTATAGTTTTGATCACAATGTTTCAGTGTGGTAGAGTTTAGTATTAAATAATATCTAATAATATCCGTTTCGATCATATAATATTCCGCTAGAAATAATACAAAACTGGTATCTTTAGTATGAAAAACAAACCCCAAAACAAACAACACAAAACACAAACACTTTTTATAAAAAAGTGTTCAGGTGTACTTATTCATGGGTGATACTATATACATATATATATATATATATATATATATATATGATAGTGTATTATATTTTGTTGGAAAGTAATGTCCATTTTAAAGTCCGAATAAAAACCGGTTCAATTTCAATGAACATTAAGTACATTGAATATAATTGTCATTATATCAGGATAAAAGCCTACAATGGAACTAAATCTTTTGTTCAGTACTAAAAGAATGCAAGATTATAAACGAAAAGAATTTTAATCATGTGGCTTTAGTACTATGAATGTTTTATAGTGATCTAATTAAACGTGGGTTTTAAGATGATAAGCCGGTTAAGAAAGGGGTATGAGGTAAAAAAAATTCCCACCTAAAGAATCAATAATCTCCATTGTTGTTTTCTTAATTTTCTAATTCTTTTTATTAATGAGTGTGGACTTGCATTTTTATTTTGAAGAGTTGCTAACGGTACCTACTGTTCCAGGATAATCACCCATCTAAAAGTTCTAAGCAGGTTCATCGCTACTTAACTTCGCTGATGTATGCCTGACTTGACTGGAAGTATCTCAAAAAGAAAAGAACTCACTCCCCCCTCAAAAAACAAAATAAAAACAAATAAAAAAACGAATTACAAAAGCAAAAACGAAAACAAAGCGCACCTACGGTTTGACACCTTGTGAGGATTAAACTCACTTGTTAGTAATTGGTCTTCAAAAGTTATCTTGCTAACCATTGCTAACCTGTAAATTTTTTGATTAAAATTGCTAACTGTTAACTTCTAACCAATATGAATATTTGCAATTGCTTGATTTATTTGTTTATAATGGCATGTTAACCCGTCTAGGGTTATTTTAGGCCTAGACATTAGAGAACTGCGTTCATTAAACGTTCATTTTTACATGTTCATATAAGGAGGGTGTCCTCGTGGAGTAATGGTTAAAGTGCTGGACTGCGCAATCGTAGTGAGCGAGTTCGAACTCCAGTCGCGCTATCACGTTCATATTCAGACAAAACACCCCTTGAAAAGTATGGCCCTCCCAGTTATGGGTTAAATAGTACTACTACTGTTCTTCTAGAAGGATGGCTTTGGCATTAAATAACCCGTGAAGGTTGATATGCCATTAAACCAAGCCAAACTGCTTTTTGTGCAGTTGTTTATAAAGATTTTTTTTTCTTGCACATTTCGAACATGAATAATTTTTAAGCACAGCTATTGAATCCATAGATGGGACCCTAACAGGTTCTATCACTCAGAGTGGACATGGGGATAATAGCAATTAAAAGTTTTAGTGTTATACTCAGGCTACCCATTTTCTTTTTTTTGTGTGTGGGGAAGAATGACCGTTCCCCTCTTCAGGGAATACAGAGGGTACATTCGAAGGCCCACCATCAGGAGGATATATTGCCTTGATTTATTCTCAGAACATTTTATTGAGGAAAATTTCCATATTCCTTCAATTGTTCTCAAGGAACAAAAAAGATTAAATCTTCGGTTTGAATGTTGACTCATGTTCTTTCTTAGAGGAATTAATTTCTCCTGGGATTCTCTTTGTTGCTAATCAGGATTTCGTTCTAAAATAAATTTCATATCCTTTTTTTATCATTGCCACAGATTCTTGGTATTTTGGGTAATTGCTGCTCGTTCAGCAAAGATTACAAAGTTAACACAATTTTTAAACTCATTCACTGATCCAAAGAAGGAACTAAATTTTCTGTCTCCTCTTAAATAAATTGGCATTAAATGACAAACAGGTTGATATGCCGTTAAACAAACAGAAATATTTAAAACTATTTGCAGCCATTGTTCTGGGATAAGCACTGTACCACTTCCACGTCATAGAGTCAACAAAACTTTACTTAATTTCGCGCCATCATGTCTAGTGGCCTCAAAGTGAGTCCAAACTCTAGTTACGTTGTTACGTTCACTTTCGGACTAATACCCTTGGGAAAGGCATGAACTCTCTTATTCCCTCCTAGCTATGGGTTAAATAATATCAGTGGTGTTCTTCTGCAAGAATGGATTTGGTATTACATAACCCAGGAATGTTGATATGCCATTAAACAAAGATAGCAAACCAAACTTAATTGCGCATACATGCCTTAAATTGCAGACGATACCTACTGTTTCTCAGTTGTCATTCATCGCTGTTTAACCTCAGTGATCAAGTGGAAAAAAATCATCTGACTGTAATTGTATCAATGGGCCTGGGTCAATGTCAAGATTACCGGAGAGTGACAAAAATCAGATTTGAAGGGCATTGAAGGCTTATGACATTAAGTCATGGGGTGCTGCTTCAGAAAATATGCTAAAATTATATTAATATTACGTAACACACACACACTGAGAAGTATATATATATATATATTTACTAATCTAATATCTACCAGCATTCACGGTTAACAGAAAAAAAGAAAAAAAACAAACGCCAGGAACAAGAGATAAAAATAACTTGAATCACCGCTTTGGGGAAAAAGAAAAAAATATTATAGGACAAAAAGAAAGAAAAGGCCAACCCCGTCACACCACTTGAAAAAAATCAAGAGATATGCAAGCAGTCGGTCAAAAGAAAACTAAAACCCTCCGTAAACACTGCAATGCTACAATTACAAGAGTGCTCAACACGAGTGGAGCCAATTATAAAATTAACTTAAATCGCGAGTCGGAAATCTCCTACTAAAGTTTCACCTCAACGGATCATCAGGAAGTCTAATCCCGACCAATGCTAAAGGAGAAAACGCCGTTATATATATATATATATATATATATATATATATCATTAAAGCTATGAATACACCTTCCTGTTGCTTGTTACTGGCTGAAGTTCCACTGTGTCTATCGACAGGTCGCTACTGCTGAAGGGTGGTTAACGTTTTAACAACATATAATTTCATGGTGATGCATTGTATGTATAAAAATCGTTGAATTAATAAATTTATTCATGAATGAGTATTTTATACGAAAAAACAAAAAACCAAAACAAAAAAGACCCCCCCCGCAAACTGGAAATTATTCAAGTTTATGATTATGAATAAAAGTATCATTAACATGCTAAAAGTATTTACATTTTTAAAAACGATATATCCCAGAGAAATTTCATACTAATTCTTACACTAGAATAATTGTCATTTTGAAAGTTTAGTTTGGCACCAAGCCAGAAGTAGGGGACACCCAATGAAAAGTGAAGTGACTAACAATGGTCTGCTCGTCAAGTCTGCTAAACATTATAACACGCAAAATCTCCTAAGATTAAGTGTAGTTTTGGTTTGGCACAAAGCCAAAAATCAGGGGTATCTATCGAACTCATATCTCAGTACTAATTGATATCGGCAACACTAGCTTGTTAACCATTACATTTTGACGAGGTGTCCTTTATGCTAACAGTAGTAGGTTCATCATAGTAGCATACTTTGTGTCAATAACCACCACATCTCACTGGCTTTCATTCCTTCTTCGAATTTGTGACATCACTTTCCAAACAAACTGTTACAAAGCAAGGATTTAGGGAAAAAAAAAAAAAACAACAACAAAAAAAAACAAACAAACAAACAAACAAAAAACAAAAAAAAAAAACAAACAAAAAAAAGCAAAACAAAAATGAAACACAATCATTCCAGACTTTTACAATGCACCATGCCATTCACCTGTGTTTCATATTTCGAATCAGTCGTCATATATCATACAATACCATTCATATTTTATTATGCATTAATTTCCTAGAAATCAGATCACAAAAACCCCACACACCTTCCTCCTCGATCCATGTTGGGTAACTTCTGCAGTTCTGGACAAAATCTGTTAATGGACGAAATATAAGGACCATAAGAAATTTGTTTAAGAATTTGTGGTTTTAATTTTTCAAAAGTCAAAAATTAGAGAAACCAAATTTTTAAAAATTTAAATGTTGTATAAAAAGCAAAAAAAAAAAATTAATATTTAAAAATTTATATAATGAGCAAGCATTATTTTTCTAAGTTTTGATAAGAGGCTATTAGCTTAAAAAATTTTAATGAATGCTTAGATCAGTAAGAAAGGATAAAAGTCCCACTACAATAATATCAATTGTAGAATTATTCATTCACAGTCATGCGTGCAGAATATACTAAAAAAGGATTTTTAAAATAAAAATAAAGGGAGATAATCATCTTTTTTAAATGTGCATGCGTTATGTTTTATACAAGAAAGGCATTAATTGAAAATACACTTTGGAACAATGAAAAGAAGAATAGTTATGTAATGGCAAGTGTTTAAAAATGTTCTTGTTTTTTTTTCTTTATATAATTAAAAGATAAAAGAAAAAAAAGTTAATTTGTACATTAATTTCTTTAGAATGAAAAAAGCAGAGGTCAGAGTAACAATTACAAATCTACAATATTTAGGGTTGAAACAGAAAGGAATTTTTACATGAAAACTTAACTCTTTTGCAGGCAGAGCGACATTTTTGTCGTTTTTGTGACATTTTTCTTTTGGCTGCTCGTTGATCAAAATTCAATATTAATGCATAAAAATACCACTAGGAGGAGTCACTGTAGTGTAGGATTGTGTAAAAGTTGTTTTGCAAAATATAATTAAAAGTGAGCACGTTATGGGTTTCATGATAATGTACTATGACACACAATTGCTGATCAAATTATCAACTTTTTTTAAATATATATCACTTGCAAATTTTCTGAAAACAATTCGGTCTCAACAAAGATTTAAAAATATTCTGTATGCGAAAGGGTTTGGAATAACCAAAAATTCTAATTGTTCATTTATTGAGAAGTACATTAGAATTAGATTCTTGGCATTAGACTTCTGTTTCTGAAAGATTCTACTTCCATTATATTAAAAAAAACTGGAAGATCAGAACATTTTTTGAGTCTGTGTTTATATTATTTATGCAATTAATGACATTGAAGGATTGATTATACAGTTGTTCTAGACCAGTGTTTCTCAACCGGGGTTACCTGAACCCCAAAGTTCCGCAAGAAGTCGCTAGGTGTTCTGCAAGGAACTGTAATGAATGGGTTAGTGTTTTTTGACTGATTTTTCTTTAATTTTATTATAGTTGAAAAATCTTTGACTATTATTATAAAAGCTTCAACCTCTTGTATTATTTAGAATTATAATAATCATTGGGAATCTATTTAGCGATATTTATATGACATCAATGTGATAAGTAGATAGGGGCAGTTAGTAGCAGATTTGTATATCATTGAGTAACTCACTCGAGTACAGGACACATGCACAGTGTCTGGCTTCCCTGTGGTCGATAGAGATAGAAATTAATAAATGGTAAATAAGAATTTTATGCAGAGGTCCCTTGAAATATGAAAAATATTTCGAGGGCTCCACAAGAGTAACAAAGGTTGAGAAAAGCTGGTCTAGAGTATTATATCATACTTACAAAACTTATCAAAATTAATAATAGAAGTAACATATATTCCAAAATAAAGATAAATTATTGATTTTTACGGTATGTCAACTCATCTAGGGTTATTTTATGCCTAGAGTTTAAGGAATCACGTTCATTGTACATTGATATTTACTCTTTGGTCTAGTTGTTTAAGATTTTTTTTTGCACACAGTCCTATAAAATACGAACCGTTTTTAACCAGATCTATTTGACCCCTTAATGGGACCCTAACAGGCACTACTACTCCGGGTCAAAAGGAATCTGGGAGTAATGGCAATAAAGGGGTACTTCATACACCCTAGATATCAGATGTATTTTAGTGTCATACTCGGAAAACCATTTTTTGTTGAGGTCTTATCCCTCTGCAGGAGACGCAGTGGGCGTATTCTAAACCCTGCCGACAGTAGTAAAATTATATATGAAGTAGTACTTAGTTTTACTACTTACTTTGTGTACTGGTGGTGGTGTCCTCGTGGTGTAATACTGAAAAGCGATGGACTGCGGAATCATAGTAAGTGAGTTCGAACTCCAGTCGCGCTATTACGTTCACTTTCGGGCAAATACTCTTCGGAAAGGTATGAACCCTCTTATCCTCCCAGCTATGGGTTAAATAGTACCACTACTATTCTTCTAGGAGAATAGCTTTGGCATTAAATAACCAACAAAGGTTGATATGCCATTAAACAAAGAAACCATTTACTTAGTGTACTGTGTATCTATCAACAGAAAAATATATTTTGGTAACACGTCTTAACTTTAAACTGATACCCAGGATTGAGTTGGTATCAAAACGAATTCCTTATATTATTATTATTATAGAATATTATAGAGTGTAGCAATAAATGATAAATTTTTTAATAAATATTTTAAACAACTAGTCTCTGTGGTTTACATTTACAATTCTTAATTGGAATTTTTACAGTACGTCTATTTTTGTTTAAAGATCTTTGGCTAAAACCGATTATCAAGATAACAGCATTTGACTACAGATATGTTTTGATATTGTATAAACTTATACGTTGATGAGGGCGCCTCACACGGTGTAATGAACTTAGTTAGCATTGTTAGTGGGTTTTATTCCTACTATGTCATACTTCTGACCTTGAGCCAAATTAAGCTCAGCTCAGTAAATTACTTTTATATTGACACACACATTTACCCAACATAGTAAATCTCATATTTGGAATAAGAATATTCCATAAGTGAACCCTTTCGTCATTCAATCTTTTTTTACGACTCAGCTCCTTTTTATGTTTTTTTTTATGCAACGTTTTGACTGGGAGATTTTCCGGCCTTCTCCAGGTGAAATATGCATCTTCGTAAGATACTCTTGTTCTGGCTTCATCAGAGCGCGAAACAAAACGGTATTAAACAATAGCTCCGCATAAGAAAATATTGTTTTATACCATACACGATTTTGCTTGTTTCAGTTTGATATTGGAAACAAGAGTATTGAGTTCCCTGTTTATACAATTATTTTCTATCTTCACCTATGATAATCCTTCAGTTCTGAGTAACGGGATTCCTAGTCTACGAGTTTTGTTTGAAAAGTAACAGCATTGGGTGTGTTATGTGAGCCATGGGTGAAAGAGAGATAAGCAGACTGTGTTATCTAACATGTCTCGGTAGTAGATAACTGCATTCTTAGCTTTCTGCAACTATAGAATTTTTTTTCACATGTTTTTTTACACCTCTTTTGCAGGTCGTTTAGTTACGAGCACTGAGTAACGAATAAATATGATGTGACACTATGGGTGGTATCCGTTTCTCTGTGTGTGAGTGCCAGTCAGAGAATCCCTTTGTCTGTTTTGGCGCGAAACCCATACAAAGAGCTTGGGAGGGAGATCTTCCACGAGACCGGTAGTGGACAAGGGAAGAACGGTTAAAGAGAGGCCAGAAGGATACAGTCAGCAAAAGGGAGCAAAAGGAACCAGTCGACAGAACAGGTCAGTCAGGGTGATGAAAGAATGACAGAAGAAAGAAGAACAGAAGTTAGAAAGACGACTGTTAAGACCTGTTGACCTACGGAGGTCTGGTTGACCATCGCGAGAAAATGAGTCTGCATTCCTAGTGGCTTTGTGGAAGTTTTGCACAAATACACCCCCGCGATAGCCTGCAAATGCACGGAGAGCTGCACGAAAGTGTCACAAACTTCTCTCTAGCGCTTGGAGCTGACCCAAGCCCGTGTTTGTTCGTTTGTTCTTTTCCTCCACCCTCTCGGTTGTGTTTTGTGAGTCCGTAAAGAAATGTGTAATGCCCCTGGTCGGAGATTAGAGAAACCACTAGACGATCTGATCTAATGGCTATTAGTGGTTTAAGGAAGTTGAGATATTGGGGTCGGCCGGCCGAAGGGTATTGGCACAGTGAAATGTTTGGTCCATTTGGCGAAAACTCTGTCACAAACACTTAAAATGCTTCAGCAAGTCTATTAAGATAACACCATTTCGCGCAAATGTGTTTTTGAATGGCACAAGAGGTTCATTGAGAGGCAAGTTGAGGTGAAATATGATTCCAAAAGCGGAAGGCCTTCAATAAGCAGGACTGAGGTTAACATTAAGCAAGTAAACTGATGGTGTGTGGCGAGTGTCGATCGATTGTTTGTTTCAAGTCAGCTAGACATGAATAACGAGAGTGTTTGGTAAGATTATCACCGACGATTTGAACATGACAGAAAATATCAGTAATGGGTATGCGAAGGATCCTGCTGTTTCTGGCTAAGAGAAACATCGGCGTATTGAAATAATACCCCTAATTATCTGATATTGCCCCGTAAAACTTTTTTTTCTCCTAGCTTCTATGATTTGGGCTTCATCGAAATATGAGAACAATAAAAAAACTAGAACAATTTTTTGATTAAGACTATAATAATACAAGGGGCAGCAGATATACCACCGATGTTTTAAACTCTCACTTGTCTGGTGTATATGAACTTAGGCAAGTGGCAATGATAGTTGGATCTAGCTAATCTCTGACCATTTTTTTCAAATATGATCAGTTACAATCTTAGCTTGAACCGGTGTACACTGTGTATTTTGCTGTTGAAAGGTTTTATAAGACAGGTGAATCTGTAATTTCTACGCAGAGAGTTTTTCGTGCTCATTACGTTAAATGATGCTGTTCGGGACAGAGGTTTCAACTAATAGAAGAATCAATTTTCAAACCAGAACAGCATCATCAGTATCTGAAAAAAAAAGAAAGAAAAAAATGATGAGACATTAGCTAAATGGAACTACCATTGCTATTTGCCTAAGTTCACTTGCAGCCCAGTGATGACAGTAAAAAATCGGGGAGGTATTTCTGTTGCAACCTGTAGTTTATTCATCTGTTAAGTGACGTTCAGACAAGGAAATTAACTAATTGGCCATTTGGATTTTTATACTTTTTGAGTTGGCTATACCGGTGACGAGATCTGTATTTTTCACACCTACCGTAGCACCAGTTTACCCACACGGAGATCAAACGGCAGAGGGTAAATTTTGGATCAAGAGCTCAGAGTCAAAGGGGTGGATGAACAGAGTTGACTGATCTTCAAACGCAAAACTTAAAAATTTCAAAAATTGTATGCAAATGTTTGGTTTGGTTGGGTTTTATGGCATATCAATCATTGTAGGTTATTTAATGCCAAACCCTCTTTATACATATATAGTAGATATATATGATTTGGTTTGATTGGGTCTTATGGCATATCAACCAATGTAGGTTATTTAATGCCAAATCCTCTTTATACATATATATTAAATATATATGATTTGGTTTGGTTGGGTCTTATGGCATATCAACCAATGTAGGTTATTTAATACCAAATCTTCTTTATACTTATATATTAAATATATATGATTTGGTTTGGTTGGGTCTTATGGCATATCAACCAATGTAGGTTATTTAATGCCAAATCCTCTTTATACATATATAGTAAATATATATGATTTGGTTTGGTAGGGTTTTATGGCATATCAACCAATGTAGGTCATTTAATGCCAAATCCTCTTTATACATATATATTAAATATATATGATTTGGTTTGGTTGGGTCTTATGGCATATCAACCAATGTAGGTTATTTAATACCAAATCTTCTTTATACTTATATATTAAATATATGTGGATTTGTAAACGCATTTTCTTGATAAGATTTTTAAACGAGTCTGAGCTCATCTTTTTTTACACACAGTTAATTGGTTTTAAGTATTACTGTGCGTTTTTCACACATTGACATGGATAACTGTAAGTGAATTGTTTGTAGGTAATTTCATTTTTAAATAAGTTAGAGCTCATTTGTTTGCACATTAGTATTGCTACTGTTTAAACACAGTTAAATGATTTCAATCATTATAACAATTCTATTCAATTTTACTTTTTGATTGCAAGTAGCGAAGTGGTTACAAGTATTGATATTTAGCACTAATTATTCTATTGGATACTATTCATTCCTTTGCACATATTCAACTGGTTGCAAGTACTGCTTTGTAATACTAATAATTCAATTTAGGCACACAGTTAAAGGGTTTCAAGTTTTGCTAATTAACATAAATATAGTCACATTACTTATTTATTTACACACACAAATCTAACAATTCCATTTAGCAAAAGTCAATTTTTGCACACAGTTTAAATGTCAAAGTATTGCTATATATCCTTAACAATTCAATTAAACATCAGTCATTTGTTAACACACAATTGCTCACACAGTTATATTTCTAACAACTCGATTGAGCATAAGTCATTTGTTTGCACACAGTTTAAATATCAAACAGTTCTATTTTACCCATAGATAGGACGCTATCAAATGCTATAATTTCGGACCAGAGGGGACAATGAAGGGACACTCTGCGTTCCCTAGAATTCTAGGGTCATATTTAGTACACTCGTTGGGGAGGAGAGTCTTACCCTTCTGCAGAGATACACTCGGTGTATTCTATAGCCCCAGCCGACTAGGCTGGGAATCATTTGGAATTTAATAGATTTCTGACTAAACTGATATATGACAAGGTCATTTTATTTTGGGGAGCCAAGCATGAATCGATCGAATCAATAACATTCCCCTGACACAAACGCCAAGTAGACCCCCAGACAACTAAATGCAGGACAAGCGAATTTAAATGTGGTAATTAACTGACTTCCCACCAAGTCAGGATGCGACACAAGGTCATTTTATAATGGGGAGCTACACACGAATCGAGACACATGTGTGGCTGTCGCCAAAAATGCTTGGTCCCATCGACATTCCCCATATTGGGGTGCTTCAGGCGTCAAGCTATGAACTCAGCCCTGCAAAGCAGGTATTGCTTGGGGTGACAGCTCCCAAGAATCAGCCGATTCAAATTAATACCACCCACCTGACACGAACGCAAGGAAAGACCATGTTATTAATAAAGTGTGTGAAATTATTTATATCTTTTTCATTCTCTCTTTCATCATTTTTTCCTTTCTTAATTCCTTTCATTTTCTTTCTGTTTCTTAGCTTCCTTCCTCTTTTTTCCTCTCTTTCAGTCTTTCTTTCTATTCTCTTCTCCCACTCTCTTTCCTCTCTTTCAGTCTTTCTTTCTCCTCTCCTCTCCCACTCTCTTTCAGTCTTTATTTCTCCTCTCCTCCTCTCTTTCAGTCTTTCTTTCTCCTCTCCTGTCCCACTCACTTTCAGTCTTTCTTTCTCCTCTCCTCCTCTCTTTCAGTCTTTCTTTCTCTTCTCCTACTCACTTTCAGTCTTTCTTTCTCTTCTCCTCCCCCACTATCTTTCTGTCTTTTTTTCTCTTCCCCTCTCCCACTCTCTTTCGTCTCTTGCAGTCTCTCTTTAATTTCTCTTCTCCCTCTCTCTTTCATCTCTTTCAGTCTTTGTTTCTCTTCTTCTCTCCCACTCTCTTTCAGTCTTTGTTTCTCTTCTCCTCTCCCACTCTCTTTCATCTCTTTCCGTCTTTCTTTTCCTTCTCCTCTCCCACTCTCTTTCATCTCTTTCCGTCTTTCTTTTCCTTCTCCTCTCCCACTCTCTTTCATCTCTTTCAGTCTTTCTTTCTCTTCTCTCCCACTCTCTTTCCTTTCTGTCATTTTCCTGCATTTCGTCCTTTCGTCTCTTCCTCTTCTTTTCTATCATCTTTTACTCTCTTTATTTATCTTTTGCTCTTTCTCTCTTTTTCTTCTTTCTTTCCTTTTCTGTATTTCTTTATCTCTTACTCTTTATTTTTTTCTCGTCTTTTTCCAATTGTCTATGTTTTTCTCTTCTTCACTTAACTTCATCTCTATTTTCCTTTTTTCCCTCCCTCCCAGCTCTTTCAATTATTTATTTATTTTTTCCTTCCTCCTTTTTATTTGATTCTCAACTTGCTATTTTTTCTCCCCAACTTTTTTCTTCATTTCTCGTTCCTTATTTTTCTTTCTTTCTTTCTTTCTTTCTTTCTTGCCCACGTTCATTTTATTTTCCTTTGTATAATTCTCTTTCTTTTTCTCTCTCTCTGTCTTTCCTTTATTTTTTCCTTCTTCTTCCTCTTTTCTCCTTCTCTTCCTTTTTGGGCTTGTTTTAAAGAAACCTGTCTTTAAAGAATTCTCTATTAAAAAAAAAAAAAAAAAAAAATTAAAAAAAGAAAAGAAAAAAGGGTCCTGTCGTTCCTGCAACAACTGACTTGCTGTATCTTGTGTGTGCGTGTGCATTTCTGTGTGCGCTGTGGCAGGTGTACGCTTTCGTTTGATCGACACCTGTTTACGCTGGCATTTTCCCTTCCTCCTGCTGGAGAGAGAGACTCACGCTTCCTTCTCTACACCCATCGTCCAGGTAGCTAAGCCTCCGAACGCCGTTCGAGTCTTGTTTACGGCACGTGTCTGACGAGGTGTGATGTGAACATAGTAAAGAAAAAGGCGACTTCAAAGAGCGATGACATAATCCCTCGTATTTAGACGCTTTGTCTCAGCCAAGTGTCACACGTCGAATGACGAACGCAAGAAAGATTAATTTGATATGTTCTTAATACTGGCTCTGTTTTAGCATGAACGATAATTATAACACCCTTCTCTCTCTCTCTCTCTCTCTCACACACACACACACACACACTCTCTCCCTCACATACACAATTCTCTCTCACTTACACACACACACACACACTCACTCACTTACACACACTCACTCTCTCTCACACACTCTCTCCCTCTCTCTCTCTCACACACTCTCTTCCTCTCTCTCACACACATAATTCTCTCTCACTTACACACACACACACACACACACTCTCTCTCACACACAATTCTCTCTGACTTACACACACACTCTCTCTCTCTCTCACACACACACACACTTCTCTTTCTCACTTACACACACACACACACACACTCACTCTCTCTCACACACTCTGATCGAATTCATCAGAACTAAATGGTTTTATTCAGTGTTTATAAATTTCTTGCTTGAAATTTTTTTAGACCGAATTGTTTTAATTATGCTATTCACTATTCTATACTTAAAGTTTCTTCTTTTTCATAATAGTTTGGTCGCTATCTTCTTCGGCCTTCCAGTAGTTTAATGTGAAGACCGAAGAATAGATTACCCAAACTTAATATCCGTTCAAAACCTCGTTAAACGATACAAACAATGAAAATTGGAAGTATATATGACCTAGAAGTTGTGTGTGTGTGTGTGTATGAGAAAGAAAGAGGGCAGTGAAAGACATGGTGAGAGTGGGAGAGGGTTTAAGACGGAGAAAGAGAGAAATCGAAAGAGATAGTGAGTGACTGAATGAGGGAGTAGAACAAGTGAAATAGATAGTGATTGTGTGAGTGCGTGAGAGAGAGAGAGAGAGAGAGAGAGAGAGAGAGAGAGAGAGAGAGAGAGAGAGAGAGATGTTGTAAGTGAGAGTGAATGACAGTGAGTGAGAAAGAGTAAGTGATAGATAGATAGATAGAGCAATTTCAAGACATTATTTTGTGAAGAAGATTGATTTTTTTTCAGTGTTTTAGGTCTCTCTCTTCTACGGTCTTCAAGTAGTTTAAATTGAAGGCTGATCGTTGAATTCAATATGGGATCAAAAGATACTCAGAACGGTTATTGGAGAGACGTAAAACATTGAATGGGGAGAGGGTTGAAAGCGAGAACGGAAAGGAATGGACGATTAGATAGATATGAACAGAATGGGTATATATGTATATATATATATATGTATGATAGATGTAAGCAGACTGCTTATATATATCAGTAATACCCAGTCAGCGTTCGAAGACAGTAGGTGTGGATTATTCGTGTAGAGAATATATGAGGAATATTATATAAATCTATGTGAGTGCGATGTACGGCTATTGTTACATATCTTTTTCCTTCCAGATTTATATAACAAAACCCACATACAGTGCGTATACAGTGCAATTAGAAGGAAACTCAAACCTGGTTAAATTGTCATTATAAATTTATTTCGTCGGAGAATATCATTATACTCTCCGTCTCATCAGATGACCGTACATGTTTAACTTGAGGTTGAAAAGTTAAACTTGTACGGTCATCTGATGAGACGGAAAGTATAATGATATTCTCTGGCGAACCAGGTTTGAGTTTCCTTCTAATTGCACCACACACACACACATATATATATATATCTATGTATGTACACACACACGTATATATATATATATTTGAGCAGACTGATATCGGTAGTTCGAAAATGAAAAAAAAAAAAAAAAGAAAAAAAAAAAAAAAAAAAAGAGGTGCTGAAAACATTTTCAAAAAGTTATTTTGCGATTGATACATGTTTTAATCATTGTATTTCAGCTAGGATTATTAGTATTAGATAGGAATACTTGAAACTGTCAAAAACTGTTCAAATTATTTGTATTAGATAGAAATATTAATATATAACTGTGTTCAAGATCTCTTAAACAACAGCACAAAATTTTAAATATGAATGTATAATGAACTTAATTTTAGGCATACAATAATCCTAGACGGGTTATTATGCCATTAAAATCAATCTTTTCTTTTTCCAGCTTTTCCAGCATGGATATTTTCTTTCTTTCTTTCCTCAAATTCCAGTTCCTTTCCTTTAAATTTCTATCTATATGTCTTCTCTTTTTCTTTACACCCTTTTCTCTCTCACGTCATCCCCCTCTCAGCTTTCTATCTTACTTTTTCCATCACTTTCTCTTTCTTTTGTTCTTTTCTTTGTCCTTTCTTCCTTCACTCTCTCCGTCTCTTTTCTCTCAGCCCTATAGATCTGTATTTCTTTTAAGTCTCTGTCCATTTTCTATTTTTTGCCTTGTCTAGAGGCAAAAAACATGCCTTGTCATTCTTGACAAGATGTAAAAAGGTTGCAACAGCCACTTCATCTAGTCTTCCACTGACCTTACGCGTGTCTTTAGAAGCGACAAGAAAAAAAAAATACTTGCAACATGTTTGAAAAAAAAAAACAAATAAAAAAACTAAACCAAACCAAAAAACAAAATGGCAACCTATTGTAAGAAAGTTTTTTTTGGCGCCAACGCAGTGATTCAATAATATTAGTTTCTTGGCTGAGAGAGAGAGAGAGAGAGAGAGAGAGAGATTCTCCACCTCCAGAAATCATTCATGAACAAGGCCGAGATCACATGACTGAACGTGAAACACGCACACACACACACGTTCATACCAACACACACATTCGCAATTTATCACTGTTCACTGTTACTAATTTTTAAGCGTGCATGAAAAAAAAAAAAATCAATATTAAAACTAAAAATAACATGGTCGGGTGTCTATCTTCATTATACATACATATACACATATGCGCAAGCGCGAACACACACGCTTGTGAACTTCATATATCAGTGAGTCACGTATATATAAATGCGCGTCCTATATATATATATATATATATATATATATATATATATATATATATATATATATATATATTATATATATATATATATATATATATATATATATATATATATATATATATATATATATATATATATATATATATATATATATATATATATATATATATATATATAGTAACGCGTTACATAAGTGTTGAGTTTCCGTGGTGCAGTGGCTAACGTACTTGGCTGTGATATTGTAGTAAGCGAGTTCGAACTTCAGTCGTGCGATTAGGTTCATTTCTGGGAAAGGTATGGACTTATTTTAATGTGTGCAAAAACTCTCAACAACAACACACACACACACACACACACACACATATAAATGTACTATGAATTTGCTTCCCTAACCTATTGGTATAAAATAACCCTTGACGGATTGACATGCCGTTAAAAACAATCAATCCTCTTTCAATCGCAAAATTTGTGGTCGGTGTTCGAACATAGATAAAAGGAGAAGATTTCGAATTTTCAAGGAAAGAAGGTCGTTTCATTAAACAGGTTTCATGACCCCCCGTCCATATACAATGACGTCTTTCATTGATAGCATCTCCTTTCCTCCCCAGGCAGCTAACTATATGATAGTCAGACATATGACCAAAATAATTACCTTTGGACCAAACACTTTCTTTGTGGACAGAGATAAAACTTCTGGGATTTATTTACGCATAAAAAAACATACAATACAGAAATTTATATGACTCTCTGAAGATGTGTCAGTATATATGTATGTGCGTGAACGCAGACAAGATTAGGTATAAACTGAACTAAATCAGAGATCTTTATCGATACTCGTCGCTTTGAAATCCGAACTATTCATCAAAACAAATATATATAAGTATGCTTGATTTTAGGCGCGTGCGAATGTAAATGATATAAAATAAACGAATGAAAAATATTTACATATCAACAGGCGTATCTTATTCTACGAAGTATTCAGACGGGTATCCTCATCATTATTATTATTTTGTTCACTACATCCTGGTGAATATATACATTTATTTTTTTTTTGTTGGTCCATTGAGAGAGAAAAAAAATACTTTAAAATGAATAGGTCCACAAGGAGATTTATTTTTTAAGTTATTTATTTTTCTTCAACACGTGTTTCTAGGGTTTTTTCAATTTCGTCCAGGAGTTAGAATGTTGATAGTGATGCTGCTTTGATTATATAGTTGTGACTGTTTTTGATAAGGTCATTCTTTTTCATTCTTTTTAATTCCAGATATGTGTCTGAGAATTTTCAGATCCCGTTGTCAGTGACAAATTTTCGTATC
>OY757919.1:96905713-96928213 GCA_963585895.1 Sepioteuthis lessoniana | reverse complement strand
ATTACTCGTCAAGGCAAGTGGACAGAATATCGTTTTTAAAATCTGTTATTAAAACAAAAATAAAATAAAAGAATTATTGAGAGTTGTTGAAATATTTGCAGTTCATTCTAAAGTAGGTATTTCTTATTCTGATAAATCCTTATTTATTTACTGTCCATTGCACTGGTATTATAAAGAGGAAGCTGAACACTGAAAAAGCTTGAGATCTGTAGGCTGAATTTCGGAAGGGAAATCTTTTTTTTTTTATAAAGTTTTGCTCAGTTTGGCATACAGACCTCAGGTAAGTACTGAGCAAGCTTATTGCAATTTAATTTTGGTTTAGTTTTTTTTACAGCTCATCAGTCTCGCTGGGTCATTTCATGCTGACAGAAGTATGGATAATTATGTTTGGTAGAAAGATAGTTTGGTAGAAAGATAGTTTGGTAGAAAGATCTGGTTTTGTTTACATTCTTTGTAGAAGAACACTTTGTAAAAAACCCAGCGAAGTATTTATATTATTTTGTATAGTCCTACCTCCTTCAGGATTAAAAAAAAATATTTGGTTTGACCTGCTCAAAAAATGTCCTTTAGGTCACCCAGTGATCTTGTGGAAACTCGTATTTTTAACGTGATTTGGCCCAAAGTTTGGATTAAAAAAAAAATTAAACAAAAAATAGATGAAATAAAACAATATAAAAAAAAAGTAATGACAAGAAATAACGTAAAAAACTAACAAAGACAAAAGGTTGAATGATTGATTTTTACACAGTCCTAAGGAATATGAATAATTTTTAAACGGATCTATTTGATTCATAGATGCGATCATAACAGGAACTACCACTCCTGGTCAGGGTGGACCTGAGAGTAATGGTGATGAAAAAATACTCAATACACTCCAGATCTCCAGAATTGGAGCCTCACCAGCAGATACTGTTTCCTCTCAAGCCCAGAATACCTTCTTTCGAAGGGGGATCATATTCCTTCAGTGAATATAGTCGGCATATTCTGAGCCCACTTCTCCAACAGAGCTGTCTGAAATTCAGTTTGGAAAATGATTATTCGGGAGGTGGAAAAATTCCTCTTGAAAATGTAAAACACCAAATTTATGAAGGCCCAATTCGAACTTGCTATTCACGGTCTAACAATTGACTCTGACGGTGCGGCCCCCGTCTCTCATTTCTACCACTAAGATCATCTGTCAAAGTAAACTCGATTAAGTTAATCCCTACTGTGAAATTAAACCCGACAACCCAATCATAACGTTTTGGGAACTTGCATTAAACACTTGTTAATATCCCAGCTTTGTAGACGATTGTAAATTTGATCCACACTGTCCAACACAGAATAGATACAAAACACTTTACTTTGATACGCAGTGACTGCTTTTCATGATCGGATCAATTATATTGTTTAATTATTATCGGGTTGTGTTGACTGAAGACGGTCAGTGATCCCGATGGTCGGTAAATAAATAGATAATGAAACTAAGTAGTGGATTTATCTTTGATATACTCAGTTGCAAAGCTATCAGTCTTGAATATTTATTGTATAGCGGGAATCATACACTTGGTGAAAAATTAACGCACATTTATAAAAAAAAAAAAAAAAAAAAAAAAAATGAACGGTCATGAAATGTATTATTATTTTAATTATTATTATTCATACGAATAATGATTGTCAGAATATTATCATGAGAATGTTGTAAAAAATATTTTAAAAAAATGGTTTTTAAGATTACTATTTTGTTGATTTTTATTGTATATTTTTAAAATGCGAATATATTTGGCACTGAAAATACTTCAAAGGTTTATTTTTGACAAATGCAATCATTTCAAAACCCAATAATTTCGTTTCTATAATTGTTATGTGATATTTCATTTTTTCGATTCCTTTTGAAGAGTTAGACTCCCCCGCAAATACCAAACCGTATCTGATGGTGAAGTTTCAGTTCAAGAGAACAAAGTACTCTTTCACTGCAATTACTTCCAGGTTCACTCTGACCCGGATTGTTGGTACCTGTTTGGGTCCTATCTATGAATCAAATAGATCTGTTTTAAAATTATTCTTATTCTAGAGAACAATGTACAACCCCCTAAAAAATTCCCCCCCCCCAAAAGAAACAACAACAAAAAACAATTTTCCAATTGTTCTTTTCAAACGACACAAATTTTACAAAAAATTATTAAGGTGTTATATGTGATTGAAAATATTTGATTGATTTAATTTTCTTTTGCAAGTGCGTGGCCATACCAAGGCCTAAGAGCGAGGTGTACAGAGAAATAGAAAATAAGGAAGATTGTGTTGCGTCAGTCTTTCAAGATGAAGCGGGAAATCCCGCCTGTTTAAAAAAAATAAGAGTTTGAAATCCTTGAATCTTACCACTGGTGGAAATACGCACCTGGCACAGTCACTTAGTTTAGTATGGCACAAGGTCACGGTAGTCTGAGTGCCAGTTGAAATTGAACTCACTATATAAACAATGAATCCGGTTAATTATTGGATTGCCGACTTAGTAGGCTCTTTACATTCAGAAGATTGACAAAACAATCTTTCAACCCCTAACTGACTTTTTGCTGTACTGTGTGCTAAGCTTAATAGATTATAATTTCCTTTAAAAATTTGAAATAAAAATTTTCATCTAACGTATCTATATTTTTTAGATAAGATGAATGTCAGGGGTCCTTGTCGTCATTTTTTTTCTGGTACGGGGAAGAGTGTATATTCACATGACTCAGGTTAGGTCAACCCAAATTATTCTTTTCTCCTCTCTTAATTTAAAAGGGGAGGTGTTGTCTAGGGGGGACGCAATTCCAGCCATCAGTCTTGAATTAATAATTGCTTGTCAGCTACAGATGGCCAGAAACCGGATATGTAAGACAGGTGAGCTTAGTGCATCTTTTTTTTTGAGAGAGAGAGAGAGTGTAAGAGAGCGATGGAATCATAGTCTTTAAATATTTATATAAAAATAAGCACATTTTCAATAGATTTTACGAGCTTCTAGGATTAAAAGATTTGGTTATTTCGATACCTAAATGCTTGAAAATCTACCTTATATATATATTATACACATTATCGCCAATTAATAAGTGCAACCATATTACTTTTTGTAAAACAAAAAGTTAATTTTCAAAGATACTCGAATTTTTTTTTTATTTCTTCAACATTATGCAATCAAAAGGGATATCAGTAATGGGCAATATTTATTAATTATACCTGCAGCACTGAAAAATTAACCAAACATTTGAATACGGAGCAACCCAAAAATAAGCACACACACACATACACACACACACACACACACACACACACACACACACAATTCTATTTTTGATTAAAGAGGTGACCCAAAGTTTGAATTAAAAAAAAATTCAACTAAAAATAAATTTTTAAAAAATCTAATAAGAAATAACGTAAAAAGCTAACAAAAACAAAAGATTGAATGATTGATTTGTACACATTTTTATCACTGCTTTATTTTTGGCAATAGAGTTTCAAATGCTAAAGAGTTTGGTAATAGATAATAACTAATAATATTAGTTTTGATTGTATTCAATTAGAAATCTTTGGTTTAGAAAAAAATTAAGTGTTTTTAAATTTAAAAACAGTTCTTATTTATGGGCGATACTATATAATTTAAACGAAAACACACACACAAATTATAAAAAACAAAACAACCCCTCTCCCCAGACATAAAAAAACAACAAAAAACAAAAACAAAATATAATTTCGAAGATGTATTTTTATTATGATAATATCTTAAAGTCTCGGGGTTTTGTAAAAACCATCGTCATGGCGATTAACCGTTGGTATTAAAAAAAATTCATCCAAAAAATATTTCCCAATGAAAAAAAAAAAAAAAAATTTTTTCCTTTCAACATTATATCCCATAAATTATTTCATTTTCTCGAATAAGGTGATTTAAAAATATTTAAAGAAACAAACACACATTAACACTATTTCTTATTTCTAAAAAAATAAAAATTAAATCAGTTCTAATATTTTTATACACGTTGATCTTAAAAAAAATATATAAACAGAGGTTTATTAATCACTTCCAAGACTGAATTTAAATACTCACAAATGCCTATTTCGATTTGAAAGGGAAATTCATTGATACAGCGATAACCAGTAGTATTAATACAAGTTTAGGCTTATATTCACTGGATAAGTCGACCCTCCAAAATACATCGCCATCACTTCCGTCTCTCAAAAATTTATAGCCATAGAGAAGTGTGAATAGCCGTGATTCTCCTCACTCAGGATCCACACAAGATTATTTTGGGGTACTACGCAAGCAAGGAATCCAGATTGAGAATTCACGATAGTATTTTGATATTTAATGAAAAATGCTTTAAACGTATTTGTTGCAAGAAATAACTTGATTTCTTAATATTTGGAAAAGTAATGAAACCGCAAAAGAAATATCCACTACTTGGTGGTGGTGGGGGAGCTATTGTATGTTACTGCTTTTTCTTCATCTTACCTCATTGAATGTGTTTTCAGTCGTGTCTCTAATTTACTATCAAAAACTTGTAACTAACTCGGCATTCTATAAAGATGTGATCTTCAATTATCATTGACAATGTTGGAGCCGAAATATTACAAAAACACTACCTGAGCAGCATCAACCACAAGGCTTGTATTGAATAAACTCGCACGAAAGTAAAATCTTTTTAAAATATAAGTCAAATATACAAAGATGTGTTTATTTTACGAGTGAACATTCATTTTCGATAGGATTAAGTCTGTTGTTCAAGTTTATGTACAATAAATTAGTTTTATTTCAACAATACACAAAATATTCAACAATTCCTTGTACAATTCCTAATAATATTTAATTATAAAAACATAATAGTATTTTTTAAACATCAAATGCCTAAAGAGGTCCACCAGAGAAAGATAGGACTCAAAAGAAGCCGTAGATAAAAAAATGGTTGGGAACCACTTGTGCGCAGTAATAACATCTGTAGTGATTCACGAAGCTTTTTGCTTATATGTAGCACAAGACCGTATGAATGGGGCACCCAACGAGACTCCAACTCACTCGTGAAGGTTTGCTAGTCTAGCTTGCGAACCATTATACCACTTGAGATGCCCAGCGATAGCATCTGTATAGTAATTTACGAAGCTCTCTGCTTCGATGTGGCACAAGGCCGAATAATAGCATCTGTATATATATAACAAATTCCCATTATGTTTATATACATGTGTAACATAGCAAAAACGGCACATCATGACGAGATTTTTATAAGAGTAACGTCCAGAAAGTGCGCAAACTTGAAGCAATTTCTAATTCAATTTACAACTTATAAACTTTTTTCTTAAGGTCTAATTATGCTAAACATAATATTTGCAATAATCTAAATTCTCGATATAAACAGATAAAACTATGTAATGTTAATTAAAAGCCTTCATTCCTTCCTCAATAGAAGCACTACTATCATCACTGATCTCTGTTATTGCGGAAACCAAACGGATAGTCGAATAAAACCTCCATCTTGAAATTTTAACATTTTGAAAGATTCATATGTAAGATTAATTTTAGTTACGATAATTATCTTTGTTTACTGATGACAAGTCGAGGAAGTTTATTTAACAGAAACTGGTTGATGTTGAAGGTGGAATATTGACTTTAAATCAAGTGTTCATGTTTGGCTCTAACTAATACTGCAGTTTAAAATATTAGACCGGTAATTTCCACTATTGTTATTGTTTTTAAATAGTATCTCTCACCTAAATATGAACTATAGCCTGTTTGGGCACCTAGCGTGTTTTAATGATGAGCTATCAAGACTAACAAATCATTATTACTGAGTTTGAGTATCTATGGGTGCCAAAACTAAGCTTTGTAAATAAGACGTGGTTGTCTGCGTTTCATTTGAGAAAGGGATGAATCCATCGGTTCTCTAGCTATAGATGAATAGTTGAGTAGACGAGGTTCTTGACCTTCGTAAGACAACCAGAAAAGGAGAAAGAAAACTGTTAACCAACTTTACTCTGCTTAAAAACTGACCTTGTGTCACATTCTGGGAGTGCCAGAGGCGTTGCATATATATATATATATATATATATATATATATATATATATATATATATACTGGGATTAGACAAAATAATAGAAACACCTAGAATCTTACTATCATAATTTTGAAACTCCTATAAAACCATAAAACGTTTTTTTCTATGCTTTTTGATTTATTATCAATTTTTCTCGTTTTATTTTTATTAAAATTGATGTTTTTTTTACAGATATGATCTGAAGTGATTAATCAAAATTCATTAAAATGACAGATCTATCAGACTTTAAAAGAGGTCAAATTGTTGGTGCTCGTATGGCAGTCACTAGCGTAACAAAAACCGCTGATTTATTTGGTGTAGCAAGACGTCCTGTCTCGAAAGTAATGACAGCATTTGAGAAAGAAGGAAAAATTTCCTCACTGAAGCAAAACTCCGGAAGAAAGCGAAAGCTGTCTGATAGGGACCGTCGGACTCTTACGCCGATTGTTAGGAAGGATCACAAGAAAACAGCACCGAAAATTACAGCAGAGCTTAATGACCATCTCGAGAGCCCAGTGTCCTCAAAAACCGTGAGAAAGGAGCTGTACAAAGCCGGGTTTCACGGGAGGGCTGCAATAAGAAAACCATATTAAAATAAATTTGTTTGAAATTTCCAGGTGTTTCTATAATTTTGTCCAACCACTGTATATATAAGGGATTGCTACTTGTGACGTGAACAAAAAAAAAAAAAAATGAAACTTAGCAAGATTGTCCATCTCGATGAGGGGGTTATGACATCTTGATTTGTTTTGGTTCCCCAAATCCCAGCAGTCAGCAACGGGTCACAGTTAAGAACATGAAGTGGTTAGTTGAATAGGATTATGAATCTCGAAAAATTCTTCCTGTGCCATGCGATAAAAAAACCCCAAAACATTTTAATCTGACAAAAGAACTAAAGACTTAAAAAAAAAAGAGCCCTCTTCCAAAAATATGTTCAGGGGGACGTGACCGCGCCTCTGTTCTCTTCTATCAATACCATTTACAATTATTGACTCCTAGTTTTTGAGAGATTGTTTATTCTAAAAAAGTCGACTTATTACTTTCTGGTGATTGTCTCATTATTTTATTTTTTTTACAGATAAGAGTAATTAAAAAAAATTAGGTGGAGTTTTGCCGAAGGAGTTGGCAATAGGAAGTACTGTTTACAGTTGCATCTTTTTCAAGGAAATCAATTGTGATGGGTCTTTTCAGAAGACTGTAATATTGACAACTGCGCCCGGAACTGTTTCTTTACCGGAGAGTCAGTGTGTTTCAACTCCCTCAACTGTCTTTTCGATTCAGCTAAACATGGGTTTGAGCCTAATTTGTAAAACATATTTTTTTTACTAAATCGCGCTTCTTCATTCATATCACACGGTTTGTACTTCTCAGACACTAATATTTTGGTGACAGATATCTGTTCAAGCCTGGATTATTTACTGCCATCTTGAATTGCCTCAAAACATATTTTTTGGTGTGATAAAAATAGCCAATTCCAAACCATGCAAAGTTTATATTCATGGGAAAATATTTGCTTTAAAAAAAAAAAAAAAAAAATTCCCCCTATTTATCAAATAACCCTCATATATATATATAAGGTCACTCTTCAGCCCCACTTCCCCTTATTTATTGAAGGGCCATCGTATATATAATATGTAATTTATTGGGTGACCATCAGACTATAATCTTTAAAGTTTTACATAATTGTTTTTTTTAACAGAAAATTTTACAGACCAGTCGGCAGGGGCAGTAGATTATACCGAATGTATCTCTACAGAGGGGTAAGACCTTGCAACGAGTATCCTGGATATGACATTAAACTATCTGATAGTAAGGCTCCAGTAATGCGGGAGCTTTGGGGAATGTGGAGTACCCCTTCATTACCATTATTCCCGGGTCCACTCAGTCCCTGAGTCGAAGCACCTGAGAGTGAGTTCTATCTATCGGTCATATTGAACTGTTTGACATTTAAACTCAGTGCAAACAAAAGACTTATGCCAAATTGAATCGTTAGAAATGGAACTGCATGATCATTTAACTGTGTAAGCAAATGACTGATGTTTAATTGAATTGTTTGTGATACATAGCAATAATTGGAACTATTCAACTTTGTTGACTTATGCTAAATTGAATAGTTAGAAATAGAACTGTTTGATCCTTTAACTGTGAGTCTACAAAATTTGTTTACAAGTCATGTATTTAGTATATATGTATAAAGAGGATTTGGCATTAAATAACCTGCAATGGTTGATATGCCATAAAAACAAACTAAGCCAAACTAAAATTTTGGATTGATATACTCTTTATTATTGATATATTATTACTACTTTTACACCATCTTATTGTTGTTTCTTATCACAACACTTTTGTTCAATGTACTCTTTGACCTCTATCGCCCTTTCAGTAGCCTTGGAATACGCAGACTGTATACCCTAGAGTGGAGTAAGACCCTTACCCTAAAAAGGAAGTGTCTTGAGTATAGCACTTAATCGCATCAGATAGGTTCCTGTTCTGAAGCTCTGGGATAGGTAGAGTGTCCAGTCATGGTCATTACTCCCGGGACCACTCTGGCCCAGGTTGGTAGTACCTGTTAGAGTTCAATCTATGGATGAATAGATCTGTTTAAAAATCATTTACATTCAATAAGACCAATGTGCAACCTCACCAAAAAACTAAAAATACCCTTAAGAATCAACTACACAAGAAAATGAAAATAAGAATATGATCCCTTAACCTATTGGTATCAAATAACCCTTGACGAATCAACATACTATAAAAACCAATCAATCTTCGGCGAAATAAGAAATAAAGATTTAATTTTCAATGAGAAAGTCGGATCCTGCTTGTCTTTCTTGGACGATGCTTTAACCACTTAGGTAACAAAAGATTCGACTAGTTCCTTATTCTACCATTCTTTCTTCCCAGACCATCTACATTGTTTATCTTTACCATTTAATAGCAATCTAAAGTGTTGAAAAAAATTCAGATAAAGCGTTTTCACAATTGTTATTTCCGGAAGTATAGTATTCCTGTTCAGTTATAACCGGAAGCTGGATAATTTTGCTATTGTTGTCGAACAGTACTTCGAGCCTGAGTGTTGTGATAAATAGAAACATTAATAAGATGAAGTAAACTGGCAAAATAAGATATTGATCATGAAGAGTTTCAATGCTATTGACCGAGAAAAGTTCTTCCAATGCCATATGATTATATATATATATATATAGGCAGCATTTCTTCATTAATATAAATTTCGTTGAACATAATAGACATTTTCCGTCTACATATTTTCTTGTTGATCCTTTCATATTGCCGTATTGATTTTATAGTATTCGGCGGGAATTGATTGATATATCTTCCAAAATTGTTTATTTCCCAAGAACTTTCTGCCCGACTTTGGGCCATTATCTGGGGAGGATGTATTACAAACGTGATGTAACTTTTGTATGTACATTACTACTTTATAAGAAGAAGAGCGTCTGTGCTGTTGCAGTGTGTAGCGTTTACTTTTAAAATTATTCTATAAATAGTGTCAGTAGCTAAAGACACTTAAGTACATTAGCACTGGTTTGAAAATTAATTCTATTAAGTTTGGCTTGCATGTTTCTAATATATAGTGCTTCGAGAATCTGTAGTTTTTGTTTGTTATTTTGATGTTCTAATATTGTTGTGTTTTCGGTGAGAATTTTCCGTAATTCTGTTGTTGGGCATGAATGTTTTTTTAAATGTATATATATGTAAAATGTTAAATGTTGTGTATATATATATATATATATATATATAATGGAAAGATATTCCGTTAAAGATATGAATAGCTTTGGATTTTGAAGTTATGGGACTCTAAAATTATTTTAACCCTTCCATAACCAAGTCAGATTAAAATTGTTTAGCAATAATTTATTTTCAAAAAATTCTTTGTTCTGCTTACCTTTTACGGATGAACTAATTTTTGTTCTACTTTTCATTTTCTTTTTTTAAACTTTTGAATATGCGGAAGTAAGTTTTGAGTACAACGTCTTAAGGGTTAAAATGAAATTCATCCGGGATACCAGTGGGAGTGAAAGGGTTAAAAAAGCATTTTTCAAAAAGTTATACAGTATCAGCCATTCATAAATACACCCCGGCTAAACCATTAATAATCAAATAATAAACTCATTAATAATTACATAGAAGAAAAAATAAATGAATTGTATTAACGAAGAGTATATTGACTCAATATGGCGATAAAATGCAAAGAGATGAAAATGCGCTAGTTGTAAAATAATAACAGAAATGAGGCTACTAGTCCGAATAGTTTATGGAATGATAATACTTAACCTCAAAACTCAAGACAATACGGGGAAAGTCTGGAGAGCGTATTGATCGCGGAAGTTTCACTTAACTTAAGAATTTTTTTTTTCAAAATACAATTCTTGCTTCAATGATCATCCAGAATAAATAAATGGCACACCTTAGAAGGATCAGAGATTATCGACTTCATTTGATGATCGCTATAACAATAAAAAGGACAAATTTCTAAAATGCCAAATTAAACAAGACCACTGGGTATCAATATGAATTGGGACAGAATAAATTAAACTTAGTAAATTAATATTTTTGGTATTCTATTTCTTTCTAAAAAAAATTATTATATCAATTATAATTATGTTCCGAAATTGTATTTCTATAAAAATTCAAGCTTATATAATTTTTTTTTTTTTTTTTTTGAGGTGTGTGCTGTTCGGTTTTGCGTGCTTGGCGAACTTTTTACTGCAGGATCGCCGGCCGGAACCATAGTTTCGGTAGGGTCGCTTGGGAGAGCAAGTATGATGTTGGAAGACCCGAAACTTGGAAGGACCCCAAAAACATCACTGACGAGGCAATTCTGAGCACTACAATATATATATATATATATATATATATATATTCCCATCTCTAATTATTCAACCCCCGCTTTTTCATTTATACGAATCTGATTAATGTCTCAACATAAGGGGGCATTCTACTATATATATATATATTTCATATAAATCAAGTCTGAAATTAGATTTATATGGAGTAATTCATATTTAGAATTTAGAATATATGATAATTTTCTATATATTTTAACAGAGTGCCCAGTGCATGACTTGATAAATAAAAATGCATATAGAGGGGTGTCCTCGTGGTGTAATGGTTAAAGCGATGGACTGCTGAATCGTAATAAGCGAGTTCGAACTCTAGTCGAGCTATTACGTTCACTTTCGGGCAAATACCCTTGGGAAAGGTATGAACCCACTTATCCTCCCAGCTATGGGTTAAATAGCACCACTACTGTTCTTGTAGGAGAATAACTTTGGCATTAAATAACCTACAAAGGTTGATATGCCATTAAACAAAGAAACCAGACCATAAAAAAATCTCACACCCAGATCATTAATATCAAGTACAACTCAACAAATATTTTGTCATAATGAATTTATTTCAACAATTCGTTAGTACGAATTGTATCATCGGATGGGAAACAATTTCAATTGTGAAAGAAATTGGAGAAAGAAATTTTATCATAAATTAAACATTTAAATATTTATACTTCGAAGTTAATTATATATATATATATATATATATATATATATATATATATAAACAAACAGCTTTGGAGTTTGAAGTTATTTGACTTTAAAATAATTCTAACCATTTCACTACCAAGTTTGTTTGAAATTGTTTAGCAATAATCCATTGAAAAATCTTTGTACCGCTCGCCTTTTAAGGATGAACTTATTCTTTCACCCTTTCACAACCAAGTTTTAAAAAATAACTTTTGGATAGGTAGAGTTATGTTTTGTGTGCAACGTTTTAAGGTTAAAATGAAAATTTTCTGGAACACAAGTGGAAGTGAAAATATCAAAAATATATTTCAAAATATAAAGACTCAAGTATTTTTATGAGGTTATATTTATTGGTCCTAAAGAAATACACTACTTCCAATTTATCTTTTTTTTGTAAAAATTAACATTCTTATTAACCAACAGATACAAGAATTTTATTATTTCAATCAACGCAGATATTAGGGATTATTTTTGACCAAACTCTACTGCACTGGAACCCAGAATTAAAATCGCATATTAGTAAATCTATTTTTAAACTGCTTTATATTCATATGTTTGGTTATATGTTTACAATAATGTAGAGTTTGGTAATGATACCTAATGATATCCGCTTTCATAGAATAATGTTTAAGAAGAAATAAAATCCAAGTGTCTTTAGTTTGGATGAAAATTAACTTGTTATTAAAAAAAAAAATGGCGGATATGTATTTATTTATAGGAGATACTGTATTACTACTTTATAATAATAAATCAAAGAAAGTTGTTGTTGAAGTCTCTGGGGTGTAGTGGCTAACGTGCCGGATTGAGACATCGTAGTTTGCAAGTTCGAACTCCAGACGTGTTATTACTTTCACTTTCAGACTAATACTCTTGGGAAAGGTATGAACCCGCTTATCTCCCCAAGATAGGCGTTAAATAGTACCACGGTGGTCTTTCTATAAAGATGTGTTGGCATTAAATGATCCACGAAGGTTGATATGCCATTAACACAAAGAGACCAAATCGAGTGTATAAGGTGACTGATTTCTTGTTATTTCAAGTACTAGTCAACTTATCTCGTTTTTTTAAACCTCAATCGTTTAAAAAAAAGTGGAGTAATTCAATAAATTTACCAGCTGACAAAAAAAAACAGTCATAATAATCTTGGTTCAGTCACCAAAAGGTTAGTACAAGGACTTGGAAATAAGAGGAAAAGTAGAGACCATGCAAACTACTGCATTATTGAGATCAGTTAGAATACTGAGAAGAGTCCTGGAGACTTGAGGAGACTTGCAGTCACGCAAACTCCAGTGAGAAAAAATCGGCTAACGCTGGTGTGAAAAACTCGAAAAGAAGTGACAATAGTAGATTTTTTTAATAATGAAAATGTCTATTTTCAATATGATGATAGATTTTTATAAATAATGTAAATTTTTAATAAATTCAATTTTTAGATGATAATGTCACTTTCTAAATGATAATATCAATTCTAAATAATAATAATGTATTTTTTAAATAATTATCACAATAATAATGATAATTGTCAATTTTTTATATTAGAAATTATACAAATGCCAAGTTGAATATTAAATGCGAGCGTGTATATATATATATATATACACACACTTATCAATTTTTTAAAATATTTTGTCGGATTACACTCCATTATATATATATATATATATATATATATATATATTTGTAATTAACAACTGATTCTGACTTTCTAAAAAAAAATGTTAGAACGAAACCTGTTTATTTTTAGAAGTCATTTTAGAATCTTCAAAATACTAAAAAAAAAAAAATTGAACTTTACAATATCAACTTTGATGATATAAAAATCATTGTTGGATACATTAATTTTGGAGAAAATTTTTTTGTTTGTCCAGAATAGCACGCCGATAAGTTTGTGTCAAATACATAATGTAATCTATCTATCTATCTATCTATCAAATGTATTCACTATTCAGATAAGATGAAATTTCACTCATTATCAACATTTTTTTCACCGAGTTATTACAGTTAAGTCCCAAAATACAAATCAGCGAAAACTAAACATCGTTTTAGCTTTTGGAGAGAAAAACTAAAGAAACATGACCGAAGGCTGAATTGTTGCTCGCCGAAGACGTAATTTTGAAACTTAAATGTTTTGTAAAAAAGAATGAAGCTAATCATAAACATATTCTTATCTGGACGGGGAATATAAGTGTTACATTTCTATACAATAATTTTTTTTTGTATTATTACCACAAAAGTAACGGACAATTTTCAATCGGCGGGCTATTCTGGACAATTACTCAATTAAAAGTAAATGGAAATTATTCAATTTACACGTTCTTAATCTTTGACACGCCTGGTTCAAGGAATGATGTTTTATTTGCTCATACTGCGGTTTCCTAAGTAAGGCTCAGATCCACGAATATTTTCCTGTTCATCCTCGCAAAGAAGTGTACAACTACCACGAAAAAGAAAACAAAAACGAGACTGTGATTTAACGCAAACAGGAACCACTGAATGTGAACAGTCGTGTTTAATCGTGATAGGTTTGGTGTGGTTTCTTTGTTTAATGGCATATCAACCTTTGTAGGTAATTTAATACCAAAACCATTCTTCGAGAAGAACAATAGTGGTACTATTTAACCCATAGCTGGGAGGATAAGAGGAAGTTCAGCTTCTTCAAGTGTATTTGTCTGAAAGTGAACGTAATAGCGCGACTGGAGTTCGAACTCGCTTACTACGATTCCGCAGTCCATCGCTTTAACCATTACACCACGACAACACCTCCTAGTGATACGTAAGGTATATATTTATTTCAGTAATTTCATATGCTGAAAGCGATAATATATATAATGTGTGTGTGGTTATACATACACAGGACAGAATTTATTCAGTTGGCAGGGACTACACCTCTGCAGATAGGTAAGACCACCCTCAATGGATGTTCTGGAATGACAATAAAACATGTGATGGTGAGGATACAGTCCAGTTGCTTTAGGGAATGTGGAGTAACCCTTCATTGCCATTACTCCCTGGTCCACTCTGACCTGGAGTGGTTGTACCTGTTAGGGTCCCCATTTACGGGTCAAACAGAACTTTTATTGATATTAAATTGAATTATCAGATTTAGACTGCAAAGCCTAAAACTATTTACCTGTGTAAATGAGTTTTTCGTTCGTTTAGAAAATTTTACTACAAACTGTACACTTGTGGCATTAAATAACCGTCAAAAGTTGGCATGCCATTAAATCAAATTATTTAACAGGGCAGAAGATATAAACGTTTTATAATAATAATAATAATAATAATAATAAACTTCTCTGGGATTTTGAGATACAAACGGATCACCTAATCTCGGCCAGGCGACCAGATCTTATAATAGATGAATTAAAAAAGAAAAAAGAAAAAAAGAGAACTTGCAGAATTGTAGACTTTGCTGTCCTGGCTGACCACAGAGTAAAATTGAAAGAAAGTGAAAAGGATAAGTACCTGGACATTGCTAGGGAATTGAAAAAACTGTGGAACATGAAGGTGACGATTATACCAATTATAATTGCTGCTCTTAGTACAATCACCAAAGGATTGGTACAAGGACTGGAGGACTTGGAAATAAGAGGACAAGTGGAGACCATCCAAACTACTGCATTATTGTGATCATCTAGAATACTGAGAAGAGTCCTGGCGACTTGAGGAGACTTGCTGTCACTCAAACTCCAGTAAAAGACCATTAGCTAACGCTGATGTGAAAAACTGAAGGAGTAACAATAATGTGGTGATAGCGACGAAACGATTAATCGCATTAAAGCGAATATAGCAAACTAGCGAAAAAGAAGTTTAAAACTAGACACAACTGAGTGGGGGAGGTGATCCACTGGGAATTGCGCAAGAAATTGAAATTTGACCATACGAATAAATAGTACGTGTACAGACCAGAATCCGTCCTGGAGAATGATTCACACAAAATTTTCTGGGATTTTCAGATAGAAACAGATCAACTAATCCCGGCCTGACGACCAGACCTAGTTATAATTTTAAAAAAAGAAAAGAAAGAAAAAGAGAACCTGGCATCTAGAGAATTTTGCCGTTCCAGCAGACTATGGAGTTAAAATCAAGGAAAGCGAAATGAGAGACTACTACTTGGATCCGGGCAGAGAACTAAGAAAGCTGCGGAACATGAGGGTGACGGTAATACCAGTTATAATTGACACACGTGGAACGGTCTCCAAAGGCTTGGAAAGGGGACTGAAAAAGTTGGAAATCGATGGATGAAATCCAATACAGCATTATTGAGATCAGCCAGAATACTGAGAAGAGTCCTGGAGGCCTGAGGAGACTTATCCTCCAGGCTCCAGTCGGAGATAAACAGCTAATACTGGTATGAAAACATCAAGGAGTATTATTATGATGATGATGAAAAATTTTCTAAGCGTTTTCTTATTTTGATTAAAGATTAAAATACTGAAGTTGTTTTTTTTTTATTCTTAAAGTTTTTCTCCAGTAATGTTTTAGCTATTAATGGAGGATGAAATATTCAAATTAGCCATTTTTAGGGCAAAAATAAATTAAAAAACTTATTGCCGTATTTTTGGTCAAAATAGAACTATGAATTTACCAAAAAAAAAAAAAAAAAAAATAAAAGAAAAATAGAGAAATAGACTGATTTACTTTCCAATTGATTTTTTCCCTTGCTTATAGCTGAATAAAAGTAAAATTTTATTGGCCTTATCGTTAAATTTCAAATGAAATTAAGAGCTTTTTTGTTAGCCCTGGCAATCTATATATAAGGGTCATTCAATAAACAAGGGAAATATTTTTGAAAAAGCAAAATATCTTTTGTCCAGAATTTTTTTTTTATAGATGTGAATTCGGCATAGTTTAAAATTGGTCTACTGTGAAAATTGTTTTAATCTTACAAAAATATTTGTTTTGAGGCTATTCAAAATGGAGCCAAATCAAAGAAAATGCTTGAATAGAGGTCTATCATTAAATTTCTGGTGGCTGGGAAGTGCAAACAATATGAAATTTACTGAAAAATGTGATGTATACGGAGAAACATGTTTTAGTTTTAAAAAATGTTTACAAAAGAACTAAACACACTGACTCTCCGCCATAGAAAAGGTTCTGGTCTCAGTAATTGGTAAAGAAGTTTATGCTGATAGTACTACGAGATAAAAAAAAACCCATTACATTTAACTTTATTGAAAAATGTGCAGTTGTAAAACACCGCTTCCTATCGCCAACTTTTTAGATAAAACTCAGATTGTTTATTTAATGACACTCGTGTGTGTGTGTACACACACACACACACACACACACACGTTATATTTGCCAGAATAATTTGGAAAAATATTTTTCAACAAGTTGTACTTTTAACAATACTAAAACAACAGGTTTCTTGTTGAAGAGATGGGCATTGCCAAGTAACCCTGCTATTATTCTGACAAAAGCTACGATGGCGACTCAAAAACCTAAAATAAATCATAGAACGAATAAGAGACTTCAGTGAGAATTTCATGTGTCCCAGGTATAACACTAAACTTCATCTGATGGTGAGGCTCCAGTTCTGAAGCTTACATCCGGGTCCACTTTGACCCAGAGTGTTAGGGTTCTATGTATGGGTCAGATAGATCTGTTAGATATTTGATGTCACAAAACTACGTGCAAAAAATCTTAATCATCTACACCAAAAATATGAATATGAATCTAAAATGAACGCGATTCCCTTATTCATTGGTATAAAATAACCCTATCAACTGAATTGCTTGAAATAGAATTTTTTTTACATTTAAACTGCGTACTTATGCTAAACTGAATTGTTTGAAATAGAACGGATTTTGATATTGAAACTGTACTTACCCTAAACTGAATTGTTTGAAACAACTGTTTTGGCATTTAAGTGTGTGTCAACAAAATCTATACTTATACTGAACTGAATTGCTTGAATTAGAACTGTTTGACTAAACTGAATAGCTTGAAATAGAAATGTTTTTGATAATTAAACTGTGTATTTATGCTAAAGTGAATTGTTTGAAATAGAACTGTTTGCTGTATAAAAATGGATTCGGCATTAAATAACCAACAAAGGTTGATATGCCATAGAACCCAAAGAAATAAGCAAAATAAACCAAGACGGAGTCATTTAGAATGGATTTTTAATTTTTAGTTTGGTTTGGTTAGGTTTTATGGCACATCAACCATTGTAGGTTATTAATGACAAATCCATTTTTATACATATAAACAGTTCCATTTTTAACAATTCAGTTTATCATAAGTACACTGTTTAGTTCTATTTGACCCATAGATAGGACTATCAAATGGTACCACTCCAAGCCAGAGTGGACCTGGGAGCGATGGCAATAAGGGGGTATTCTATATTCCTCAAAGCTCCAGCATTACTGGAACTTCACCCTCAGATTGTTTAGTGTCATATCTAGGACACTTGTTGGGGAAGTCTTACCTCTCGGCAGAGAAGCAGTCGGTGCATTCTGCAGCCTCAGCCAACGGGGCATTTTTAATGTTTAGTTTTATCTAACGAGTTGGATGCGAATTAAGAACGTACTCACAAATTTGTTAGTTGGGGGGGGATTCCCGTAGCGTAATAGCTAAAGAGCTGGACGGAGGTTTCAGACTCCAATTCGCTATAACATTCACTTGGGAAAGGCATGAACTCCCTTATCCCTCCACTATAGGTTTAATAGTATTTCTGCTATTCTTCTACTAAAATGGCTTTAGCATTAGATAACCCACGAAACTTGATATGCCAATAAACAAAGAAATCTGACCAATCAGATTCGTGTTTGTCTTTTACTTGACTGATTTATGAATGCATGGTAGAAGCACTTCTGAAATCTAATATTAATTGTAAAATAGACTACAGCACTGCCAGAATCGGTAAGAATACATTTATGTGTCATGGAGTTCTGAGGAAACGTATCATCCAATTTTCAATTAAAACTAATTTGAAAAACTTGAAAGGAATAATAATATTAAGTTAAATGATTTCAAGTGTAACGATTACTCCCGGTCAGAGTGAACCAGGAAGTAATGGTAATGAAAGGGTACTCCACATTTTCTAAATCTGGGGCCTCGCCATCAGATGCAGTTTAGTGTCATATCCAGGATACACGTGGGGGGGGGGGTTTGCCCTTCTGCAGAGGTACAGCCCTAGCCGACTAGGCTGAATAAAATTAGTAACAGTAGTTCCAAAACGAAAGAAAGTGAAAAGATAGACAAATACCACGATCTTGTCAGAGAGCTGAACAAGTTGGACAACATGAAGGTGACGGTGATACCAACTGTAGTTGGAGCACTTGGAAAAAAGACTGAAGGTTTTGGAAATTAAAGAAATCGAGACCATCCAGACCATAGCATTGTCAACATTGGCTAAAATACTCAGGAGAGTCCTGTGGAGATTTGCCGCCATTCAGACTCCTATGAAAACACACCAGCTAAAATTTTGTGAAAAACTCGCATAGAGTGAAATAATTACAATACCACCACCACCATAGTTTTAGTTTATCTTGAAAATAGGGATCATTGATTTGTTCCCCTATCAGAACAAATATTGTTTACTGTTTTCTTCATGTTAGCTAAGCTGCCCAAGAGAAATGTTGGGTGTATCCCGAATCATAATTTATACAATTTTTCAAATCCTATTCTCTGTCTTATTCTTCAAATCCTATCCTCTGTCTTATGACAGGGAATTTGAAGAATAAGACAGAGAATAGAATTTGAAGAATTGTATAAATTATGATTCGGAATACACCCAACATTTCTCTTGGGCAGCTTAGCTAACATGAAGAAAACAGTAAACAATATTTGTTTGGAAAATCTAAAATACCACCATGTGCAACAAAAGGATTTAGTATCCAGCGTGTCTAAAGTTATGTATCGTTCTTCTCGCCAGGATTGAATTTAGTCAGTTTTTAAAAATGTATTTAAGCTTGACCTCCTAACTTTTTTTCAAGGAGATTGTACCATGGTTTTATTTTTCACGAGTTTAGATTTTTTTTGGATGAATGAAAAAAAAGGCACGATCTAACTTATATATTTTTTATATCTTGTAATGTTAGCTAAAAGCAACATCTCACAAAGCAGCAGCTGTACGGCCACCTTCCTCCCATCTCTAAAACCATCGAAATAAGACAGTCAAGACATACGATACACTGCTGGAGAAGTAAGAACGAACTTTTAAGCGATGTTCTCGTATGGATATGCAAGTGTTGGACGATCAACTTGAACCTATCTACAACAGCTCAGTATGGACATAGGATGTTGTCTAGAAGACCTGCCGGAAGCGATGGATGATAGAGAGAGAGAGAGAGAGAGAGAGAGAGAGAGTGAGTGAGTGAGTGAGTGAGAGAGTCAGGGAAATCCGTGCTAACATCACGGCATGATGATATCTTATAATGGAGATTATATATGTGCGTTTGTCTGTAACCGAAACTACATCACCTCTATCGTCACAGTTCCCTTAGTTATTTGTTATATTCTCAATGATTAAATAATCATTCTTTAATCTTAATTTGCATGATTTATTAACGATCAAAGTCTGAGTTAGACTTACTCTAAAACAGCCAATGTTATCAGTGGGTATTTAACCGACTTTCTACCAAGTCAGGGTGTGACACAAGGCCATTTTATTGTGAACAGCCAGGCACGAATCGAGACTCATGTGTGGCTGGTACAAAAATGCTTGGTCCCATTGGCATTATCTTTTTAGGTCGTCTCAGGCGTCAAGCGACAAACTCAGCCCGGCCAAACAGGTATGGCCTGGGGACAGAGAAAGCCCCCCACTGGACCAAGCGATCGCCAACCAGTCCTCAGAAAACCGGGAGGAAAACCCGTGTTATTGATGGTATTTAACTGACTTTCCACCAAGCTATGATGTGACAAAAAGTTATTTAATTTGGGGAGCCACGCACGAATCGAATCGATACTCATGCTTGGCTATTTAAAAAAAATACTTGGTCCCTTCGGTGTTTTCCATATTAGGGCGCCTCAGGTATCACAACTATGAATTCATCCTTGCAAAGCAGTTATTGCTCGAGGAAAAGGTCCGCAGGACCTGGCGATTCAGCTTAATTACATCCCGCCTGGCGCGAACGCAGACAGACCCCCAGAAAACTAGAGGCGGGACAAGTTCATGTGATTAACATGTTTAAAATTCTACAATGTGCATTATTTGTCACGAAGAAATAAAGGTTGACATCGTCTATGGTGTGGATAATTTACGTACTGCTTTTTTCAAATAATTATAATTGATTTCTAATATTATCGTTTTATTTTCAAACGTATTAAAAGAAACCATGTGTATAATTTTATATTGAAATCAATGAAAATATACCGGCTCATTGGTCCGAGCGACCTGGGTTCAATCCCAGGTCGTGTCATACCAAAGACTTTAAAAATGGTACTTGATACCTCCTTGCTTAACACTCAGCAATATAAGGTACGTATCAAGGGTAAAGTGGGGCAATCCAGGGAAAGGAGTAGCGCCCTCCCCTACATCTCGGTGTAGTAGCTATTGAAAAGGGAGTTCTTCTGGTTGCCCTGGACTACGGTCGCCAACTTTACTTTTTAACCATTCCTGTTTAGTTTCGTTCGTCTTTCTAATTTATATTTTATCATATTAAAATTTAGATTCTTGAACCTGACGGAGGGCGCATATATTTTTTCTTGTATTATATAATTCATAGCTATACAATCTTATGGTATTTTGTTTGATTCGGTTGGATTATTATTACTCTTTTATCTTGGATATTTACGGTCTTCTAAACTGCAATCATTATTCTTCAGGCTCTTTATAATTTAAGGTGTGATATTCTTTCTTTATGGTCAAGATGATTGATGAAGCGGACACATTTTATTATTCACTGTTGTACTGATTTTATAAGTTAAATATCTTTTGTTAGAGACACCAGAACTGATTACAATATTCTAATTACCAGAATTGATTACCATATTCAAACTGGAGGCTGAAATGATAACAATAATAAAAAAAAGAATTCACTATCAATATTTTCTAATGTTCTTCCTAGTATTCCTAGAATAGAATTCATTTTTATCAATTTTACTTGACATATGCCCATAAGATGTTTTTCTTTATCCTACCACTTCGCACGAGTAGGACCCAACACAAGATCAATTTTAAGCGGAGTCGAACAGGTTTTTCTTTAGTTTTCTTTCTCTCACACTGGTTGCCATACCAAGGTTAAAAAACCCAGCCTGCCCTAATATTTACCCATAACTGGAGATAGAATTGTTGAATTCATACCTTTCCCAAGGGTATCATCATTATATGAAATGCAAACAGCCTTGTCTAGGTTTTGAACTTGGTTCGTCGCATCCATTTCCTACGGCGGTAACCATTGCACCACGGGCGTCTTAGTTTAAGATTTTAATTTTGAGTCCATTATGATAACCAAATCTTTGACATTATCTACTAACTTCAATTCAATTAAATATTGTAGAAATAACCTCACTTTTGCTGCAGGCATCAGGGCATGTCCCTAACCTTATCATTGCTATTTTGATTTGGTTTTATGGCTTATCAACCATTATTGGTTATTTAACGCCAAATCCATTTTTATACATATAAACAGTTCTATTTAGAACAATTCAGTTTAGCATAAGTATAGTTTTTTTTTGTTTTTTGTTTACACACAGTTAACTGTAAAAATAGTTATATTTCGAACAATTCAGTTTTGCATAAATACACAGTTTAGTTCTATTTGACCCACAGATAGGACCCTATCAGTTGCTACCACTCCGAGCCAGAGTGGACCGGGGAGCGATGGCAATAAAGGGGTACTCCACATTTCCCAAAGGTACAGCATTACTGGAACCTCACCATCAGATTGTTTAGTGTCATATTCAGGACACTCTTTGGGAAAGTCTTACCTCTCTGCAAAGATGCAGTCGGTGTATTCTACAGCCGCAG
>OY757919.1:96890713-96900713 GCA_963585895.1 Sepioteuthis lessoniana | reverse complement strand
TGGAGTTAGGAATTGCATGAAATATACGTTCATGTATATATTTTTCGTGTTGTTTCTTAAGAAATTTTAATTCTTTCTTCAGTTATATGATACCAAAATATTCAAATACAAATAATTTTCATACTTATATGATTTCAAGTATTCCTCTCTAATACAAACAATTTTCAAAAAGCTATTTGAACTATAGATGAGACCGTAACAGGTACTACCTCAAAGGGTCAGAGTGAACTTGGGATAAATGGTGATGAAAGGGTTGTTCCACACACTCCAGAACAGAAGCTTCACTATCAGAGGTAAGTAAGTAAAGTTGGCGACCGTAGTCGAGGGCGACCCGAAGGCTCCCTTTTCGAGCTGTAGGGGAGGGCGCTACTCCTTTCCCTGGATTGCTCCACTTTACCCTCGATACGTACCTTATATTGCTGAGTGTTAAGCAAGGAAGTATCAAGTACCATTTTTAAAGTCTTTGGTATGACGCGACCTGGGATTGAACCCAGGTTTCCCGGATCTTTGGCGAGTACTCTATCCACTAGGCTAATGAGCCGGTTTTGTAGTTCAGTGTTATTTTCAGGGCACCAATTTTTTTTCTATGTATGTTAGGGTTTTTAACTATCTGTGGAGAGGCAGTGAATATATTCTAAACTCTGTTGAAAAGGAGGATAACAACTAGAGTCTGAATCTGCAAACATATCTCGAGAATTTTCAAATTTAAACGACTCACTCACAATAGGCAAATAAAATAAAACGAAGAAAAGAAAAGAAATCAAAATAACAGATCAGATTTATCGAACACAAGAAACAGATCTGCCAAAAAGTGGAATTGAGATTGTAGCCATTTCCGTTGAGCCGAATAAAATTGAAAAATAGATAAAATTTTGGCGAGAAGCAGTAAAATAAAAAAAAAAGAAATTAAAAAAATTAAAAAATCCCTGAAATAAGAAAATAAGAAGGTGACAGTTGTGTCCGTGATTATAAGAGAACGGGGATGAGTCCTTAATGGAAAGCAAGAGGAGATGAAGCGACGCAGACGGCTGCATTATTAAAAACAATTAGAATGCTGGAGATTGAGACTTACTGTCACTTAATCTCCTCACTACAAGTGTATTTGAAGCTATAGATTGTTTCTATTATCTGAGGAAAAGTTAAAACCACTGACTACAATTTTATCTGATTTTTTTCTTTAAATAAGAGAGGATTTTTTGATTGGCTGGCTTATCTTCAAGATACAAGGAATATTCATTATTCACAAAATGGCTTTTCGATTTAAAATTCACTTTAAGAAGGTCGGAGAATGAACAATCGAACATATTGAGCAAATAATAGGTGTAATAAAAAACCCCAAAAAGAACGATAATTTTTTTAAAAAACTCTGTCAAATTATGAGATTATATATTTACTCAATTTCATATGTATGTATGTATGTGTGTGTGTGTGTGTGTCTATGTATGTGTGTGTGTCTATGTATGTGTGTGTGTCTATGTATGTGTGTGTGTCTATGTATGTATGTGTGTGTGTGTGTATGTATGTATGTATGTTTGTATGTATCAACTGAAAGACAGTCTAAAAAAATATTTATTTTACACAATATTTATTTTCAGGATAATTTCCTTCTTATTTAGTTCTCTTAATTCAGTTGTGAATACTAATTGTATGGATCGTATACTATATAGATAAATGATACACATAATTATATCTATAATATATGGATTTAATTATATCATATAAATTAAGAATAAAGATACACAAATAACATATGCATTTTTACACATACACGCTTATAACATGGCCTCTTACATTAATAAATTACACACACACACACACACGCAATGTATATAATTCTGACGGCACAAAAAAAAAACTTAGATGATACAATTTGCAAATATTACAAAACACTTCTTTAGTCAGAATTATCCCAATGATCTGGTTTAATGAAACCTAGGTAGATTACTTCTGATATGTAGGTATTCGTATATATATTAACCGTTCTAGTTTTATTACGTATAGATTAATGGATAATGTATGCAAGAAGAGTTTATAAGCTTTCAGGCATTCTTCAGGCAGTTTTTGATCCAAGATAATTAGAAATAAAAATCGTAATCCTAGATTTTAACAGGTTTATTTATTTTTTTTAATTCAGTTAAAAAAAAATCTTAGATGAAATAATTATGAAACGAATAAAATACTTTAATGTAAATATTCTTAGTTTTGTGATAGACATACAATAAAAAGTTTATCAAAGATTTAAACCAAGTGCTAAAACAAACAAAGAAAATAAAATAAGTTATCTGCGTTCATTTCTTGTCATTTCGACTTTTTTCTTAAAATGTTTAGAATAAAGTAGAATAACGTATACAGTTTATATCCAAAACAAAGAAATTAAAAAACAAAAAACAAAACAAAACAAAAAATAAAACCTAAAACGAACAAAAACAAAAAGCCAAAAACAAAACAAAAACGAAGAAATTTAATCTTGAACAAATAAGATTTTTCTCGAAAGAATTTGTTTGCGAAACACTGATTCAGAATTATTGAGACTCCATTTTCTCTCTTCTGAACCTATAATAAATTTCTAAACGCTATTTTTATACTCAAATATTTTGATAAAAATTTCTGAATGGCATAGTTCTCTGTTTCCCTAAAATATCTCTTGTTAAAATAAAATAGACAAGTGAATAAACGGAAAAGTAGGACTTGCTCTGATAGAGACGCGGTTTCAATAAACCACATTTCGTAAAGAAATTTTAGAATCCGCCAAATCGAATTGTATAAAGAGATAGTATTTGTCTCATAAAATATCGTAATAGGAATTCATAATTATTCAGCTTATTATTTGTAAATGTCTAGAGTTTCGAGAAAGATTAAAAAAATTATACAGACAATCAAACTTGTTTTTATTTTCCAAACCCCGTTTCGACCGACACATTATCCGGCCTTCTTTAAGTGTTTCGATCTCTTTCTTCGGTAGCGCTAAGTAACATTGTATCAGAGTTTTTTCCTCATTTAAATTGCACTCTTTCTTCGGTAGCGCTAAGTAACATTGTATCAGAGTTTTTTCCTCATTTAAATTGCAGAAACAAACAATTTGAAACTAAGTTTTATAAAAGATCTAAGAACATATTTATGTCAAAAAAGAAAATAATGATTTGCTTTGCGCTACCGAAAAACGAGACAAGAGTCTCTTTCCATACGAAGAAGGTCGGAGAATGCATCAGTGGAAACATCGGGTAAATAAAACAAAACGGGTTCGCTTTAATAATTTTTAGTATTTTTTTTGTGTGGGAACGCTAAAAACGTTTTCTATCTGTAAAATACTCGCAATGCTTTCTGCATTAAAATACAAGCAATATCACAATATGTCTTAAGTAAAAGATTTACATTATCTTATTTTAAAGTTGATATATATTGGATGTGTGCGCACATAAACACACACACACGTACATTTATATTTTTGATTAATTTTATTACAATTCCATAATTCAGATGGTGTGACCCTCCCAAAAAAACAAAAAAACAAAAGCTGGCGGCACAATTTGCAAATAAAAAGTATTTCACAAAATGATTTACGGGAAAAAAAAATTCCATAAAAAATGAAAAGACTAAAAACATACTTGAAAATAATCAACCAATAACGCATGCCAAGCCAAAAGAAAAAAAATACCGACAGAATTTCTTAAGCTTATATATATATATATATATATATATTATATATATATATATATATATATATATATATATGTGTGTGTGTGTGTGTGTGTGTGTGTGTGTGTGTGTGTGTGTGTAACTAGAATTATCATTGTATATATGCATGTAACAGTAACCACCAAAAAACGGAACATTATAACGACATTTTTATTAGAGGATTACATTTGAAATTGTTTAAGAGAATAAAGCACCTTCCTGCCTCACGCTGAAAGGATATTTTTTAATCATTTAAATACTAGATAAAACAGAGATGACAATAGAAATGCTAATTAGAATCTTTTACTCCTGCCTAAACAGAAGCAACAATATCAATATGGATCTATATTACAATGAGAATCCGAGAGCTTCTCGGGTCTTTACCAATGTAAAATCAGTACAATTTTTTTAATATAAATCGTGATATCATTGAGACAGTCCATACCACAAATATTTTGAATGGGTGATTTATCAAAAAATGCTACTAATTATTTTCTAACGATTTTGGGAGACTTAAAATAAAATTAACGCTTAAAATTGTATCGAGTGACACGTCTATAGGTCGGTATTTTCACAATGTTTTTAACGAAAAGGGTAAAATAGATTACCGAAAATTTAATTTAAAATCAAACGAAAAACAATTTTCAAGTTGAGAAATATTCACTTAAAGTATTTTGTATTTATTATTATTATTATTATTATTATTATTATTATTATTATTATTATTATTATTATTAATTAATTAATTAATTAATTAATTATCATAACAACAACAACAACATTTGACGGAATTTATTTTTAGCTACTTATTTTGTTCATTTTCAACAAAGAAAAATTTCGAAATACTATTTTATAGTTTATTAATCATCTCAAATTAAAAGAAGGGAAGATGATTGCTTTTAAATACGAGATTACTGAATAGTTCTCAGTCCTACCAAAAAGAGAATGACTTGGAGGCATGAAACATACCTTTCATATATTTATCAGACAGTTCAAAATACGTGGCATATCGTTTTTCAAGTTTCTTTAAACCTTAGTAAAAAAAAAAAAAAAAAGAAAAAAAGTGACTTAATCCTTGTTTAATCGAAACAGAGAACTTTTTAGTACCCCTTCATGTGCGTGCGCCTTTATATATATATATATATATATATATATATATATATATATATGTATATATATATACTCATACATACAAACACAAAGGGTTGCTGAAAAGTTTTCAGGAAATCATTTAATTCTCTAAGAATATATATATATATATATATATATATATATATATATATATAATATATATATATATATATATATATGTATGTATATGTGTGTGTGTGTAATCGGATGGAAACTCATACTTGGTTAAGTCGTCATTATAAATTTATTTCGGCGGAGAATATTTCTATACTCTCTCCGTCTCGTCAGATATATATATATTGGGTGATTGGGAAAAAATTATGGAAATAGTATGAAAAACACACAAAGTATGAAGAAACAAAAACCCAGAAACAGCAAGATAGAAAGAAGCAGTCTGAAATGGATAGAGAAGAATGTGTTATGGTTGGTTGGTTGTTTTTTTTGTTTGATGGAAGATCAACCTTCATGGGTTATTTAATGCTAAAGTCATCTTTCTAGAAGAACAGCAGTGATTCTATTTAACCCATAGCTGGGACGATAAGGGGTTCATTCCTTTTCCAAGGGTATTCGTCCGAAAATGAATGAACTCGCTTACTACGAGTCCGCAGTCCAGCGCTTTAACCATTACACCACGAGGTCCCCTCAGGAATGTGTCATGAAATGGTTGAAATAGGTAAAGATAGATAGATAGATGATATGAACACATTCTTTGCAGTTTTTAATATAAATTTCGAACAGTTAATTACATCTCAAAGTTTTGAAAGAGACGGTACTAAACGGAGAGAGAATATCTAAAACTTTTTCATTTTGTCAATGAAAATTTAATTCAAGTAAAATCCAAAAGCTACAACATTTATTTACCATATTTAAACGTTCTGATTACGGTTTAATGTTGCAAAAAACTGAAACGATAAACGTTGGCAAATAATTCAACAATAAATAAAATCATCCTCGGGAGAAGACCTGTGGGTTTTTTTATGTTTGTATATGTACTTACAAAAAACGGCACATCATAGCGAGAATTTTAATTAAATCAACAGATTTAGAGAATAAAATCATTTTCTATCCAATTTGCGGGTAAATCATAATTTTGAGGGGGTCTTCACTGATCCTGAACGTCATTTTTTAAATTAGCCAAATTTTCAGGATAATAGAAATTTCTCTAAAAATGATTCACTCTTTGTAAAATAGAAGCACCAATATAATAATGGACCGCCATTATAACGGTGACTTCACGGATTCGCAGATCGTCTAGTATAATATGACATAATATAAGTTAAATATCAAAAAATTATATTTGTTTTCGAGTATTTATATATTCAATATACCCTTTGAAAAATAATAAAAAGGAAAGAAAAAACAAAACGTCTATTTATCCTTTTTAAAATATTTTTCCATCAAGAAATTTATTTTGAGAGTTGGAAAAAAAATTTCATTTCTTCATTTGTGTATTTATTTTTGTTGTTGAACACTTAAAAGCGGGAAAAAAGTTGGTAATAAAGTTTTGTTTTTCACGATAATAACAAAGATATTTCACTTGATAAACATTACAGGCTTTAAAATTAAAACTATGGAATTTAATATTCAGCGCTTCAGACATTTTATATACAGAGAATAGGTTATGTATTTTTTAGGAAAGTATTTATTATCTTAATACCTGTCAATAATTAAAAAAACAAAAACAAAAAAAGCCTGTTGTAATTTTTCTTTACCCAAATCACGAAGTTGCTGCCCGATTGTATATCCTATTCTTCAATAAAATAAAAATCAACCAAACGTAAATAAAGTTATATTATTATTCTCCTCATCATCTAAATATATAAAACTTAAATTTGCCTTGCATCAAATGTAAAAAGAGATTGCAACATTCGATTGTTATGTCAATAGAATATTACATTTTACGGGATATAAGACGTACATATATATATATAAGTATATATATATATATATATATATACTGTATTTGAAATAAAGAGCGCTTAATCTGACAGAGCCTACGTAGATCTAATTAAGTGTATCGTCGACAATTTCTCGCTAATACGATCAGACTAAGGCCCTCACCACACAGACAGGATATATATATATATATATATATATATATAATATATATATATATATATATATATATATATATATGTGTGTGTGTGTGTGTGTGTGTGTGTGTGTGCGTGTGTGCGTAATTTTTTTCTTCCATTCAAATTAATATTTACAATACATTTGATGCTGCTAAAGAAGGTCTACGATGGAAATATAAATGCGATGCAAAACATTCAGTATCTTTGTTGCAAGTACAGACAGAGAAATAACTATATTACTTAAGAAAAATGTGAAAGATACACTAAAGAAATAAAAATACCTTCATTTATACTATTTCCTTAAGATTATCAAAATATTAGGTTTTAATAAAATGTTGTACATTGTATCGGTTACATAAAAATAAGATCATCTAATATTAAATAACATTTATTTTGATTGTATTTGCCGCATTTGTTAACTAAAAATCTCACATATCTAAGCTTAAAAAAAAAAAAAATTCTATTTTCCAAGCGCGCTGTACCTCGTTGTCATAGAAGTGGATTATCTAAATGATTTGCGAGAAAAAGCAACAAAAATTTAGAAGAGGCAAGATAATACCAGTTTGAATTATTAATAACGATAAGGATTTAGTTTTTAAAAGTTGCTTTTAGAAATTCTAATAAAAAAGGTTTATACTTATCACTTAAAAATTTGCGTAAAGAAAGAACTAAGATAATTTGCGAGAAATAATATTCATACAAGCGTTTACAATTATATATATATATGTGTGTGTGTGTGTGTGTGTGTGTGTGTGTGTGTGTGTGTGTATAAGCATAAACGACGTACATTAAAATTTTTATTACAGCAATAGACCTAAACTGTTCTTGGGAATAAACTGATTTCCTGTTCAATTCACAAGTGAATGATAATTTTGTTGGGTCTCCGTCCACGCAGAATGTCATAGTTAAATTCTTCAAATTTTCAATATAACGGCGATAACAATGAAATTGCTCGTAAGAAACCCTTCATCTCTTTCTAAATAGAAGCATCAATATAATCATGGACCGCAGTTACAATGGCAACCCACCCGGTTTCACGAGTTGTCTAGTATGATGTAAAAAAAACAAAAAAATAACAACAACAAAAACAAAAAAAAAACAACATGATTTTAGCTAAGCTTGTAATGGAAGTTCTGCTTTAAAAACATATATAAATATAATAAGTATTTATATGTTCTCATTATGAAATAGAAATTGAAATAATTTGTAAATCTGAATAATAATAATAATAATAATAATAATAATAATAATAATATAATAATAATAATAATAATAATAATAATAGCAGCAGCGACTGTAAGCAGATGTGCATTAATTAAATTAATTTTTTTTCCATCATTTTGAAATTCACTTTGATCCCCCCCAACCTATGCCAGTAGAACGGATGTAATTTTTGTCAATAAAAGACGAACATTTGTTTGGCCATCGAGTAAATTCAAAAAAAAAAAAAAAAAAAAAAAATGAAAGAAAAAAAAGACAAAACAGTCACAGCTGTAGAACATGAAGTGACCCCGTCATACCCATCATTATAGGAATACCTGTAACATTCTCTAAAAGGCTTACAAATAAATTAGAAGGACTGGGAATCTGATAAAGATTAAAAAGTAAATATACGATTGTATTAAAAAAAAACAGTAAGAACACCGGTGAGACTACTACACTGTTTAGAAGACTTGCTGTCACTTTATCCACGGTAATAACTTGACGGATTCATACACAATCAATTTCATTTCACTATAATAGTTGTAAAAATTGACTTAATTGTTGTAATTAAGAAAACCCATCAAATAAAACTTAATTTCAGCATTGTCTATACATACATCTCTAATAATTTTTATAAAACATTTATGGTCATTTATATTAACGATTCTATTGATTTTATAATTTCTTGTGGAACATTATATAATGAAAACAAATATTTGTTTGTTATCATTCCCCCCCCCTCTACGGAATTGAAACTGCGTCCAAAAATAAGTATTCTCCTATGTCAAATGATAATTTATTCTCAAACCAAACTTGATTATTTTCTAGGTTGATTGTTTGGGTTTTATGGCATATCAACCTTTGTAGGGTATTTAATGCCAAATCCATTTTTATATAAATAATCAGTTCTATTTCAAACAATTCAGTTTAGCATGAGTACACAGTTTAATGTGAAAAACATTTCTATTTCAAGCTATTCAGTTTAGTCAAACACTTCTAATACAAACAAATCAGTTTAGTATAAGTATAGATTTTGTTTACACACATTTAGATGTCAAAAACAGTTCTATATTAAACAATTCAGTTTAGCGTAAGTACAGTTTCAATGTCAAAAACGGGTCCATTTCAAACAATTCAGTTTAGCATAAGTACGCAGTTTAAATGTAAGTACACAGTTTAATTGTCAAAAACATTTCTATTTCAAGCTATTTAATTAAGTCAAACAGTTCTAATTCAAACAATTCAGTTTAGCATAAGTATGCAGTTTAGTTCTATTTAACCCATAGATGCTACCATTCCGGGCCAGAGTGGACCTGGGAGCAATGTCAATGAAGGGGTACTCCGCATTCCCCAAAGCTCCAGCATCACTGTAACCGCACCATCAAATTGTTTAGTGTCATATCCAGGACATTCGTTGGGGGTGCCTTACCTTCTGCAGAGGTACAGTCGGTGTATTCTACAGCCCCAGCCGATTGGGCAAATTATTTTCTTAGTTAAATAATTTCAGTATAGAAGATTGTGTTGATAAGTAATACCTAACAATATTCGTTTTAATTCTATAATGTTCCACTTGAAATAATAAGATCCCTGTGTTTTTGGAATTGAAAGAAATTAACTTGATAAAAATTGGTTGAGGGTATTGTGTAAATCAGCAATAAAAACTAAAAATTTATGGCTTATATAGCTTAGGTAGTGTTGATAGGAACACTCACTGGGAGATAAAAAGAAGTGTTTAAGATTTATTCTGATACTGTATTTATATAAAATACAAATATGATAGTCGACAAAATATCTGCCGTTTTGGGTGCGAAGTTTATATTCAGTGGCCGTTTATTCTGAAAAAAAAAAAAAAAAAAAAAAAAGGGGTCTACTGTATGAGAAAGGGGTTTAAGAAAATAGTAAAGTTGGCGACCGTA
>OY757919.1:96883213-96885713 GCA_963585895.1 Sepioteuthis lessoniana | reverse complement strand
AAAAAACACTTTTGGGCTTTTTAATTTAAATGATTGTAGATGTTTATAAAAGTTTGGGGTTAGTCTTTGGAACAGGGTATGATCAGAGGGACAACCAGGGTTTATAAAATCACTATGATGATAGATAGATAAATAGAAGGTTGCATACAAACAGTTCATCAGTCTATATTTCGGCAAATTTCCAGAATTTTATCTTTTCTCGACAGTGAGATATATAATATTATACCGATAGTTGAATGTATGAATAGACGGTTTTCGTCCCACCAAATTATGCCCTTTTAAGATTTTGTTTAATAGTTTGAATGGTGAAGTAAACGAAATGTATATCTAAACATTCTTTAAAATAATAATATAAGAATTACGAGGAAGCAAGACAATCCCTTTATTACACGAATATACAAAATTATTGGATTTATATTCGTTGCATCTTTTGTAGTGTATCCATTTTAAAACAATTGTTTGAAAACTATTTTATGGGGAAGTTATAATATTATTTTGACGATGACTTGACATTGAAGAACTCGCGGAGAAAAAGGTTTTACTAAGTAATTATAAATAATTATTATTCCTTTGTTTTCATACTTTTCTTTATAACATACAATAATATCGTCCTTAAATAATTCGACGCCCGCCATTTTTTACAAAAATTATTTTCCTTCTAAAGATATCAAAATATTAGGTATTATTTCTAACCAAAATCTGCTGCAATTCAAAGATAAGTTCAATACTATTTAGTAAAATAAATAGATAATTAGATATGGCTAAATCATTTTTTATGAATAAATGAATAATTAACAGTAGGGCTATATAATACTTTTTCATATCATTGAAGTCCGTTTTTTATATTTTATTATCTCTTTTAAATGCAGAAATGAAGGGATCTTATGATTCAAACCAAACTTGTTCTTTTTTCTTGTTTATAGAGTTTTAATGTTGTAGAGTATGGTAATAATACCTAATGATATTCGTTTTGATTGGAAAATACTCACTAGGAATAATAAAATCCAAATATTTTCAATTTAGAATTTGAAGTTCATAGTTAAAAAATAGGGTGATATTGTACGTTTGCTGGTAACCTAATGAAGAAAAGGTATTTATTTTTCTTAACAAATAATTATCTTTTTTCATTTTATCTACTTCCTTATCAATCCACTTAATTAAAGTAGGGTTTATTAATCACATCTAAGTTCATGCAATTTCAATTTCAGATCAAATGCAGATAGTAACAAACTGAAAAACCGCGGACTTAATGTACCAATACACGTGTTGGATTAAATTATCAAATATTAAACATATATTATTTATTTGCCATATTAATAGAAAGCACTTAATAGGGGATAAACGACTTTTTGAAAAAATTTTTTTGTTAAGATACGTTATTTATCGTAAGTCTTTTGAATCTTAGAGAGTAGATGAAACATTCGTTAAAATGAATATTATCTACAAAAAAAAAAAAAAAAAAGGTAAAAAATAAATAAATAAAAAACAAAAATTTTAAAAATTATGTAAAGTTAAAATTAATTTGTAGAGGATTAAAAAAAAAGCAAAAAACAAAACAGGTGTATATAAAACGAATTATTTAATGATAGTGCGATTATGTGATACTTTTTCATATAATTAAAACCAATATTTTATTATTCATCTCATATACATACATATAGACAAGTTATATCAGTCAAGTATTTTTCTATGGAATTTTGGAGATGACTTTTTGCCTTTATCTAAGTTTGATCTGACAAGAAACACACACACACATATATATATATCTGTGTGTGTGTGTGTGTGTGTTTATCGTCAATATTGGAAATTGAAGTATTTTTCAGTGGAGCTCTTGATATAATTTTTTTCTGTAATTGAATTTAAGGCTTAACCTTACAATAAATTTTCTTTATATATATATATATATATATATATATATATATATATATATATATATATATATATATAAAGTGTGTGTGTGAAATGAAAAGAATTTCGCTCATCTAGGCATGTAAAAATTAGCATTGCATCATTGGCTATAATTATTGAAATATTTAGGTAAGAACGCAGAATAGAATACCAGGGGACAATTGTGAAACTTTTATCTAACGAAGTCGTCCTTTGATAAAGTTTTTATTTCTTCCAAATATTGGGTGTCTGGGTTAGAAGCTACCTGTGAATGTTCTTTACTTGACTGACCAACTAGATAAAATGGACTCGTCTGATTTCGGGTGCGTTTCCGTGAGGTTAGCAGGGATAGATGGAGATATGGCTCGCTCTGATAGGAGAATAGGAGATTGTTGCGTTATTATTACAAACGGCGACTGGATAATGGGATGTTCTAAGTTGAGGGTGGTGGAAGCCAAAGACTTAATGTTTGCAAAAATATGGAAATGACTCAAATGAAAGACGCCTTTGTCGGTGTTGCTAGTATATATATATATATATATATATATATATATATATATATATATAGATAGATATATATATATATTATATATATATAAAAGAAAAGAAACCT
>OY757919.1:96858213-96878213 GCA_963585895.1 Sepioteuthis lessoniana | reverse complement strand
CACACACACACACACACACACACACACACACACACACACACACAGACAAATATATATATATATATATATATATATATATATATAGGTGTGTGTGTGTGTGTAGTTTGGCTGCAGTCGTTCATTTAAGCATGTTCTGTTTTTTAAATTTATCAGTAACCCAGTTTTATCCAAATCTGCGTTTGCATAGTTTTGTTATGTTATAAAACCACAAAAACTTTCAAAACTCTTAAAAAAAAAACACTTTTCATAAATGCAAGCAACCCCTGATGATGGCCTATGAAGGGTCTGAAAGCGCTCGGGACAATTTTGGTACATTCATCCACCAATTCCAACCTGAAACCAAAACACTTATCAGGTAACTCGAAAGGATCTTAATTATATAGACTAAATGTGTCTTTACAATTTAATCAAACATGCATATATATATATATATATATATATATATATATATATATATATATATAAAACAGTTGTTGGTCGACCGTTGTCAAGGGCGACCTGAAGGCCCCCTTTTCAATAGTTACAATACCTTGGTATAAGAGAGGGCACCACTCTTTTCCTTGAATTACTCCACTTTATATATATATATATATATATATATATATATATATATATATATATATATATATATATTCGTTTATTCATTGAGCCATTATCCCGACCCATAAAATGAGTGCGGGCCAAAATCTGTAAATTTATATAATTTATTTATTTATTTCTAATTCTGACATTGATATGTGATGAATATTCAATATTCAACATTTTCAAATAATTATTATTGGAACCATCATGTTGACTTTTAGCTGAGATCAAGTGGCAGCAGGTCTTTCTTACTACTGCAGCATCTTTCTTATCATTATATCATTTAAGATTATATCATATGTTTTTGTTGAAGTAATGATAATAACAATACACACGTCAAAGCAAAATATTGATTATACGCTTAAGAATAACAAGTGAAGTTTATGTGGTGACAAAGATGAAAGGGTAAATCACTTAATAAGCGAATGCAGCAAACCTGCACAAAAAGAATACAAGAGTAGGCATGACTGGGTGGGAAAGGTGATTCATTGGGAATTGTGCAAGAGGTTAAAATTTGGTCATACTGACAAATGGTATCAGAATTTGACCGAGAAAACGAGACTCATAAAATCCTCTGGGACATTGAGATACAAACGGATCACCTGATTCCGGACAGAAAACCAGGCCTAGTATTAATTAAAAAAGATAAAAGAACTTGTCATCTCGTGGATTTTACCGTTCCAACGGACCACGGAGTAAAAATAAAAGGAAGCGAAATGATAGACAAATACTTGGATCTTGCCCGAGAAGAGAAAAAGCTGTGTAACATGAATTTAATGGAGACACCCGCGAGAATACTTAGAAAAGCCCTGGGGAGACTTGCTGTCTCTTAGATTTCTGAGATAAAACACTTGTTAAATCTGGCGTGAAAAATTCGTAATGAGAAAAATAATAGTCATAACAATTTCCTGAACACGTGGAAAATCAATGGTTTTATAGTATAAATATCATACACACACACACACACACACACACATATATATATATATATATATATATATATATATATATATATATAATTTCTCTTTTATGCTTTCTGATATTATATTGTTGACTTGCCCAATTTTAGAAATTAGAAACAAAAAAATAATTTTTAGAATAAAAACAATATATGTAAATAATATGAAAGTATATAAAATCATTTTCTGAATTAAAACGATATGTGAAAATTAAATGAAAATCATTTTCAGAATTCAAGCAATATATGAAAATCATTTTGAATTTATATGAAAATATATGAAATTCATTGGAATTTATATGAAAATCATCTTTAGAATTCAAATAATATATGGAAATCAAGTGAAAATTATTTTTGGAATTGAAACTCTGAAAATTATATGAAAATATATGAAAATCATTTTAAAGATTCGAACAATATATTAAAATGATGTGAAATTCATGAGAAATTATATGAAAACCATTTTTATAATTCAAACAATATATGAAAATCATACTAAATTCATATGAAAATAAATTTTAGAATTCTAACAATATATATAGAAATCAAATTAAATTCATATAAAAAATATATGAAAAGTATTTTTAGAATTCCAGTGATATTTGAAAATCATATAAAAATCAAAATCAGTTTTACCATACAGTTTGCTCGATATGCAAAATCTGATATTTTTTTTGTGTTTACGATAAATAGATCTGCTCTCCTGGCCTAGCGTTGATTATCAGTTTGAATTTCAATGTCATATATTTTTTATTTTTTTACTTGTTATTCTTTGAGGCAAATTCTGATTGGTGTATGAACGATTGGTTTGAATAGTAAAATTTCAACGGTTTCTACAGTGCCAATAGAATTGGCTCTATTATCGATTCACATCTCTCTTTTTTTATACCTTCTGAGGCAACTATTATTATTATTATTATTATTATTATTATTATTATTATTATTATTATTATTTACTCATTAGAGTTTTTCACATCAGCGTTAGCCGATGGTTTTTCACTGGAGTTTGAGTGACAGCAAGACTCCTCAAGTCTTCTGGACTCTTCTCAGTATCCTGGCCGTTTTCACTCATGCTGTTGTTTGGATGGTCTCCACTTAGCCGCCAACTTCCAAATCTTCCAGGCCCTTTAATAATCCTTTAGTTACCGTGCCAAATGCACCAATCACAATTGGTATAATTATCACCTTCATGTTCCATAGTTTTTTCAATTCCCTAGCAAGGTCGAGGTACTTATCCTTCTTTTCACATTCTTTCAGTTTTATTCTGTGGTCAGCCGGGACAGCAAAGTCGACAATTTTGCAAGTTCACTTTTTTTTGTTGATTATTATAAGGTCTGGTCTTCTGGCGGAGATTAGGTGATCCGTGTGTATCTCAAAGTCCCATAGGAATTTATTTGTGTTATTTTCTAGGACAGGTGCTGGATTGTGCATATACCATTTGTTCGAATGGTCAAATTTAAATTTCTTGCACATTTCCCAGTGGATCACCTTGCCTACCCAATCGAGTCTATATTCCTTCTGCTCTAATTTGCTGCATTCGCTAATTATGTGATTGATGGTTTCATCTCTGTCACCACATAACCTACATTTGCTATTTTGTTGAGTCTTATCTATTCTCGCTTTGATATGATTGGTTCTTATGGCGTTGTCCTGTGCTGCTATTAGGAAAGATTCTGTTTCTCTCTAAAAGTTTCCTTTTCTTAGCCATGTCCAGGTTTTGTCGTGTGAGATGTTTATTATTATTATTATTATTATTAGTGAGGGTTTTTCCCCACCAGGTTTAACTGGTGTTTTTTCACTGAAGTCTCAATGACAGTAAATCTTCTCAGGTTTCCAGGACTTTTCTAAGTATTCAAGCTGAACTTAACAATGCTGTGCGGTAGTCTGGATAGTTTCAATTCTTATTTTTTGATCTCCTATTCCCATAGTCTCTTTTCCATTTTTTGGGACCGTTCCTCGAACATCATCTACAATTTGTATCTCCGTCACCTTCATGTTTTACTGCTTTTTCGCCTCTCAGGCAAGATCCAAGTACTTGTCTATCTTTTCACTTTCTTTTATTTTCACTCCATGGTCCGTTGAAACGGTAAAATTCGTTTGATGACAAATTCTTTTCTTCTTGTTAATTAACACTAGCTCTGATCTTCTGCTTTGGATTGAGAGATCTATTTGATCCAGAAAATTTTACGAGTGTGTCTTGGACAGATTCTGGTTTGTGTATATACCATTTGTCAACATGGTCAATTTTACTCGTTTGTACAATTACCAGTGAATCATCTCTCCTACCCAGTTGTGCTTAATCTTATATTTCATTTATGAGTATGTTCTCACGGATGGAAATCGAGTGACAGCAAGTTTTAATAGTACTCCAGCGCCTTACACACTATCCAAATAGATTCTAGCAATAACGCAGTCTCAATTTGTCCTCGAATTTCTTATTTAACTCATTTCAGTGACATGCATAGTTCTAAATTCGTCTACAATGGAAAACTTCTTTTGATAACATGTTTTTCAGCTTTCTCAGTTCTCGACCTAGGTCTTAGTATTTTTCTATTCCTGGGTTCTTATATGGATTAATCGATGTATTTTACTTGGCATTCCAGAGCTCACTTGGTGTTCGCGGTGAGTGAGGGATTTCAAGTTGATAGCCCGGTCCCAGGGATTCTTCTCTCAGGCAATACCTGCAGAGTTTACCAGCAGAGTTTATCATTTGGCGCCTGAGGCGCCCCTAAAGGTGAATGCTGATATGAGCAAGCGTATTTTGTGACGGCCGTGGATGTCTCGATTCCTGCGTGATCCTCCTACTTTAAAATGACCCGTCAAATCTGACCTGGTGGGAAATTGGATAAATCCTTACTTTAGCAACTACCTACTTATCTTCGTACTCCAGATCAAGCGTGCGTCACTCTAAGATAAGGGCAGACAGATAGACAGATGAACCTAAGTGAGACATATTCCAAATCCTCGTACACGGATGCTTTTACAAACCGAGTCTACAGACAATTTGGGTAACGAAAGTAATTCTTGGCGCACCTGCTCTCCCTGTGACAAATTCGTCATGACACCTGTTCCGGCTTACAGCTCTCCACCCCACTGAAATACAACAGCACTGTTGAAATTGAAGCAAACTATTTCTTTATTTTTTTTTAATCCATAAAATAAAACAAACATGCGTGGATCAAATTTTCAAGATCACATATCCTGTTGCTGCAATCAAAGATGCTAGAATGCAGTAAAAATCTAGTAATATCAATTATTATTAAGAACTCCTCAAGTTTTTCTATTGTTTAAATCAAGCAGGGGCAATCTTTTTCGAAAAGTGGGCAGCATGAGACATAGCTTCTCATCAGGTAAGCCGCACGGCTAAAAAAAAATCAAGATCATTTTTCGTTGAAGGTATCTCAACCATTTTCACTGATGAAGAGCATATGTATAAGTATCTGCCTACGAAATGAGGAAAAGTTGATTCTTCCCTTTCAGTAAAAATACATTTTTTATTAAAAAAAAAATTAGAATCTTTGGGGGCTTTTCAGAAAACACCGAGGGCCACATGTGGTTCGAGCGCAGCAATTTGCCTAAGACTAGTTTAAATTGTAACAATGATTAGATTTTTCTAAAACATAAAATAAATATATTTATACAACAAAGTGAAATACTTTGTTTCAAAAAACTAAATTTTAAAACTTTTTTTAAATATTTAATTTATTTTCGTTAGGAATGTGCGTTGTTTATAAGAAATTAGAAAATTTTAAATCAAGAATAAAAATCGAAATCTCGGAAAGTTATAACACAAGTATTGCATATTTTTTTCTCAATTAGAGCTATTTTATATCGAGTGTCACAGAACTACCACTCACGTTTTAAACTGTCAGAATAATGCTGTTCCGAATAGAAAATCGATACTGTTATGCGTTCAAAGTTCTATCCAGAACAGCATCATTCCGACGTAACATTATCACGATGTTGTCAACTACAAAATGAAATATTACATGGTAAAAACTCACAACAGGTTTTGTAGTAAATTCGTATCAATATATATATATATATATATATATATATATATATATATTGTCATCCACAGACAGACTGTTTCGTTGTATCACAACTCTTCAGTGTGGTCAGACACGCAAGATGCTTCAAGCAGGGATCGAAACCCGGCTGGCTTTACGTCAGTCGGATATATTACTCCAAAGTTATCACCCCTCTCAGTGCAAGCGAAGGAATTTTACGTATATATTTATTTATATATACACTTATCGGCAAATTGTCCACATCAATCTCATTCTGTTCACACCTGTCTCATCTTGTTTACATGAGGATATTGGTGCGAAATGAAACGCAAACAGCCTATTCCTGGATTTGAACACGAGTCACTGATTTCATTTCTGACGACGATAATCGTAATGCTGTACACATTGTCTATCTTGAAGAAAATTTGAAGAACATTGAAATTTCATTTATTGTTAATTTCTGTCATCAGAATATGTATAAGAATGAATTTTGAAATTAGAGAAATCTACAAAGTGTTGTATCGAGATATTTCGCCGGTATTCCTTCGAGAATTCGGGATATTGTCAAAATCTGCGTGGTTATGAATTGATTCCTCCGAACGCAAGTTATGTGAACCAAATTTCGTCTTTGCCTATTTCAGCATTTATGTCTCCACCAATGATTAGAACTTTGTGTTTGGGAATGTGTCGAGCAAGAATGTTATAAACTGTAGTGATATCCATTTCATCTCTGGCATTGGTGTGACTTTAACAAGTGACGATTGTTATGTAGAGGTTGCCATTTAATGCCACACATAATTCTCGGGTGGATTTTCTCTATGCTATAAAGTGATTTTAAGGCGCGACGACTGAGAAGCATTCTTTCACCTCCAGTGGCGGCATCCACGGAGTTTTTCCACGCTGATGTCGAGACATGAAATACTTCATTACATATATTACATTATATGTATATATATTACAAACATAATAAATATGTTTTATATTGTATATATATATATATATATATATATACACAATATAAAACACATTTATCATATTTGTAATAGATGTTTCTAATAGATGTTTAAATCATATAACCGTTCAATCATTCAGCCGGATTTATTTCAATTATTTACTCTCTCTCTCTCTCTCTCTATATATATATATATATATATATATATATAAGTAAATAATTGAAATTAATCCGATAGTGCCTATCACGTGATAATTTTTCAAAAAAGAACGCTGGTTGAATGATTGAACGGTTATATGATTTAAACATCTATTGATGTTTTAACAACACTTGTTTCACTATTTGAAAGTCCTGATGAAGGTTTACTAAAACCGAAACGTTTTAACGTTGACTCTCCTTTATAATAAATTCATCAGTTTTGGATTACTTTATTTTTCTAATTTCTTTATATATATATGTATATATATGTATATATCAAGAAATACTTTTATATTTGTTCTCTCTCCATATATATATATATATATATATATATATATATATATATATATATAAATTTGTACACACACGCGCACACACACACACATATATATCTGAGAGGCTGCAGCGTGTATCAACTCCCATGCATATGTAAAAGGAAATCAAGTCCACAATTTTTGAGTAGGAATTGCCATGGGCCAAAGTTGAGCCGTGAGGTCAACAAAAATTTCTTGGGATGATCAATAAATGTCCATCGTTTAAATGGTGATGAAGAAATATGTAAAAAGTCAAGTGACCAATCCCCGAGATAAAAAAGAAAAGAAAAAAGAAAGAAGAAAAAAAAAGAAGAAATGAATTGGGTCTGGTTTATATTCACCTGTTAGCAAAATTCTGTAACATTACAACTTTATCGTTGATCCAAAATACGTCTCAAGAAGTATACATGAAATACGATGGATCATTTCCATGTGAAATGACAATCCTAGTTCCGTAGAATAATGGATTCCTTGTGTAGGAGTCAGTTGGGAATGCATCGAACAATTTCATATCAACGAAAAATAACACACCGGGGGCAAAATGGCATTTTAGTACCCTTTGAAGTTCAGCCCCTTTGAACCTCAGACATAAATTTTATTTTTCATTAGAGTCTGCTAAATTCTTTTTCGGGATCGCCATTAGCTGCCCCGTCACGTTCTCTTTGTTTCGTCTCTCTTTCTGTGATAACATTTATAAACAGGCATAAATCGGAGTTTCTTATATCTGGAATGTAGAAGAGTGGCTAAAAGAAGTTGATAAGACAATATTTTGAAGAAAAAACAAAAACAAAACAAAGAAAACCAAAGAAACAAAAACGCATCCCCCCCCAAAAAAAAATTACACCAAAAAAGAAACGCCCCTCAAAACAAACAAACTTGCTCAGGATACAAGTCAGCGTATTTTAAGCCTCACAAACAGAGCAGTAAGGTAGTTGAACAGAACTGACCCCTGAAAGCGAGCCTGGCACGTACTTGCCCACCGTATTGTTCTGGCCGGCACGGTTCGGTTGGTGTGTCTCTGGTTCGTTGGTCAAGGCCGCTTGACATGGGTGCTTGGGAAAAATTGTCATGTGATAGACACTGTCGGATTCATTTCTATCATTTACTTTCATATATATATATATATATATATATATATATATATATATAACAAAAAATATATTTATTTTATTTGTGATTTATATATAATGTAATATATATATATATATATATATATATATATATATATATAGTAGTAAAAGGATGGAAATAAATTTATAATCCTAATGTGACCGGTTTGTTATTTTTTCTTAATGAAAAAAAAATATATAGTCGTTTTTTACTAATAAAAATGATGAAATAAAAATCCAGTCTGGATAAACTTTTAAATTGAAATAGATATTGATTTTTTTTATTCTTTCAGACATGGAAAGCCAGCCAAGAAGATGTTAAAGAAAATTACGGCTATCAACTTAGAAACCACAAACTGTCCGGAATCGATAGATTGATAGACTAATTGGTTTTAACTTCTTGGTTTATTATATTCCTAGAGGTTAGAGAATTGTGTTCATTGATCGTTCAGATATTTTTTCTGTCGTTGTTTCTTAAAAATATTTTCTCTCTTTTTTCCCCACTGCCCACTGTCCTATCGAATACTAACAGTTTTCAAAGATCTCTTTGATCTATTCATGGGACCCTAACAGGTACTCCAAGTTAGAGTGGACCCGGGAATAATAGCAATGAAAGGGTACTCAACACTCTCCTAATATTTAGAATTAATCCTTAGCATCAGATGCAATTACGTGCTATAGTTAAAATCTCTTTTTTTGGAAGGGTAGGTTTACCCCTCTGCTGGAGGTACAGTTAGTGTATTCCAAGCAGCTGGCCAAAAATAACTCCTCATAAAGAAGCGTTTGTGAATTTGGCATTACAAGGGTCTTCCGGTTATGAAACTTCCGGAGTCAAAGATGAATGACGCCATTTTAATCTATTATACTTGTCAATCATACTTACCTCAATAAAATAGCAATCTTTTTTGAATTCATTGTTGAAATAAAACCATTTTTTTTTTTTACCAAATCTTGCCTAAATGAAGTTTTTTTTAATGAATTTTTTGCAAACGATTTTTTAATTGTTACCTCCTCAACTGATGGAAAAAGTTACCCAAGTTTTTGTGTCAGTACTGGTATTTGTTTAGCATCCAACCATGCTAAAGTGCGGCACAAAGCCTTTTTAACGTCGCAGGGCCATAGTCCAGACATGCCCAGCGGCGGCAAAAATGCCTTGGGCTCCGTCGGCATTCCTCTAAAAAGGGGCATCTCAGGTGCCAGGTGGTAAACCAAGCTCCGCCGAAGCAGGTAAGAACCTGGTGGGTTGGCCCCTTAAGGCCTAAGGAGTGTCGGTCTTACCCGAGTGACATTGCTATAACTTCCAGATCCTCTCTGAACCGGAGTGGTAGTACCTGTTAGGATCCAATCTATGGGTCAAGTAGAACTATCAAACCATTTAACTGAGCACAAACAAATAAGTGATGTTAAATTGAATTGTTAATGTTAGATAGGAATACATTTAACTGTGTGCAAACAAATAATTAATATTGAATAGAATTATTAGTGCTAGACAGCAATACTTAAAACCATTTAACTGTGCGCAAAAGAATAAATAATATAAAATAGAATGATTAATGTTAGATAACAATACCATTTAACTCTTTGTATACTAATGAGCTCTGGCTGGTTTAAAAATGCCACCTATATACTATTTGTTTATAAATAATATATATTTAATATATATATGGGTAATATTCGGTCAGGTTAAACAAGAGTTTGGAGTAATTCCCTCAGGACAAGAAAATCATTCAAGAGCTGAACATTTAAATTTTCCTGGTAGAGAGCTCAATGTAATTTATTACAGAGCAATATTTCTTTAAGAAAAAACCAAAGACCGGTTAATTCATTCATTAACATGAATTAACCGGTCTTTGGTTTTTTCTTAAAGAAATATTTAATATATATATATATATATATATATATATATATATATATATATAAAGAGGTTTTGGAAATTAGATAACCAAGGGATGATGTTCCATAAAACCAACCAACTTGGTAAAGAATAAAATTACAGATATTTCTTTTTGTTAATTGATTTCGTTTATATTTTATTGATGGGATTTTTGTTCATATTTATTAAAATAAAACCAAACAATTAGAAATCGATAAAACCAAGAAAATGTTTATTAAAATCAAATGTTTAAGATCAATATGAAAATTATCCTTCCCATTCACGCTGTAAATCGCTATTGGGTTGTATATATAAAAACAGTTTCATGTTATTAGAATGTGTATCATTCCATCAGGTTTTGGCTGTTCTGGTCTGGCACCTGTCCACATGGCATTCGTGCCGGGAGGCCAAACAAAGACAAGCATAAATTCCCATTGCACTGGACCTTCGGTTAAAGTGAATCAATGACTATCGTCCCCTGGCTTAGTGCCGGAGACTTAGCAAAGTTAGCAAAACTTCGGGCCAAGTGAACCTTTTGAGTCTCGGCTCGTGTGGGACCTCCCACTCTTTAAAATCCCCACTATAAAAAGACCTTGTGTCAAATCCTGCCTGGTTGGAGGCACAGATAAATATTCAGCCCAACAGCTTTCGATCTGTTGGCGCTGATTCGCTTTTTTTCCTGGCATTCGAGCTGGGTGGCTGAGATCGATAATTCCTTGACCTCAGGGGACTGTTCCCCCCAGGTTGATACCTGCATTGCAGGACCAAGTTCATTGCTTGGTGCCTGAGGCATCCCATTAGGGGAATGCCGACAGAGTCAAGAATTTTTGTCTCACACGAGGCCCTTACTATAAAACGGCCTTGTGCCATATTCTGACATGGTGGAGATTTCAGATAAATACGGCTAAGGCTGTAGAATACACCGATTGCATCTCTGCAGGGGAGTACAACCATACCCCATCCCTCGAACGAGCATCCTGTGTATGACACTAAACTGTATCTGATGATGAAGCTCCAGTTCTGGAGTTTGGGTGAATGTGGAGCGTCCCTTCATTGCCATTACTCTCAGGTCCTCTGACTCGGATTAGTAATACCTGTTAAGATTCCATCAATGGAAGTGTTTAATCATTTCCAAAGGATTATTACATTTGGTTATTTGAAACCATACGGCTGTGTGAAAATTATTCATATTACGTAGGAATACTTGACAAATAGAATTACTGATTTTAAATAGCAACATTTGAAACCTTTTATCTGAATGCAAACAAATGAGCTCTAACGTTTGGTTTAGAAATAAAGTTACCTACAGACTATTTGCTTAGAAATTATATGTATATATACATATATATATAGAGTCATCCACAGACAGACTGTTTTGTTGTATCACAACTCTTCAGTGTGGCTAGACACGTAGGACGCTTGAAGCTGGGATTGAAACCCGGCTAACTTTACGTTAAACTTAGTATCATACCGCTCAGCCAACAAGCGTACCACGTCAGCTTGGGAATTATAAAATATTAAGTAGCAGCTTTCGTTTGTTTACATTTTATACCTTACCGGATACCAGAGGGCTCAATTCGTTCAAAGAGCTTTGCATGATGTGAGTGGCAGCCGTAAATTCCTTCGCAAGAGTGCTCACTGGATTTGGCATTAAATAACTCACAAGGGTTGATATGCCATAAAACCCCAACCAACCAACCAACCAACCTTTGAATAAACTCTTGGAGAATGAGATGTAAATAATCTTAAGGGAATCGAGACATCGGAGGTGATAGTTTTATTTACTGACAGACACATAATCTTCAATATAATAAGATGTGATTTGAATGTAAACCAAAAATAATCCTATCAATAAAAAAAATTGTCATTAAAATGTTTAATTATTTTTTGTTTGATATACAATTACTGATTAAGGAACTCGCTTGACCTTTTAATTTTCAATTAATTTAATGGGTGCTCTATTCATTCGGCCTGGAGCCACATCGAAGCAAAGAGCTTCGGGAATTATTACCCTTTTAATTTCGAACCATCTAACTGCACATCATCGTCATAATCATCAAGGCGTAACGAAAGCACAGCTTCCCTTGACTCTCCCTCGAGCCATCCGTCTCTATTGGTAATCACTCTTACTAAGTTCGCACAGAGCAGGTGAATATAAGTGTTTGCTGGTCGTTTAAGACTGGTGTGTCCATGGGTAGGAGTTCATAGGAGAACGTCACTTATGATGTCGTCCATATTTCTCCAGCATGTCTTGCTAGTCTTATTAAGATGGTTTGCAAGATGAAAGGCTAGTTGCAATTTTAAGTTTCTCTTTTATGGAGCACCCAGTAAGAATTAATGTCATTTGGAATCTTTAGTTTCCCTTTTATTTATTAATTTACAAAGCTTAGCTTATTTTGCATAAAACCAGAAGTATGGGGCACCTAGTGAGAATTGATGTCATTTGGAATCTTTAGTTTCTCTTTTATTTATTCATTTACAAAGCTTAGCTTATTTTGCATAAAACCAGAAGTATGGGGCACCTAGTGAGAATTGATGTCATTTGGAATCTTTAGTTTCTCTTTTATTTATTCATTTACAAAGCTTAGCTTATTTTGCATAAAACCAGAAGTATGGGGCACCCAGTGAGAATTGTTATCACGATGAAACATTTAGTACATAACTTAGACATTTATTACGTATAGCGTGACACTAGGCAACATGAATATATTCCTGCAGAGGATTGAACTTGATATTTTGGCTTATGGTATATATTCAATTCATTGTTTTAAAAAATCTTTCAACCAGTATGTATGTTTGTCTTACTCAAGTATGTGTACATTAGGAGGAGCTAATTATTCATTAAAAGCAAAAATAAAGAAACCAAAAAACAAAAAAACAAAAAAAACAAACTACAAAAACAACAACAACAACAACAAAAACAAGATTACTTTTGGACGAATCTAGATAGTTGGGATTTAATTCAAGAATTGGTACAAAAACACAGATTCTTAGTTTTATTTGAGGAAACAAAAAATACCTGCCAACTAAAATGGAAAAATCCATTTTCTCACGATTTAGACGAAGAATTGTACCATTTCAAAATTAGATACAAAATAGTTTCCTTTTTTAACATTCTCCAAGTGTCTAAAAGGGGCTTAAGTCAACTTTCGAAGCTTCTCATATCATTTATAAACTTTTAGTAAGACAGAAATTTCTCAGTTCTCCTTCTCCCAACCTGGTTGATAAAGAACCTTACAATTAACCTATAGCTGACGGGAGAATAAAAAGGATACATACCTTTTCCATAGGTTCATTTACCTTACATATCTAAAACCATCCAAGTAAGACGAACAAGACATGAGGAACTGTTGGAGAAGCTAGGACGAACTCATAAGAGACATTCTCCTATGGACCCCTACACATGGACGTGCCAGTGTTGGTCGACTTGCAAGAAGTTACTTACCATAACTGTGTGGAAATAGGGATGTAGTTCAGAAGACCTGCCAAGAGCTATGGATGATAGAGAAGGATAGAGAGAGAGAGAGAGAGAGTCAGGGAAATTGATTTTAGATGCATGACTTGATGATGATGATGATGGATCTATCTGACTTTTCACCAAATCGAAATTGACACGAAATTATTTTATAGTGAGCAGGGGGCATGCACGAATCGAGACTCTTAAGCGACCGACACAAAAAAATGCTTAGTCCTCTCAATATTCCCCTGCAGAGTGGCCTCAAGTGTCAAGCATTAAACTCATCTCTGCTAAGCTGGTAGTGCCTGGGGGTGGGGAATGTCTCCTGGGATCAATTGATCAACTGGCACTAACGCCATGTGAAATTTCCCCAAGGACATTAGCGCGAAGTGAAACGCAAAATAGCCTAGTCAAGGATTTGAACTCGAAGTGAAACGCAAAATAGCCTAGTCAAGGATTTGAACTCGAAGTGAAACGCAAAATAGCCTAGTCAAGGATTTGAACTCGAAGATAATCATTTCGTTAAGCGCGCCTCATGCTACAAATTTTAGAATTTGTTGCTATTGTGAACAAATCCAGGAAGCAACACCCCACGTGAAAACAGCTGTACGGCCACTTACCTCCCATCTCAAAAAACATTCAAGTAAGATGAAAAAGACATTGCTGGAGAAGCAAGAATGAACTCATAAGTGACGTTCTCCTATGGATCCCTTCACCATGACGTGCCAGTGTTGGTCGACTGGCAAAAACTTATTTACATCACTTTTGTGCGAACTCAAGATGTAGTTTGGAAGATTTACTGGGAGTGATGTATGATAGGGACGGATGGAGAGAGAGTCTGGGAAATCTGTGCTGTTAGCGTGATTTGATGATGATGATATTCAACTTAAATTCAACACCCGTTCTGTCGTTTATTTGATTCGTATCGACAAAAATAAGAATTTCTATTTCTTTAGTCGCATTTTACCCCTTGAGGATTATTCAATGACAAACCTTGTTCATATATATATATATATATATATATCTTTAAGAAAAAACCAAAAACCGGTTAATTTAGGATTATAAATTTATTTCCATCCTGTTTTTCAGTTTCTGGTGTAAACCAAAAACACGAAGAAAAATATAACAGGACTTCTTCAGATCCAATGGATAAATAAAACAGAATAGACACGTTGGGTGGAGGGGAAGGGGGAAGAGATTAAGGAGTTACCTCCTCGTTTTATTGAATTTCCGTTTTTTTATTTACCTATTTATTTTATTTATTTATTTGTTTAATTTATTTTCTTTTTATGTTAAGTTCGATAATTAACTTTTAAGAGAAATATTAATGCTTATATTAATTTCGATACCATTTATTTAGCTACCTATTTTTCCTAGTGTGTATATTGGATACGTTTTTTCCGGTTTCACTATTTATTTCTGTGTTTTTAAATTTTTTTAGTCTATAGTTTAAATTTAGTCTTATGTCTACATCTAGCTATTAATTCACTTCTCTTATTTAATAACTTATCAGGCCATTATGTGTTAAAATATGTATTTTCTCTTCTAAGCACAAATTGCATCTACCGTCAAAACTATTTGGAGTATTTGATTTTTTCAAAATAGACCATTCTATCTCCGGGGTTAACCCTTTGTTTTTTAAACACCAGAATTGTTTCGATAGTGTCGTATGGTGTTTTAGGTGTTCGTGGGAGAAGGTAAATTTGTGGTTTGAATACCTCTCCTTCCATTTAGTGGACGTCAACATATATATATATATATATATATATATATATAATGTGTGTGTGTGTGTGTGTGTGCGTGTGTGTGTGTGTTTGATTCGATAGGACAGACACTTTATATCCGCCCATTTTATCTTTGTTCCATTCAAGTCTTCATAGAAGGCGATTCGGCCTCAACTGGATCCATTTTCAGAGGCACGAATTATGAAATAAAAAAAAACATGAGTAATGAAATGACAAACACGTATCTGTCGGGACGTTCAATACTTCACCTATCCGACAAGGGTTCCATCTCTCAGCGCCTCTAAACCCATTCATGCTCCTTCTCCAGTATGAAAAATTGTAGCTGAAAACACCTCCATATCCATATTTACCAACCCCTCCGCTCGGGCAGGATATGACACAAGGTCAATTCTGAAGCGGAGTTTAACAGGTTTGAATTCAGAGTTTTCCTTCTCCTAGACTAGTTGCCTCAACAAGGCTGAAGAATCCAGTCTGCCCTACTATTTACCCATAGCTGGAGGGAGAACAATTGGATTCATACCTTTCCCAAGGGTATTAGTGCTATGTAAAATACAATTAGTCACGTCCAGGATTTGAACTCGTGTCGCTGTGTCCATTTCTTACGACGATAACCATTACACCTCCTTATCACCTCCATATCAGATAAAGAAAAACAAACGAAAACCCCGAATTCTTGAAGCTCTCTCAATAAAGATTAACAAACCTTCCTAAAACAAGGTCAACTTCGAATATATAAGCCACATTTTTAAATACCGTCAACACTTTTCCCGCCAATTCTTTCTCTAACCGCTAATAAAATTATCTTTCATAAATTTTCCCCCCACTTGTTCTTCCTCCGACTCTTAATGTAAATATATACGACACGTCATTGTGTTTGTCATGTCATTAATATCTCCCCCGAAGATGTGTCCAGTTGGGGTCGAAAGTACTTGGGGAAAAATAAGGTCCCTTTCAAAATCTATTCCATCCAAAACTTAAACGACACATACGATGACTTGAACGGATCAAAAATAAAATAGGCAGACATGAAGTGTCTGTCCTACTTAATCAAACATGTTTAAAAGAAAAAATGCTACCCCCACAATAACACCATACACACAGGATTTGTGAGAGACTCGTTCGTAGGCAACTTTATTTTTTAACGAGTTTGTGCTCTTTCGTTTGTACACAGTTGAATGGGTCCATGTATTGCTATCTCAGCACAGTTGACCCTCAGTCACTGACTTCTAGCACGTTTAAGATAAAATACGGTTGGGTAATTAGCCCGGGAGACCGGGGTTCAATCAAAGGTTGAGTCATACCAAAGACCTCCTTATAAGGTACGGATCAAGGGTAAAATGGAGCAATCCAGAGAAAGGAGTAGCACTCTCCCTCACACCGTGGTAACGAAGAGTGCTAACCCTCGACCAGGGTCGCCAAATTTACTTGTTCGCCACAAGAACAATTTGAAGAATACGGTTGTGACAGTCATATAGGTAATAAGGCTTGACATGACCAGCCGATTCATCAGATCGGGCCTCTCCAACCGCCCGTATCGTCAGTAAAAGCCGAAGTGGAGTGCTGCTGGATCAAGGATTGCTCAGCCATCAGAATCTCGTCCACTAGCATTACGGGTCACCATCCTTTGCCAACAGGTGGCCTCGTTGGGTGAATCTTACTCTTCTGCACATTCGACGTATTCTACAGCTTCAACCAATAGTTCGTCACCCCAGGTTTCAAAGTCTTGGCAAAAAGTGTGTATTATACACGAATAATTACGCTACTTTTGGTTAAAATGAAATAAAGTTAAATAAAATAAAATAGCAACAATTTCTGGATTTTTTGCTGAATTAGCACAATTTTCCTCTGAAATCTTTCGAAAACTGAAGGTTTTTCAATTTGTATTTGTTGCCTTGACAGCAGGGCCTAAAATCTGTTGACTGCACCCCCCACCCACCTGCAGTGGGATCAGACCCCCAAGAAAGATGTATAACATTTAACGGTTTCAGATGGTGAGGTTCCCGTTCTTAAGATCTGGGGAATGTTGAGCGACACCTTCATTGACATTATTCCTTGGTCCATTCTGATCCTGAAGGAATCTGTTGACGTCTCATCAATGGGTTAAACAGATCTGTTCAAAAACTATTCTGATTCAGTAGGACCAAATGCTAAAATGAGACCCTCTTAAGATAAACTACGAGGATCATTAAATAAGTTTCCTGCCTTTTTTTCGTATGGGCACTTTTATTGATAGTATACACATGAAATTCTAATCCCCTTCGAAGTAATCTCCTCCGGCTGCAATGTACTTGTTGTACCGTTCCAACAACTTCTGAAAGGCCTCATCGAAGTCCTCTTGTGTGAGCATGTCAATGACCTTCGTCACAGCCTTTTTCATCTCCTCAATTGTCTCATAATGACAGCCTCTGAGCTTAGGGAATAAGCAAAAGTTACAGTGAGCACGGTCTGGACTATAGGGACGGTGAGAAACCGTCTTGATGCCCATCTTGGAGTTGTGGTCTGGTGCTTTGTCCAGGTGGAAGTGCCACCGACCTGATTTGAAAAGTGCTGGCCTCTTCCCTAGGAATCTCTTCCTGAACACCCTTAAAACCTTAACACAGTAACCCTAACCCTAACCATTTGGCCAATCAACTCTGGTGTATTGACTTCCTTACTCCTCCCACACATCTTATCATCTCTCACAGACTCCGTGCTTTCCTTGAATCTCTTATGCCACTCAAAAACTGATGCTCGATTCATGCAAGATGCTTGAAAAGCAGTTTGAAGCATTCCGTACGTTTCTGTGGCATTTTTTCCAAGTTTAAAACAGAATTTTATTGTATATCGTTCTTCTAAAGTGTCCTCAGGTCCAGATTGCATTTGTGAAATTCACCAGTTGTGACAATCAGGCTTTAGTAGGGTGTATTCGAATTCCTGCTGTAGCGGTTCCTTTGAACCTGAAATCATAAAAATTGGTCAGTCATCTCATAAGATGTATAGCAATAATATAGTGAATTTTCAAGAGTCTACGACAATTTTAAATGCCTGTACAAAAAAGTCTGGAAACTTATTGAATTCACTACGTACATAAGAAATATAGGCATTTTTTTTACCAGTTACACTATTCTGTGTAAAGAGTGACCCTCTATAGTAAGTATTGTCTTTTGTCCTCTGTCAGTCTAACGCAGATGTCTGTACTCTACCAACGTTATATTTACTCCTTCCATCCTCGTCAAATCCAATGGATTTTGATGGGTAATCTTCAGTTAAAAAATTGACTTTAGTGACCGAAAGATCTTACCAGTTTTAATTTAATTAATGAAAGAAAATGGCTTTACGCTGAAAAAGCAAGAAGTAGACGATACCTCGCACAAACTATTACGGATGCGGATTACGCTGATGACATAGCGCTGCTAGCAAATACACCCGCCCAAGCCGAATCCCTGCTGCATCGCCTGGAGAAGGCAGCAAGCGGTATAGGCCCTATGTTAATGAGGACAAAACAGAGAAGGTTTGGTTTCTTTGTTGAATGGCATATCAACATTTGTTGGTTATTTAATGCCAAAGCTATTCTCCTAGAAGAACAGTATTGGTACTATTTAACCCATAGCTGGGAGGATATGGGGGTTCATACCTTTCACAAGGGTATTTGTCCGAAAGGGAACATAATTGCGTGACTGGAGTTCGAACTCGCTTACTACGATTCCGCAGTCCATCGCTTTAACCATTACACCACGAGGACACCCCCTCACAAAACAGAGAACATGTGCTTTAATCAAAATCAAACAAGAGACATCTCCACTTTAACAGGTGGCTCCTTGAAATTAGTGGAAAAATTCACCTACCTTAGAAGCAGTGTCTCATCTACTGAAAAATAACATCAATACACCACTAACAAAGGCATGGTCATCGATAGGCTATCGGTCATATGGAAGTCAGATCTATCTGATAAAAAAAAACGCTATTTTTTCCAAGCAGCGGTCGTGTCCGTACTACTATATGGATGCACTACATGGACGCTGACTCAGCGCGTGGAGAAAAAGCTTGACGGCAATTGCATTAGAATGCTACGAGCCATATGAAAAAAATCCTGGAAGCAACATCCCATATAACTGCAGCTGTATGGTCACCTTCCTGCCATATCTAAAACCCTTCGAACAAGACACGCAGGACGCTGCTGGAGAAGTAAAGGCCGAACTCATAAGTGACGTTCACTTATGGACTTCTTCACACAGACGAGCACGTGTTGGACGTCCGGCTTGAACCTATCTACAACGGCTCTGTATAGACACAGGATGTAGTCTGGAGGACCTGCCGAATGCGATGGATGATAAGAGACGGATGGAGAGGGAGAGTCAGGGAAATCCGTGCTCGCGGCACGACATGATGATGATGATGGTGATGATGACTAATTATTCGATTTCCTATTAATCATTAGTTTCCACATAGTTAAATAGCTTCGAGTTTTGTAAATATCTAAATCGTTCGATTTGACCCATAGAAGAAACACTAGCAGGTAATACTCCGAGTCGGAGTGGAACTGGGAGTAATGGCAATGAAGGGGTGCTCTACATTTCCCAGATCTCCTGGACAGTTCAAGTCAAGATACAGTTCAAGTCAAGCCCTGGACACCCTTTTCTTGCTAGCGTAACCACTTTGTAGGGGTATAGTCAGCGTATCTTAAGCCCTGCCAATAGGGTGGGTTAGCGAGTTTATATTAGCCAAATGAGCTTGAATCTCACTGAGGATCCTGTGTTCTGGCCTTGTGCTAAACTTAGCTGAGTAAATGGTTACAACCTAACAACTCTCACCTGTTATTTCTT
>OY757919.1:96848213-96855713 GCA_963585895.1 Sepioteuthis lessoniana | reverse complement strand
CTTTTTGGCGCGAAACCCAGATGACTCCCTAAAAAACAGGTTTCGGGGTATATTTAACCGACTTCCCACCAGTTAACACCCACCTTGAGAGCCCGAAGGATTGATATCTTCTACCTCCCACCAGGTTGGATTTGTCACTAGGTCATTTTAGAGTGGGAGTCCATACACGAATTGAGACTCATGAGGTACGGATAAATATTAATCAAACGGGTTCGGGTGTTTGGGATTAAGCTACGTGGTGCATTCAATAAGTTTCCAGACTTTTTTTTGTACAGGCATTCAAAATTGTCGTAGACTCTTGAAAATTCACTATGTTATTGCTATACATCTTATGGAATGACCGACCTGTCTTTATGATTTCAGATTCAAATGAACAGCTACAGCAGGAATTGAAATATACCCTATTAAAGCCTGTTTGTTACAGCTGGTGAATTTCAAAAATGCAATGAGGACACTTAGAAGAACGATATGCAATAAAATTGTGTTTTAAACTTGGAAACAATGCCACAGAAACGTATGGAATGCTTTAGACTACTTTTCGAGCATATTGCATGAATCGAGCGTCAGTTTTTGAGTGGCATAAGAGATTCAAGGAAGGCAGGGAATCTGAGGGATGATGAGAGGTGTGGGAGGAGTAAGGAAGTCAATAGACTATAGTTGATTGGCCAAAGAGTTAGGGTTAGGGTTAGGGTTACTATGTTGAGGTTTTAAGGGATTTCAGGAAGAGATTCCGCCGGAAGGGGCCAGCACCCTTCAAATTGGGTCAGTGGCATTTTCACCAGGACTATGCACCAGTCCATAACTCCATCCTTGTCACAGACTATTTGAGCAAGATGGGCATCGAGACAGTTCCTCACCGTCCCAATAGTCCAGACCTTGCTCCCTGTGACTCTAGGTTATTCCCTAAGCTCAGAGGCTGTCATTATGAGACAATTGAGGAGATAAAAGAGGCTGTGACGAAGGTCATTGACACGTTTACACAAGAGGACTTCGATCGGGCCTTCCAGAAGTTGTTGGAACGGTACAAGTGCATTGCAGCCGGAGGAGATTACTTCGAAGGGGACTAGAGTTTCATGTGTGTACTATCAATAAAAGTGCCCATACGAAAAAAGTCTCGAAACTTATTTAATAATATTCGTAAATTGGCTGATCCCAGTTGCGGGGTTAAGTTCACTGCTTGGTGCCTGATGTGACCCAAAAATCGGGAATAATAATTTTTTTTGACAAATCCCACAAAATGCTGGTTCCCGATTTTTTAAAGTGAGGATTATGTTGCGCATGAACCTTGACTCATGCTAGATTATTTTCATATATCGAATTGATATACTGTTAAACTCTGCTTAAAAATTGACCTTGTGTCATATCCTGTCCGAGCGGAGGGGTTGGTAAATATGGATCTTCTGTTTAGAGTAAACTGTCAAAATTTAAACAAATTTGAACGAGAACTATGAAAGTTATTGGCAAAAAACTGAAATTCCCTTTTACTGAATTAGTGCAGTATATATATATATATATATATATATATATATATATATATATATATATATACACCCTGATTTTTGGCATACAAGTCAAACTTTTAAGCCTAAATCTTTACAAAACTCGACTCATACGCCAGGACTAAATTCCAAACCTTTACTACAGAGTGGTCAACCAGAAGAACGATCATCATCATATCATCTCGTCGTGCCATCAGCACAGATATCCCTGACCCTCTCTCGCCACTCCTTCCTATCGTTCATAGCTTCTGGCAGGGCTATATCCCGTATCCTCACAGAGTTGCTGTATGTAGGTTCGAATTGGTCGCCCCGCTTTAGCTCGGCCGTGTGCGGGGGTCCATAGGAGAACATCACTTATGAGCTCGTCCTTGCTTCTCCAGCAGTGTCCTGTGTGTCAAGTTCGTCTAACTTTGATAGTTTTCGTGACCGTACAGCTGCTGCTTTGTGGGGTGTTACCTCCAGGACTTGTTCAAAATTGCTCGCAGCATTCTTGTGTAGTTGCCTCAAGCTTTTTCTCCATCCGTTTAGTTAGCGTCCGTGTAGTGCATACTTTTAACAATACACCACTAAACCTAACTCTAGCGGTCTGCTACAAACATTTATGACTTAAACGCGTCTTTCGGGAACAAATTAAACAAATTAATACAGTGATTGATATAAAATAATAAAAACCTTATAGAAATTAGATATTGTATTAAGGCTATATCAAACAGGGGGTATCATCATGGCGTAATGGTTAAAGCGCTGGAATCGTAGTAAGCGAGTTCGAACTCCATTCGCGCTATTACGATCACTTTCTGACAAATACCCTTGGGAAAGGTTTGAACCTCCTTATCCTCCCAGCTATGGGTTAAATAAAACCACTACTGTTCTTCTAAAAGGATGGCATTAAATAATCACAGAATGTTGATATGCCATTTAATAACAAATAAATTAGATTACGTGTTTTCTTCTACAGTATCTTATTTTCAAGGATAGTGCTACTCTTACATCAAATCTTTTTATATACGAGGTGTGTCTGAAAAGTAACAGGGCAGGGGGTCTCCTCGTGGTGTAATGGTTAAAGCGTTGGACTGAAGAATCATAGTAAGCGAGTTCGAACTCCAGTCATGCTATTACGTTCACTTTCGGACAAATACCCTTGAGAAAGGCATGAACCCCGCTATCCTTCCAGCTATGGGTTAAATAGAACCACTACTGTTTACTAGAAGAGTCGCTTTGGCATTAAATAACCTATAAAGGTTGATATGTCATTAACCAATGGTTACAGGGTCACAAACAATTTAATTTAAATCCATATATTCCTGGAAGGATTTTCGGGGATGCTTCAGAGTTCCGTCGTTACGGCCCTCTTAATGACCTCCACACCTTCAAAACGGGTCCCTTGGATGATTTTTTTTTTAACTATGGGTAAAAGACAAAAGTTACACGGAGCAAGATCAGGCAAATAGGGAGTTTGTTTCAGTACGACGATCTTCCTCTCGACCAGGAACTGCCTGATGCTCAGTATAACCAGTCCCGTCACTATTCAGATTTGCCCAAATCTTCGATCAGAATCTTCCAGTCATTTTTCATGCCAAGCTAACTTGCAAACATTAGAACAATCAACAGACGATCACCACACACCACTTGCTTTTTGCACTTCATGTTGACCTCAGTCCTGCTTATTGAAGGCATCCCGCTCCATGAGTCATCTTTCATTTTCTCTCTGAACCGCTTGTGCCTCTCAAAAATATGTGCGCACGACTTGATGCTATCTTCATGTACTTGTTAAAGCATTTTTAGTGCTTGTGGCAGAGTTTTTCTAACCGGACCGAAAATTTCATGTTTATTCGTTCCTCTGTGCTGAACGACCAGAGAAATAGAATGTGTAAATAAAGACATGTGAAAAAATGCTATTGTTGCAGAAAGCTCAGGCGGTAGCACCCCACTAAGCAGCAGTTGTACGGCCATCTACCACCCATCACGAAAACTATCCAATTTAGACGAACCAGACATGTGGGGCTCTGCTGGAGAAGTAGGGACGAACTCATAAGTGACATACTCGTGCGGACCCCTTCACATGGACGACCAAAAGCAGGACGATCAGCATGAACCTACATACAACTGCTCTGCGCCGATGCAGGCTGTAGCCTTAAAGACCTACCGGGAGCGATGGACAATAGGGAAATGTTGTGGAAGAGGGTCAGGGATATCTGCGTTGGCGGCGCGACATGAAGATGATGATGAAGATTACTGTTATATACTCACAAGATATCACTGTATATGATAACAATCCGCTTATCCCTCTTTCACCTATAGCTCTCACATCACATGCGCTCCGGCACTTTTCCTGCAAACCCTGTGTCTATATATTATTATATATATATATACACAAACACACACATGTATAAATATATAATAATAATAATAATAATAATAAGTAAGTAAAGTTAGCGACCATAGTCGAGGGTGACCCGAAGGCTCCCTTTTCGATAGCTACTACACCAAGGTGTAGGGGAGGACGCTACTCCATTCACAGGATCGCTCCACTTTACCCTTGAACCGTACCTTATAATGCTGAGTGTTAAGCAAGGTGGTATCAAGTTCCATTTTTAAAGTCTTTGGTATGACTCGACCTGGGATTGAACCCAGGTCTCCCGGGCCATTGGCGAACACTCTAACCGCTATATAAGCGGTTATAATAATAATAATAATAAGTAAATATTATTGTTTATATATATATATTCAGTAGCATGGAAGCATGTCTGCGACTAAAGTTTTCATGCCGTCTTATCTATTATTATATAATAGCTCTGTCATAGATATTGAGTACTCTCCAAATTATCCCGCATTTGGTCTGCCATAAACCCACGAAGTGAAATAGTGACAACCAACACTGTTATAATATATATATATATATATATATATATATATATATATACAACACACACACTCACACACACACACGTATATATACAGTGTGGTCGGCGTGACAGTAGTGAGTATAAGAATTAAAATCTGCTACCCGAGGTAAAATTTAAACCCATACTGTTTGCATTAACTTCACACTAATGCCTTTTAGAAAGGCATGAATCCATCGCCTCCTGCTATCGGTTAAACAATAGGACTAGGTTCTTTAGTAGGGCAACCAGTCTAGGAGATTAAAAAAACTTCTTACCAATACATCACGGGCAAGTGTAGCATGGTAAGGCCTATTACTTTGATAAATATTAGAAAGTGTTTTTAAAACGGTGTGAAGTTTAACTAGATCTACGATTGGCGCCTATTTTAAACCTGTTGTAGAGGCGCTCGTGGTGAAATGGTTATCGTTGTAGGAAATAAACACGGTGAGCCAAGTTCAATCCCAGGACGAGGCTGTTCATTTCACATAACGTTGATACCCTTAGGGAAGTCATGATTCAAACTATTCTCCTTCCAGTTATAGGTAAATAGTAGGGCAGACTAGGCTTTTTAAACTTGGTATGGCTACTGGTCTAGGATAGGGAACACTCTGAGTTAAAACTCCGCTTAAAAACTGACTTTGTCTCAAATTCTGCTCGTGTGGATGGGTTGGGTAAATTCATATTCTAAATCTGTTGTGGGCTAATAATCATTGAGGATCAAAATATTGAGCAAAGTGTCGCTTCCCACACAGGAGGCCTAGAATCCCATTATTCAGAAATTTGTACATATCTTTTGTATAAGATTTCATGAGATAATGGGTGAGGGTTCAGTGAAATCGTATTGATAAGGCACTTTTAATGAGATCTAATTTTTTTTTTTGAAGTTCTGAAAATTAAGGTGTTCGAGATGAGCTTTAAATATTCGGGTATTTGGGACCCCAAAAAGTGAATATCACATAAATTGAGTTTAAAACAAGTTTGAATGTCTGTTAAATATTTGTTAGAATCGTATTAAACAGGCGTTTCTAATAGATTTGAAAAATAAATAAAAGTTAAGGGACATTGTTCTAGTTTTCCATAGCTCTTAGGTAATAACAGAACACGTTTTTATATTATTCTCAAAACAAATTATTGTTTTAAATTATTATTAATTGCGACAAGAGGTTTCTAATACACACACACACACACACACACACACATATATATATATGACATATATATATATATATATATATATGACGGTATAATTCAGTAAATAACTCTCATGCTGCGGTACTTATTGATCCACCTATATTAGCAGAGTAGGTGGAGTGTTCGCCAATGGCCCGGGAGACCAGGGCTCAATCCCAGGTCGATTCATACCAAAAACTCAAAAAAGGTATTTGATGCTTTCTTGCTTAACACTCAGCATTATAAGGTCAAAGGTAAAGTGGAGCAATCCAGAGAAAGGAGTAGCGCTCTTCCTTACACCTCGGTCCTGTCGCTAATGAAAAGGGAGCCTTCGAGTCAACCACGACTACGGTCGCCAACTTTACTATATATCGTCTGATGATTGCATATGCGAGAAAGTGACTATCACCAAGCGCCATGGACACCATATCTACGTTACCCTTATATATATATATATATATATATATATATATATATATGTACGAATACCAACTGAGCCAGAAGTAATCTACCTAGGTTTTACCGACCAGATAATCAGGATAATTCTGACTGTAGGTAAAACCTTGGTAGATTACTTCTAGTTCTGAAGGTATTCGAATTTCACTCTAAATAGTATACTGAGTACTCTTATGTTTCAGCTTTGGTGATTCTGCCGATGTTTTTTTTTCTTTTGTATAGGCATTGCGGTGCTGGTTGATTATTTTCAAGGAGTACAAATGTTTTCATCTTTTCTTTTTTTTTTTTTTTTTTATTGAATTTGTCCCCCAAGTATCAGTTTGTGCAATATCTTCTTATTTTCAAATTGTTTCATCTGGGATTTTTTCACACCGTCAGAATTATAGAATATGTATAAAATTAAAAATTATATATATATATATATAGTCTAATGATTGCATAGGCGAGAAGGAAACAGTCACCAACCACTGTTGACAACGTATCTACGCTACCCTTATATATATATATATATATATATATATATATATATATATATATATATATATACTAGACTGTCAACTAAGAAATAAGATTTACTTATTCAGAAAGACCGTGATAAATATCAAGTTTAGAGCAACCTTATCCCTGTTGTTACAAACTATCAAAGTTTCTACTTAATTTTCACGCCGTGAGACGATTATATATATATATATATAATTTTTTAATCATTTAATTATCGTATATGTATATTGTGTATGCGTGTATTTTTGTGTATACGTATTTGAGTGTGTGTACGTGTAATTATCTATAAAATTATACTTACAATTAACTTAAAATTATCTATGAAATTGTGGAATCGTCAAACGTGCATGTGTCTATATGTAAGAGAGTACCTGTGTGTGTACGTGCGTGTATGTGTATATATGTATGTATGTGTGTATGTGTGTGCGTGTGCATGTGTGTCTTTAGAGTGTTGAACTATTTCTTTTATCGGTCGCTTATCTACCGTCAAGTCGTGTTAGAGATTAAAAACTAGAAAAGATTGTCATATTGTTTCTTTTTGCTCTCAATTTTTACTCAATAGATAAGAAAATATTGCTATCAAGTCAAGTAATAAGTAATTTTTGTCTTCATTGTGACCCCCAAAGGCTGCACACAACAATCTCACGAATACAGTATCCCGTGAGAAATATTACTTAACACAAACAGCGCTCTTCCATGAGATTTTTGTCGAATAAATGAAATATTCATTCAATGCTTTCTTTTAAAAAATGGGGGAATAATATTCTGAAATTGTGCACACACACACACACACACACACACACACACACACACACACACACACACACACACATATATATATATATATATATATATATATATATGTGTGTGTGTGTGTGTGTGGGGAAATGGTTGTTGTTGAACCAACAAGAGAAAAGTATATATTTTGTAATAAAGGTCCGCAGAATAGTTTCAATTTTGTTTTTAATTATTTTTTTTTTCTGAAAAAC
>OY757919.1:96788213-96835713 GCA_963585895.1 Sepioteuthis lessoniana | reverse complement strand
TTTAAACCATAGCTGGCGGGTGGGGATAAAGGGTTTCATGCCTTTCCAAAGAGTATTTTTCTGAAAGTGAACGTAATAACTCGACTGAAGTTCAAATATATATATATATACATTGTAATCCATATTTGCTGTTTTTCACCTTCAAATTAAGCGTTTAAGTCATCTGAAGAGACAAAGATTATATTTTTCACCGAAATAAATTTGTAATGACAATTTAACCAGGTTTTAATTCTCTTCCAGTTACATTATATATATATATATATATATATATATATATATATATATATATACATTGGCAGCATTTCTTCATTAATACATATTTCGTTGAACATAATAGACATTTTTTGCCAACATATTTTTTTGTTGGTCCTTTCGTATTGCCGTATCGATCTTATAATATTCAGCGGGAATTGGTTGATAAAACTTCCCTAATTATTTATTTCCCAAGTACTTTCTGTCCGACTTTGGGCCATCTTCAGGGTAGGATCTATTACAATATACATATATATATATATATATTGACACCAACTTCTTGTCCATATCTTTTTGTATCCATTCTTTCTTTATTTTTATACATTCATGTTTTTCTTTTTTTTAACATGTAAGAATCCATTGAAAGCATATTTTTGTGGTTTTTTGTCTCCATTATGTTATGGCTAGCTGACGAGGTTTCTTCCTCATATGGAGTGACCGGCTGAAATAAATTTCTTATAGCCAAATGACGGTCTGATGAATTTTTCTTCCGGTTATATGAATTTGCTCTGTATGAAATTTATATAAATTCATATATTAATTATCATACATTAAGCACTCCTGGAGATTTATAAGAATCCTCTTATATATTCTCAAATCGAATCATTCTCAACTCATCTTCTTTGAATATTATATATATATATATATATATGATTCGCAAACGAATAGTTTTTAAGTAACATTCCTTAGCGAGCTAGTACTTATTTGTTTGCACACAGTTAAATGTTTTCAAGTATTGTAAATGATTAAATAGTTTTATTTGAACCATAAGTGGGACCATAACTGGCACTACCGCTCCGGGTCAGATTTTTTGCGCATGATCAAAGAATTTCCCATTTTTCCAGTGAAAAATGTATCTCCATTTTGGTGGGGAGTGGGTTGGGGTGGTGCTATAGTATCATCATTCTATTACATACTAGACGGGAGGTGTCCCCGTGGTTTAATGGTTAAAGCACCGGACTGCAGTATCGTTTCGGCAGTTCTATTCTTCAACCTTCTTCAAAGGTTCTTGTTGAGAGGATAGAAAGGGTATCAATTAGAGATATAAAAAATAACAATGGAAAATAAGACCTTTGAAAACATACTATGTTTAAATAACTTGATCTGTAAGCCTAGCATAGAAATTAATGCCATTAAAGAATCTTTGATAATACCAGAAAATAAATTATACTACGTGTACTGTAGAATAACAGGCCATTTTCTATCTCTATAGTTTGATTTACTTGAAGAGGCAAACAAGTGACATTAAATTTAGGCCTTTAAGTTTCCGCATTCATATTATCCTACGGGACAATGCCCTGGTTGAATAAATATAAGCGGTCCAGAGTTCAATTCTTGAGTGGAGTTGAACTAAATCATGGTTATTTACTAAGCTTAGTTTAGTTGTGGCTCAATGACAGAAATATGAAGCTTTAACAATAGTTTGCTAATCTAGCTTGTTAACCATTACATCACGAGTGGGGAAATGTCATATATTTATCATATTTACCAACCCCCTCGCTCGGGCAGGATATGACACAAGGTCAATTTTTAAGCGGAGTTTAATTGGTTTGAATTCAGAGATTTCCTTCTCCTAGACTAGTTGCCTCACCAAGGCTGAAGAACTCAGTCTGCCCTACTATTCACTCATAGCTGGAGGGAGAATAATTGGATTCATACCTTTCCCAAGGGTATTGGTGCTATGTGAAATGCAATCAGTCTTGTCCAGGATTTGAACCCGTGTCGCCGTGTCCATTTCCTACGACGATAACCATTACCCCACAGGCACCTCCAATGTCATATATTTGTTTCTTTGAAGAGGCAAACAATAATGATGACAACTACAATGAGCAAACTGATACGAAATATCCTCTATCACAAGGCTTTTCCAAGTGGTCACTATTGACCCCTGGAGGGTGATAAAATATCATCTGAGTGAATAAAAGCATAGCGGTTCCCGGTGGAGGTAGATCTACTAGTTTGCATTTTCAAATCCCTTTATAAAATGAAAACAACTATCGCTGGAATACGTAGTCGAGTTGACAGATATTTTACAACCTAGCAGAACGGCTACTTGGGTGTGATGGGACATAGGGATGTGTCGTCTACATACGACCCGTTCAAAATATACGGGTAATTTAAATGAACGAACGATCCGGCTCGATGCATATGATAATATTTTCATGAAAGAAAACAATTATATTTACGAAATATTGCGAAAAATTGCTCAAAACTAATTGAAGGAATTTTAATTGGATTAAGGAACTGATGCCAGGTATCCTTCAAATTAAAAAAAAAATCAACATGGGATTCATTCGTTTGAGATGAGCAGAACTTTGGGCGATTTTATCGATCTGAAGAATATGATGATTTAGTAAACAATATAATGACTGCGTGCCGAAGGATGGAATGTAGGATGTCTTTTAAAATGCATCCTATTGTAAAGTTTCAGTGCCGTAGAATTTGGTAGTATATAATACTGAATAATATCCGTTAGGATTGTATAATTTTTCTCCAGAAATAAAGCATTGCTGGTATCTTTGATTTAAAACAAAATCAACATTTTATAAAAGACTGTAAAAGTGAACGTATGTATGGGTGATATTGTAAATCTAGATATAATTTCCTTTTTTACAATAAATCTGTTGCTTTTGGGAATATGGAATACTCCTTCATTGGCATTACTTCTAGGTCCACTCAGGTCCACAGAGGTTGGACCTATTAGAGTCCCATCTATGGGTCAAATAGAACTGTTTAATCATTTACTCGTAGGTTTGATTTGACTTTTTCGTTTCGGTCATAGTAATCTTTCGTTGAACACGAAAGCGGGAAACTGTTGGAGAAGCAAGGGTGAACTCATAAGGGACATTCTTCTATAGACCCCTACACATGGACGTGCCAGTATTGGCCGACCAGCAAAAATTTATTTACATCTGCTCAGTGCGGACACAGGATGTATTTTGGAAGACCAACAAGAGGCATTTGATTATAGGAACACACACACACACACACAGAGAGAGAGAGAGAGAGAGAGAGAGAGAGAGAGAGAGAGAGAGAGAGAGAGAGAGAGAGTCAGGGAAATCCATATTGTCAGTTCAACTTGAAGAGGATAAAGATCCTTGTTTAATGGTATGTCAACGTTAGTAGGTTATTTAATGCCAAAGCCATCCTTTTAGAAGAAGAGCAATGATATTATTTAACCCATAGTTGGAGGGATTAGGGTGTTCATGCCTTTCCTAATGGTATTAATACAAGAGTTCAAAATTATTGACTTCGTCATTTACTAAGAATTATTATTAGTTATTTGAAACCCTACTGCTGTGTGTAAATTATTTGTATTAGATTGAAATACTAGATAAAATGAAATACAAATGTTAAACAGCAAGACTTGAAAAAATTTAACTGCGTGCAAACAAATGATTGATACTAAATAGCTATACTGGTCACCATTTAAATGCGTGCAAAGAAATAATTATTATTTGATAGAATTATTAGTATTTGATGGTATATTTGAAACCATTTGTGTAAAGAAATGAGCTCTAGCTCATTCAGGATTAAAGTTAACTATAAACTATTTGCTTAAAAATCCCCCCCACCAGAATCTCGCGTGTCTAGTCACACAGAAGAGTTAGGATACAACGAAACAGTCTGTCTGTGGATGACAATATAAGCTCTCTAGCATATTTATCAACCCCCCCGCTCAGGCAGGACATGACACAAGGTCAATTTTTAAGCGGAGTTTAACAGGTTTGAATTCAGAGAATTCATTCTCCTCGACTAGTTGCCTCACTAAGGCTGAAGAACCAGTCTGTTCTACTATTTACCCACAGCTGGAGGGAGAATAATTTGATTGATACCTTTCCCAAGGGTATTAGTGCTATGTGAAATGCAATCAGTCTTGTCCAGGATTTGAACTCGTATCGCCGAATCCATTTCCTACGACGATAACCATTACACCACGGGCACCTCCCTTGGTGTAATGGTTACCGTCGTAGGAAATATAAGCTCTCTAGCGAAGGGAGATCATGGTGGCCACTTGTGTAAGGCAAGGCCCTTAGAATGAACCGAACTCTCGGTAGCCGTTAAATGGATATATATAAACAAAGAAAAAGTAATGCATAAGCCTTTAAAATTCCTTCGCTTACACTTGTTTCCTTGTGGCTGTGCAGTAGAATCTTAGGTTTCGATCCCAGCTTCGAGAATCGCTTGTCTATGTTATATATTGACCCTCGACCGAGCCGTCAATCAAGAGATGCACCTGTGTAAATAAGGGGAAGAAGAGTTGAAGCAGATGGGTGTTAGGACAGAATATAAACAGGTGCCCGCGGCGGCGTCGGGCAGTCGGAGGCAGGAATGCCAGAGTGAGGACCAGCTTGCAGATTGGTTGCTACGGCCCTCAGCGATCCCTGGTTGAGCAACCCAAGCCAAGATGTAGAAGAAGTGCTGCTATGGTTAAGAAAGAACTTGGGTCAATATCGCAGTCTGTCCCTGTTTCTACTCATCTCCCATACACCATAGAAACATCGAGAATAAAGTGTGAGAGATCTATTTTTGTAAAGAAGTGTGTTGTTCGTTATTGAAGCCGTCATTATTGTTGACTATGTTTCCAGCTTATATTTGCGTAAATGGCAATACAACATCTAGCCACACTTAAGACTTGTGATACAACGAAACAGCCTGTCTGTGAATGATAATATGATTATATAGAGAGCTAGGCTTAGACATTAAATAACCCGCAACCGTTGATATGCCATAATACACCACCAAACTAACCTTCTTTTATACTATCATCTTTATCAACCGAAACTGTGCTCTAATCCCTGGGAGATTTGATGAATTCATACAAAGTAAGGTAGCCAAGTTGCTTGTTTTGTCGAAGTGGGTTTGTGACAGGAAAGTATGGGTGTATCCGACTTCTCACCAGGAATGATTTGGCATCGAATCAATTTACAGAGCTGCGGGGCACGGTCAAATCGAAACTCATGTGTGTCCATTGCAAAAATGCTTGGTTCCCTCGTCATTTGTCTTTTGTGACGCCTCAGGCGCCAAGTAAACTCAACCTTGCTAAGCAGGTACTATCTCGAGGGAAGGCCCCTTAGGACCAAGTGAATAATTACCCTACCCCACCGAAGACAGAAAATTATGCCAAAATCCCTCGATTGACTTGTGACGCCGTAAAAAGTAATATTTATATTTAAAAGGATTTTCGAAAGGCAAAATCTATATATCTCGTTGTTTTAAAGGTTGATATCCTAACACTGTGTTTAGATACATCATTCGAATCATGTGGTCTAAAAAAAGAATTTAGACTGGATCGATAAAGAAGCCGTAGATCTAGAGAGAGAGAGAGAGAGAAAGAGGTGGACAATTTTAATTTTAACTTATGGTTACAGTTTTTATGACAGAAAAGTGTTTGGTTTGGTTTGGTTTGGTTTTATTGCATATCAACCTTTGTTGGTTATTTTATGGCAAATTCATTTTTATACAAATAATAAGTTCCATTTCAAAGAATTTAGTTTAGCATAAGTACAGTTTTTGGTTTACACACAGTTTAATGTCAGAACAGTTCTATTTTAAACAATCCCGTTTAGCATAAGTAAACAGCTTAGTTCTATTTCAACCATACATAGGATCCTATCAGGTGCTACCAATCCGAGCCAGAGTGGACCTTGAAACGATGGCAGTGAAGGGGTATTCCGCTTTCTTCAAAGCTCCAGCATTACTGGAGCCTAAGCATTTGATTGTTTAGTGTCATATCTTGGACACTCGTGGAGGAGTCGTACAGAGAAGCAGTCGGTGCATTCTACAGCATCAGCAGACTGGGACACAGAAAAGTGTAACAGGTAACTTGATTGATTAGCAACACTGTAAACCAGCATTCTCATAACTAAGAGAGATTTTGAAAGTCAAAATTGGTGTGTTTCACGATCTTAAATGTAGATATGGCCAGGTCATGATTCAAGATATCAATCAAATGCTGGAGTAGAAAAAGCCAATGCTGGATGATGCTTATACATGGGCTCGCAGATTTTATCATGTAAGTAGCAGTGTTGGATAGAGTAGTAGCAGACCGTATTATATGTAAACCAGGAAACAGCTACGGACCTAGGTGAGTCCCGAAATAAAAAGCAGGGGTCAGAAATAGGCAAGAGTACTATATGTGAGAATGTTATGTTGTTGATTTGATTTTCTTACCAAACTTTCTTCCAAGCAGTAGTCGTGTCAGTTCAACTGTATGGTTGCACCATCTGGACGCTGACGAATATGGAAACTACACAAAGGTACATCATACAGTTTTGAATAAATCCTGGAAGCAGCACCCTACAAAACAGCAGCTGTGTGGCCATTTACTTCCCATCTCATAAACTATCCAAGTAAGATAAACAAGATATAATGGACCCTCCTGATGAAGTAAGGATGATCACATAACCGACGTTTTCTTACGGACTCCCACACATGGACATACCCGTATTAGCCGACCAGCTAGAACTTGCATACACCAGCTCTGTATGGGCACTGGATACTGTCTAGAGAACTTGCCAGGAGCGATGGATGATGGTTTGGTTAGGTTTTATGGCATACCAACCATTGAAGTTTATTTAATGCCAAATATTTTTTATACATATATATTAAATATATGATTAATATTTTTCAGTGACCCTAAACTCATTTTTTCACAGAATTAAATGGTTTCATTTATTTCTATCTAATAGGAATATTCAGTTACATGATGAAATAGTTCTACTTCAAACAATTCAATTTAGCATAAGTATACATTTTTTGTTTACACACAGTCATTTGTTTAAATACTGTTTTTTGTTTACACACAGTTAAATAATCAAACAGTTCTTTTTTAAACTAATCAGTTTAACATGTCAACAAAGTTTCAAGAATTGCTCCGTATCACTAACATCATTATTATGATCATGTTGTGTTGCTCGCACGAATTTCCCTGACCCTCTCTTGCGATCCGTCTCTATCGTTCATCGCCCCCGGCAGGTCTTCCAGGTTACATCCTGTATCGGCACACAGCTGGTCGTCCAACAATTGTTTGTCTGTGTGAAAGGGTCCACAGAAGTACATCGCTTATAAGTTCGCCCTTAATTCTCCAGCAGTGTCCCACATGTCTGGTTCGTCTAATTTGGATGGCTTTTGTGATGGGTAGTAGGTAGCCGTACAGATGCTGTTTTGTGGGGTTTGCCTCCAGGACTTGTCCAATTCAGTTCACAGTATTCTTGTGTAATTGTGGTCAATCTTTTTCTCCATACACTTAATTAGTGTCCACGTGATGCATCAATATAGCAGTATTGACTCGACCGCTGTTTGGAAAAAAACTGCATTTTATTTTATCGGACAGGTCTGACTTCCTTATGACCGATAGTCTACCGAGAGCTATCCATACCTTCGCTAGTCGCGTGTTGATCTTATTTTTGGTTGATGAAACTCTGCTTCCTAGGTAGGTGAACTTGTCTACTAGTTTCAGAGGACCACCATTTAATGTCACCTCTTGATTATGAAATCCTATGCCACTTGCTACCCATTCCAGACTATGTAGCAGGGACTCGGCTTAGGCGGGTGTATTTGCCTGAATAGTTTGTGCGGGGTATCTTCTGCTTCTTTCTTTTTGCCAACGTGAAGCCGTTTTCTTTTATTAAATCTATAGACGTTCGAATCACGTAGTCTAGGCAGAAAATAAACAGGTACGGGGCTTATGTATCTCCTTGCAGCAGAGATGCTACAATGTCGAAGTTGTCTGTGTCTCCATCCGTTGAGCAAACTTTTACATTCGTGTTTTCGTATTTTCACTGACAATTCAATCAAACATCACTCATTTGTTTAAACAAAGATAAATGATCAAACAGTTCAATTTCAAACAATTCATTTTAGTATAAATACACAGTTTAATTGTCAAACAGTTCTATTTGACCCATAGACAGGACCCTATCAGGTGCTACCACTACTGGCCAAAGTGGACGTGGAAGCGATGGTAATGAAGGGATACGCTGCATTCCCCCAAACTCCAGCATTACAGAAGTTTCGCTATTTGATCCTTTTGTGTCATATCAGGACACTCTTTGAAGAGAAGCAGTCGGTGTATTCTGATAGGGACGGATGGTGAGAGAGAATCAGAGAGTTCCATGCCATCAGCATGAAATGATAATGATGATGATGATATATATATGAGGCGTGCTCAGCGTAATGGTTATTATCGCAGGAAATAGAATCAGCGACGCGAGTTCAAATCAGGTCTGTGCGGACACGGGGTGCCTTCTGGAAGAGCTACCAGGCGCGATGACCGATAGGGACGAATGACGAGTGAGCCAGCGAGCGAGAGAGAGAGAGAGAGAGAGAGAGAGTCAAAGAAATCCATGCTGTTGGTATGTCTTGATGATGATAACGATTTAACAGAACTTTTGGAGGAATAAAGTTGAAAAAGTTTTATTCTGTTTAAATTCAACAGTATAAGAAAAAAAAAGCACCGAAAGAAATTAAAAAAATTGTGATCGCAAATAAAGCAGTCAAAATTAACCGGTATGATTAGGATTCCAACCAGCGGCCAAGCAATACCCTTACTCTCTAATCAATATTCCGAACGCTCCCAAGAAACCGGGGTGGGAAACGAGTAAATATCAAATATCTTGTCATTTAAGGATTTATCGACCTGAAGTGTCTGTCTCATTGGTGGCCACTCAAAAAGATATTCTGAAAAAAAAGCGACAGTAAGTCAATAAAAAAGCGACTTTGCATTCGCTTCGAAAGATTTTTTTTGTCTTCTCTAAGGGTCAAGCCATTCGCACTCTCGTCTGTGAAAAGTTTATGGTCAGGTAGATCTGGGACAGATAGCTTTGAAAGACCTTTACCATTCATCACCCATCACCAGAACCTTATACCCCCACTAGCAATTGGTCAAATACTACCACTTCTGTTATTCCACAAGGATGGCTTTGGCTTCAAATAACCTACAAAGGTTGACATGCGACTTAAAAAAGGAACTAAAAAATCATCGCCGGAAAAAACATGTGTAAATCGTCAAGAAATGAATAATGATATTAAAAAGATTCGATTTCTGTATTACTTGTTAGCAAAAACGTCACATCGTAACGCAAATTTTGTTAGTGTATGCCATTAAAATCCTCGCAAAGAATTAATCAATATTCAATCCAATCAGGCCACCGATTTCCTTATAATTTTTAATTCCTAATTGGTAAGAAATCAAAGCGGGATTACTCTAGGTCAACAAACAATTAATTGGAGATAATTTTCTTTAAATTTTCTGAATAAAAAACAATACGAATAAACAGGGAAATATCCTTGACTTGATTGTACATTTCTCCATGAATCAAGTGGCCTAAAAGTAAGGATAATACTATAAGAAACAAAGTAAAAATTGATTATACGTAGAAGAATGGCAAGTGTAGGTTATGTGGACACAGAGATGAAACAGTTGATAAACGGTGATTAGCGAATCCAGCAGACTTGCACAAAATGCATAGACTGTCATGTGCACAAACCAGAATCGGTCCAAGAAAATAAGATGCATAAAATTCTCCTCTGAGATTTTAATATACAAACAGATTATCAATTCCCGGACAGAATAGCAGACCTTGTGGCATGAAAAGAAAGAATTTGTCGTCTAATGGATTTTACCGTTCCAGCGGACCACAGAGTGAAGATAAAATAAAGCAAAAAGATAGACTTTACGAGAGAAGTAAAAGACAAACTATGGAACAGGATTAATTTTTTTTTTTTTGATCACCTGAAGAAGGCCAGAGGTGAAATTTGGCCGAAACGTAGTGAAAGAAGAAACAACACAAAAACTACCAAGATGAAAAAAAGTCCGCAATAAATAAAAAATAATTCTCAGATTAAGAAACCTCATCTCAAAATGATTCCAATTAAAGACAAGTATGGAACAGGAGTGGGACGATGATGCCAATTATAATTGATTCACTTGGAAAGTCTCCAAAGGTTTGGAAAGAGACCCTGGGACGATTGGAAATTAGAGGAAGTATTGAGTTCTTCCAGACTAGAGCATTGCTAACATCGGCCAGAATATCGAGAAGATTCCTGGAGACCTAAGAAGACTTGCTGTCACTTAGACTTCAGTAAAAGCAAATCAGCTAACGTTGGTGAGAAAAACTCGCGGAGAAAAATGTGCTATACTTGTAATTAATAGTGGCAAACAACATCTAACAGACGGAATGGAACTACCAAATCAAGACAAGATTAGAACGCTCGCAGAAAATGAAAGCTACAAATACTTGGGAATCTTGAAGGCTGAAACCATCAAATAAGTTCAAATGAAAGACAAAATTCCAAAAGATTATCTCAGAACTAGAAAACTACTTGAGACAAAACTCTCTAGCAGAAACCTTATCAAAGGAATAAATACTTGGGCTGTACCTCTCGTTAGATACTCGGGACCCTTTCTCAAGTGGTCCACAGATGAACACAAACAAATGGACCAAAGAACTAGAAAACTAAGGACTATGAATCGTATGGCTATCTGATCCCTCAAATAAAGTAAAACAGAAATTTTTCCGAGCTGTGGTTGTGCTAGTACTATTGTCTGGATACACCACCTGGACGCTAACAAACGTATGGAGAAAAAAGCTAGATAGGAAATACACGAGAATGCTATGTGTTATTTTGATGAAATTGAGGCTGAAATATTCCTCTATTCCCCCTAAAAAAACACCTGCTGCACGGCCACTTACCTCTCATCTTAAAAAACATCCTAGTCAGACGAACAAGAACATGCTGGGTACTGCTGTGGAAGTAAGAACGAACTCTTAAGCAGTGTTCCCTTACGGACACCTATACATAGACACGCCATTTTTGGTCGACTAGCAAGAACTTACATACATCGACTCTGTGCGGACACTGGATACAGTCTAGAAGATCTACCTGGTGGGATAGACGATAGAGACAGATCGCGATAGATGAATTTCGTGTTATCAGTAGGACTTGATGATGTTGATGTAAAAAATACTCGTAATTATTGATGAATAAGATAAGTTCTTCACAGGAAAGAGCATTGGTACGTGCAACCGAAGGACGCTTTATTTTCAGTTATTATATAGTTTTTATAAGATCGATCTATTCAGTAATCAGATTGATTGTGTAAAAACTTCATTATCGACTTCTTAACAAATCCACTTTATCTCTTTCAAAATGGCTCACTTGGAAAACTACTGGCGAAAATGATGTTCCCACTCCTGAAAAAAAGTGCTGAAGTCTTTAATATCAAAAAAATATTGAAAAATACGTCCCTTTATTTTGAGCTAAAAATTACTGCTATACTTCAAAAATATTTACGCTCTTTCTAATATCATCGTTGGTTACAAGAAAAGATTTTGTACAATCGTTTTTCTGCAAACTTTTCACTCAATTTCAAGATATAAACTTGTTGATCGGATTTTATTCATTTATTCATTAATTTTCTGCTATTATTCACTACGAATTATCATTTCTGAAACATTTTCCTCAGTTCATCAAGTGATTGTTCGATCAGAACGAAGTTCATCTTCCACAATCATTTAGCCATTCAAAAACGCTATAACTAACGGCATATTTATGCTAAACTGAATTGTTTGATTAAACTGAATAGCTTGAAATAGAGATGTTTTTGACAATTAACCCGTACTTACATTTAAACTGCGTGCTTATGCTGAACTGAATTATTTCAAATAGAACTGTTTTTTGACATTGAAAATGTATTTACACTAAACTGAATTGTTTAACATGGAACTATTTTAACATTTAACTGTGTGTAAACAAAATCTGTTCTTATACTAAACTGAATTAGCTAAATTAGAACTGCTTGACTAAACTGAATAGCTAGAAATAGAAATGTTTTTCACAATATACCTGTACTTATATTTAAACTACGTGCTAATGCTAAACCGAATTGTTTGAAATTGAACTGTTTTTGACATTGAAACTGTACTTACACTAAACTGAATAATTATATATAACAGCTTGAATAGTTTGAAATAGAAATGTTTTTGACACTTAAACTGTACTCATGCTAAAGTGAATTATTTGAAATAGAACTGATTATTTACATAAAAATGGATTTGGCGTTAAATAACCTACAAAGGTTGATATGCCATTAAACCCTACAAACTAAACCAAACCAAACTATATGTCATTTAGAAACCTGTGTCCGGGAAAGTCTTGCTCTCCATAAGCCTGTATTAACTTTTTAAATGTTTTTGTTGCATAGTTCAAAAGTTTGTAACAGCATTTTAGTTTATGTTCCATTTTCATGACAAGATACACTTATAAAATACACTTATAAGTACACTTATAAAATCCAAGATTATTCGACTCAAATTCTGAGAGGCAAGAATGAGCTGAATGTTTTCATACGTGATAAGCTGATCAGGGTTCCTAACCTGTTCATTGAAATAGAATTCGCTCTCCATAAGTCTTCTTTTGGGCATATAAATATCACAAAAAAGAGAGGCCTCCAGCTGCATCGAAAACTAAAGAAGAGGAGAATGAAAGTAAGAAAGGTGCTCTATGAACGTGGCCTTGTGCCAAGATTGGTTCAGTTTTATATCTTTAAGCAGTGATTTGTGCACATGCGTACAGAATTTAATCGACTCGTAATTGTTGACTTTCTCACACAACCCTGCCTCTGACATTTTTTTCTTAATTTTTCCAATTCTCTTTCTTGCCAAATGCGCTTCAATGTCCGTTCTATATACCTCCCCTGCTCCATACACTCCAGCCACACCCAACTCTAACTCATTGCAAACCTTACCTTCCTTACCCCTGTTAAGTCTGTCCGCTCCCCCGTCTGCAGTCAGCGGTAACAAGTACTTCCGGCTTTTTGTCGGTCGAGACATTGGTCAGTGCGCGCCAAACTGTCGACTTTGGTCATTGAACCTTAGAAAAAATTTAAAAAAATCCCTGTTCAGAGAATCGTTCATCTGTCAGACGGTCTTAAGCATTTCTGATTGATAAATTACTTTGTAAATGTAGTTAATAAAAGGCTTACCCTTTTTTGGGTTCCCCTATTTATTTATTTCTTGAGCTGTCTCCGCTGTATTTCGTGCTAGAAGCCTGCTTATTTCTTTGTCTGTGTGATTCGTCTAATCAATTGCTTGCCTGTCTAACAGTCTATCCAGTTAGTTGCACGATTTTTTTCTTGACATGTGAAGTCGAACAGTAGTACGGGTGGGTATGAATCGTCTAGTCAATCGTTACCGCACACACCCCATATTACATATTCTAATGAGGTGACCATCAAATGCTATTATTGTTTTGGTGGGGTGCGAAACGCTTTAACATCCCTTTCGACGAAGGAAGTCTAAGGAGAAGGACGCTCTACACAACATGGTAAATAACCCCCTCAGGGCGCGTGGCAAAAATCGATTAGACACCCGAGGGCAAACTCATTAGTAAATTCAGTTCGGCTTAAATACCCCGACCTGTTAAACGGGTGGTAGAAAACGCTGCATGCTTCGGGGCAATGCATGAGGCTCATTTGATAAAGCTATCAAATGTTGAACAAGACGGCTTTTAGCATCCTGTTTTCAGCTAAATACTCGGCAGAATTTTCGTGGCTTAACTTTAAACTTAGTACAGGTACAAGCCAATAAGTATAGGACCCCTAGCAAGGCTAGAACTAACTCATCATCATCATCATCATCATCATCAGTTTCGTAACCTCAGGTAAAACGGTTGCAGAGGCACCACAATTGTTTCTCTGACAATCACCCTCGCCTTCATCAATCTCGAATGTGGTAGTTGTTGTCATCAAGTGATGTATCTCAGGCAGGAAAGCTTGGCGGAGCCCTTCCCTCTCCAAGTGTGATATCGGCCGAGCTCCTTCAATCAGCACCTGAGAGATTTAGAGAATGCGTGATAAAGTGATGTCTGTTCACTTCGAATGAGCAGCTGGAAGGCACCGAAAGTACTGCCTCTACTTCGAACCACCTATATAATGCACACACACACACACACACACACACACACACACACATATACATATATATATATATATTTATATATATATATATATATTTGATTGAACATGATAGACATCTTTTGTATACATATTTTTTTGTTAATCCTTTCGAATTGCCGTATTGATCTTATGATATTCGGCGGGAATTGGTTGATAAATCTTTGATAATAACGTATTTCCCAAGTACTTTCTGCCCAACTTTGTAATACTTTTGTAATACATCCTCCCCTGATAATGGCCTAAAGTCGGGCAGAAAGTACTTGAGAAATAACTAATTATGGAAAGTTTATCAACCAATTCCCGTTGAATATCATAAGATCAATACGGCAGTTCGAAAGGATTAACAAAAAAAATATGTAGACAAAAAATGTCTATTATGTTCAATAAATATGTATCAATGAAGAAATGCTGCCAAAATACACACACACACACACACACACACACACACACACACACACACACACACACACACACACAGACGCATATATATATATATATATATATATATATAGGGGGGAGGCGAGTTATATATATATATATATATATATATATATATATGTCACTACTGCTTAAAAGTTTTTTAATTAAACCTCAATTTACAGGGTGGTTTTTGCTTAGATGTAGACAGATGACCCTAAGTAACAACAGGTACTGTAGCAACATGAGCCAGTGTACCAGACAAAGCTAAGCCCAGAAAATAATACTAACGCGAGTCAAAAGTTTTGCAATATATCTGGCAATCTGTTTGGGTCAATAATTTTTCGGATTTTCGCCGATGATATTCAGCAACATGTATTTCCATGTAATATCTTTATTTTGATACAACTTGTCTAATCGTTGCTGAATGGTTTATTCTTTATTCTTATATATTACCAATAAACATTATTTGTTTATTCTTTATTTGACAATGAAGGGTAAAATAATTGCAATTAGAGTCATTTTACGCTACCCGTGATAAAATAATTACGAGCAAGGGTAGAAAAGAATGCCCAGGAACTGTCAACGAACGTGTATCACAAAACTGGTACAGACGTTTCAAGGAAAGGGACACCAGCTTCAACAACAAACCATGGATATGGAGAGCTTCTGTTGTGAAAGATCTAGTCTGAAATGGCAGAACAACAGCCAAGCCGAAGCACTTGTATATTGTCGGTAGAATTTGGTCTTTCACTAAGCAACATTAACCGACATCTCCATAAGCTCGGCCTTGTGAACAAACGCTGGAATACTTGAGACGCGAAATACGAAATAGGTTCAAATATTGCAAAACTTTCGACTCACCCAAGTAATATATCATAAGCTTTGAAAAAGGCACAATCATTTTAACATATGTATGATTAATAAGTATTCGTTATTGATGAAGATTGCACAGTAGGAATCAGATATTAAACAATACAAACGTTAATGAGATTTCTTTGCAGATAATCGATTTGGCTTTTGGTCAGTAGTGTTCTCCATGCATACTGTTATGTCTTGCATAGTTCTACACAAGGTCAAATACATGGAGCACTCAGTAAGACAAGTCATTTCAGACGCTGCTGTTTTAATGTACTTCGAAGTTGATTCTTTGTGAGTTTGAATCATGAAAATAAACGTTCCCTCTGAATAGTTGGCCATTGCTTGCTAGAGAATTCTTTTTTCACTTCACGAATACTTGTTCCACAACTGACTTCAGCTAATAAATATCTATGCGATACATCGCCTCTTGACAAGGTACAGAATCAAGTGCCAGGTTTATTTGGCAAAGAATTCTTTTAATCTCTTAAATCCCTCGCTCATTGGCATTATGTCTTTTGGCTGTTACTTTTCTATCGTTACTTTTGTGGAAGGTGTTCAGACAAGTTCTTTGCTTTTACCCACCCAATCCGGATATTTCTAGTCGAAAAACGGTTCGCCAAGTCTTTACTGCTATCCTTCGTTTTTTCACGCAAGTACCCCTCTAACAGCCTGTGGAACAAATTCCCTCATAAGCATATGAACGACAGCGTATAGACTTAAGTTCTTCAGGTCCGATGTTAATTAGTAATACATTATATATATATCAGTATATAATTAATACTACATTGGTTCTTTGGTGCCTGTGTTACTTTTTGTTCATTTATATATTTATATTTTTATCTTTACTCAATCTCTCTTCTTTTATATCTTCTCATTTACCACATCTATTCGTCATACAGGCTGTTTCAAAATAGATGCATCTTATTAATATGATAATGATTTAGTAGTAAATCACAATGACAGTCATTTAAAAAACGTCTTGTAAAAAATGTGTCCTTTGAGCTAGAGACATCAAATCAATGTTTTTTTAATTATTATATCAGCTTCCAGGACATGCAATCTTTTTTTGAGTTTCTTGTCTCAGTAATAGATCATGATTATATAAATGGGTTGCATCTATTTTGAGACAGTTTTGAATGAATTTTGTCTCCAAATAAGAAGTGACGGAAATTATTTTTCCTCTCTTGTCCAAGGCATTGTGATCGGGAATTAATAGTTAATAAATATACTATTTTCAAATCTGAAACAAAAAAGAACATAACATTATAAGCAGTCACATGGGTCCCATATATATTGAGACACCTAATCATCGTAATCATATCTTGAGTACGAGTCAATTTGGCTTTTGTTAGAGTGGATTTTAATCATTGATTTTAATGGCATTTCAACCGGTCTAGGTGGTGTGGAAATTGTGTTTATAGTACATTTATATTTGCATTTTTTGCGTAATTGTTTCTGAAATTTTTTGCACAGTTATATGATACCGTCAACATCATCATCATCATCATCTTGTCGTGCCACCAACACGGATATCCCTGACCCTCTCTCGCCACTCCTCCCTATCGTTCATTGCTTCTGGCAGGTCCTCAGGGTTACATCCCGTATCTTCACAGAGCTGCTGTATGTAGGTTCGAGCTGGTCGCCCTGCTTTTGCTCGGCCACGTGTGGGGGTCCATTGAAGAACATCACTTATGAGCTCGTCCCTGCTTCTCCAACAGTGTCCTGCATGTCTGGTTCGTCTAACTTTGATAGTTTTCGTGATGAGTGGTAAGTGGCAATATACCTGCTGCTTTGTGGGGTGTTGCCTCCAGGACTTGTTCAATAAATTTCCACGAGGCTGTATGATTTCATGTATTTTAATCTAATACTAATAATGATATGGTTTCAAGTAACTAATAAAAATCTTTAATAAACTATTATATCTTCAAGTAACTATTCTTAATACAAATGAATATTATAGTTATATGGCATCAAGTATTCCTATTAAATGCGAAAAGTTTTTAAACATCTATTCAACCCATTGGTGAGACCCGAACAAGAACAATCACTTCGGGTCAGAGTGGAACTGGGCACAATGTCAATGAAAGACTACACCAAACATACCGAATCTTCATAACTGGAACCTCACCATTAGATACAGTTTAGTGCCATACTCAGGGCACCTATTTTTAAGGAGAGTAGAGTATCACCTTTCTATAGGCAAATCAAAATATGTTATACATATTCTAAGTCACGCTGACAAGTCGTATCTTTAAGTTGGTTGAACGTAGTGACATGTTTGAATTGCCAGAGACATTTTAGAATATTAAACATATTCAATTTATCGCAATCAAATTTTCCTGTCGAAAGTCTTTTGCCTTTTCAGATAATTGCTGTATGGTGCAGTATTTTCTGAATAAAGACAAACAAAATACGAGATAAGACGAAGAAAAAGCAGAGAACATTAACTGACTCTAAAAACTAACAACGGTCTGAGAACATAAGAAGATCGATACTGGCGATGAGAAGTATAATAAGATATGATCCAGTTATCGATCTTTTGTAAAAATTGTTTCAGGGATGCTTATATCGTAAAAGTTATCAGCTGGCTTCTTCCTAATATGAATCAATCACTGATCAATATCTCAGACTATGAAATAATAGGCTGGTGTTTTTGTACGTTTACGCTGGCTGATAAATCTCTAAATTTAAGTAGACAACGTTTTGGCCTATATATTCTTCGGCCTTCCAAGTATTCCCAAACGTACCCAGATTTCTTTGATCTATATTTGTTTATTCTTTATTTGACACCTTTGGCAATGAGTGGTAAAAAAAATTGCAATTGGAGTCATTTTACACTACCTGTGATAAAATAATTACGAATAAAGGTAGAAAAAAAATGTATGATGTGGAAGACCTAGGAACGTGTATCAAAAAACTGGTTCAGTCGTTTCAAGGAAAGGGACACCAGTTCTGAAAATAAACCATGGATATGGAGAGTTTCCGTTGTGAAAAATATCGTCTAAAATGGCTAAACAATAGCCAACCTCTAGAAATCGTATATTGTTGGCAGAATTTGGTCTTTCACTAAGCAACATTAACCGAAATCTCCATAAGCTCGGCCTTGTGAACAAACGCTGAAATACTTGAGACGCGAAATACGAAATAGGTTCAAATATCGCCAAACTTTTGACTTACCCCAGTAATAAATCACAAGCTTTGAAAAAGGCACAATCATTTTAACATATGAATGATTAATAGCCATATATTTTTCGGTCAATTATATTTTTCCTCGTTTTCAACACACTATTGTTTTGGCCAATTTACAAGGTGTGATATTGTATAACGGTTATTGTCGTAGGATATAGACACAACTCGCGTTCAAATCCTGGATGAGGCTGTATTTCACATAGCACTAATAACCTTAAGCAGAATGGACCCTTTAACCTTGGTTTGGCAACCTGTTTAGGGGAAGAAAAACTTTGAATTCAAGCCTGTTAAACTTAATAAAAAAATTGACCTTGTATCGTATCCTGTCGGGGGAGGGTCATTGGGTAAATACTTACAAGATGTCATCGATAGCATTGTTGACAGAATTAAACATCTCTTTCACTGGGCAAGCTGTAACCCGATACGCTTCATTTAGCACTCCGTAACTGGTCTTACAGAGGTCACCATTTAAACGTGTCATTCACCCGAGGTGGGAGTGGAGGTGGGTTCGTTTTGTAAACCCCAGTATGTATATATCACGGATTTCGTGATTCGCTGTCTTTTTTTTTAAGAGGTCGTGATGTCATACGACAAACGTTTGCTGTGAACAGGGAACAAAATAAGCATAGATATGAGAAGAGACTTTTTCCAAAACGAAGAAAGAAAAAGCACTTGGTGTCCATAATTTATTTTGGAGACTGAACCTAGAAATTAATTCAACGAAAGGTTTTGACACTACAGGGTGGTGCAATAAAATTGTCGCCCTAGAAAAGACATGATTCAATTTCCGTTTAATGAAAACCGGGTTTTTTTTTGTTGCAGACCATCTACTAGTTGGTCAGTTGTGTACAAATCCCAAGAGTGATAGGAGCCTTCTATCATGTTTGAAAGTGACACAATGTTCAACGAGCGAGATCAGAGATGCGCCGCTGTACAACTCATGCACTCCACCGATCCAAGTTATGACAACAGGACCATTGCCAGCACCCCCAAAATGCAAATCCGGACGGTTCAACATGCCCAGAGTGATGAAAACAAAGTTTCCGGCAACGGTTATGGTCTTTGGTGTGGTTTCAAGTGAGGACCACATCATGCCACCTCACATCTTCGAAGTCGGCTTGAAAGTCAACACCAAAGTGTACCTGGATGTGCTGAAGAGTGTGGTGATCCCCTTGGTGTAATCAGGTGGTCGGTGGCAGACCCAGGGTGTAGCAGCAGGACTCGGCGCCGGCCCACAAGTGCAAAGAGACCCAGACTTGGCTCCAGAAGGAGTACTACGACTTTGTACTCTTCTCTCACTGGCCCCCTCCTCCCTCGACTCGCTGGACTACTTCGTTTGGTCATACGTCGAGAACATCCCCAACATGACTTGCCACAACACCAAAGCCAGCCTGATCGCCACCATCCGCCGAGTATTCGTCGAGCTCCCGCCGGCGCTTGTGGCAAAGGCATGCTTCCAGTTCCGGATCCGAGGCGGTGATTGAGGCTGAAGACGGCGGCTACATTGAATAGATGTCAGTTCTACTACATAATCAAGTTACCGGAATTAATGTTTTCAATAAAAGTTTTAAAATAAAGCTGTAATGTTGTTTTCTTAAGGACGACAATTTTATCGTTCCACCGTGAATAACTTGTGTTGTATTGTTACCCTAACCTTTCAAAGGCGACCGAAACCAATCAATGATATAGCAGCTGTCGGTGACCACGCTACTGATCAAATAGTATCCAGACTGAACCCTTAAATGTTGTAAATTTTGAAATTGAAAACTTACATGAAGTTATGAGCACAGCTGACCAACGTATATAATAAAATGATGTCTAGACGTCTGGACTGCTATCTGGACTACTGTCTAGACATGTGAATGTCAATGTCAATTCTCAGTACTTTTTAGTCGGTTCTCACGATACGTTTGAACTGCAGGATTTGACGAAACACAAGTCCTCTTCATCCTCACCAGACACATCTATCTATCTATCTATCTATCTATCTGTTCATATCAATCTATCTTCATTTATCTCTCTCTCCCACTCTCTTTAAATTTGTTCACATATCTATCTATCTATCTATCTATCTATCAGCCGGTTCATATCTATCTATCTTCATTTATTTCTCTCTCACTCTCACTCTCTCTAAATTTGTCCTCGTGGTGTAATGGTTAAAGCGATGAACTGCGGAATCGTAGTACGCGAGTTCGTACTCCAGTCGCGCTATTACGTTCACTTTCGGGCAAATACCCTTGGGAAAGGTATGAACCCCCTTATTCTCCCTCCAGCTATGGGTAAATAGTAGGACGGACTAGGTTCTTCAGCCTTGGTGAGGCAACTAGTCTAGGAGAAGGAAAACTCTGAATTCAAAACCTGTTAAACTCCGCTTAAAAATTGACCTTGTGTCATATCCAGCCCGAGCGGAGGGGTTGGTAAATAGTAAATTTGTTCACATATCTATCTATCTATCTATGTCTGTTCATATCTATCTATCGATCAATCTAATTCAGTTCATACCTAAATATCTCCGTTTATGGTCAAACTCTGTCTTATGAAAGCTTGTGGGTAACATCAAATCTAAAGACATTGTACCCTACCGATTTCGATCTCTGGCAGCATACGCTTTCATCCGTCTTCCCATGTACAGTTTGTTTAATCCTCTTAACGCCACCCCGATGACACACACCATTTCCTTCGTCTCAAATCATCACTATTTGAGCTTTTCAACTAATGGCTGCCAGTTTCACCTTACTCTCCCCGTCGTCATCGTTGTCGTCGTCGTCATTCATTTTTAGTTAGCGCTTACAAGTAATGCCACTTGACCCCATTATACATCTTGCACTCGCAGAGCCGGCCATCTTGTTGAAGGCGCAATGCAGGCAACACGGTGTCCGTTCTAATAAATCACTTAAAATTACACGAGTTGGTCAGACATCAACTGAAGGTCCTTTTGTCAGTGAAATTAACACTGCCTGATCTTGAAGTCTCTGGTAATTTTTCAGTTGTTTCTATCGTTGAGCTGGTGGAGCTTCATCTTCTCTTCCATTAAGAGATGCAAATTTCATTTGTGCTATCTATCTATCTATCTATCTATCTATCTATCTATCTATCTATCTATCTCGGTTTCTTTGCATCTATCTATCTATCTATGTCTGTTCATATCTATCTATCTATCTATCTGTCTATCTCTAAATTTGTTCACATATCTATCTATCTATCTGTCTATCTCTAAATTTGTTCACATATCTATCTATCTATCTGTCTATCTCTAAATTTGTTCACATATCTATCATTTTTTGATAATTGAATATTATATATATATATATCAAAATCGTTTCTTCTCTGGAAACTTCTGCATACACTACACACAACTTGAACCTTGATCAGCTTTCAGGCCATAATACCACATTTATAAAATTCATTTATTTTTTGAGATCGATATATTGTCTTTGACTCTTTAGGGAATAGAGATAAAATGATCTAAAAAGATAAATTTTTCTTTTTTTAGGAATCAAGTGGTTTCAGAAGAATCTATATCATTTTCCTCTCACCATATTTGGGAGTTTGGTTCTTAATTCATAATTCCGGTCTATTGGATTCTGGGTAATATTTGGATTTTTTTTATTTGAAAATACTTTTTTAAAAGTATGCTTTTAGGTACTTAAATATATTATTTTTTTAAATTATTTTTTTTGTTTTATTTTTACAATAAATAAGAATTATTGTAAAATAACTCCAACAAAACAACGAAGAACGCTGTCAACTCGAAATTCAGTGACCTTTCTAAACGACGAATAAATAAAAATACCAACGAAGAACATTTTCTCAATATCAATTAAAAGATAACCCTTTTTATGTCTTCGTTTTCTAATAAAAAATATTCATTCAAAGATCACGGAAAATATTCGACTTTTATAGTTTTTTAAATAATTATTTTAAAGAAATATTACTTCCTTACGAAAGAATTATCCTGGGAGTTTGACATTCAGAATGCATTCCTTAACATGCGCAGTAAGCGCTTGGTACAGAATCAAAAATGGCCGATAAAAGAATGCTGAAGCAATAATAGAAAATGAAATCGGCTGACCATGTTCCTAGAAAGAATTGGAATTTTATTTGGTTGAAGTCAGTTCTGGAATTAGATTGGTAAAAAAGAAAAAAGAAAAGTACTGGAAGAAAATAATTTCGGTAAAAAGAAAAGGGGAAAAAAACGAAAGAAAAAGAATAAGCTTACCGTTTATTAAAATACGCCCCCACCCAAAAAATACGCCCCCACCAAAAAAAAATTCTAGAGATTGTTAATTATTGGAAACTTACTCATCTACCCACTGGCTGTTTAGTATATATATATATATATGTGTGTGTGTGTGTGTGTGTGTGTGTGTGTGTGTGTTGTTTTTTTTTCTTAGCATCTTTTCGAAGAGTGCTGGAGACTTTTGGGAAATGAAAGAAGAATGTCAATATGCAATTTCGAAAATGACAGATCTGAAAATAGCAATTACGCAGACACATTCATGCCTTCTCCATTCATATTGAGTCGGTACATACAAGCACACACATAACACCGAAGCTTGAATACATATACATATATCTATGAGTTCTTATTTAGATGACTATATAAATTCACACACATACTAAATCGAACGTTCATAGATAGCTAGATGGATGTGACAATAGCATTGCATGAATATATACTCTATAAATGTGGCTCTATGTGTATGATATATATATATATATATATATATATATATATATATATAAAATAAATAAATATAAATATATTAGATATATGTATATATATTTAATCCATGGCAGAATATTTTCTATGGATTAAATATATATATATATATAATATATATTTATTTGACTTTATTGGGAATCCTTTTTGAGATGAGGCTTCTTAATCTGAGTCTTAATTTTATGGCGGACTTTTGTCCTCATCTTGGGATTTTTTTTGTTTTTCTCACTACGTTTCGGCCAAATTTCACCTCTGGCCGTCTTCAGGTGATTAACAGCGACCTCGGATAGGAATGCTGAGTTTTGTAACCGTATCCCCAGTAATTACTGCCTTCCATAGTTGTTGTCAATCACGCCACGTAGTGAGAAAAACAACAAAAAAAAAAACCTACCAAGAGGAGGATATAAGTCCACAATAAAATTAAAATTCAGATTAAGAAGCCTCATCTCAAAAAAAAAAAAAAAAAAGAAAAGAAAAGGATTTCAAATAAAGACAATTACAAATTCGGTACGGACCCGACTATGCAAGACCAGATAAGAACAAAGGATTGGATTTATAAGACCAAAAAATCCAACCTTGAACGCCTTTCGGGGCCCGTGGCGCAGCGGATAGAGGCGTTGAGTCTCTACGTTTTCAGGTGAGCATTGTCAGAAAATGGCGGTTTTAATTCCCACCCAAACCGGCCAGAGGGTCACTTGGTCAAAAATGTAGTGCGATATGACACAAGGTCAATTTTTAGCGGAGTTTAACAGGTTTATATTCAGAGTTTTCTTTTTCCTAGACGAGTTGCCTCACCAAGGCTGAAGAACCCAGTCTGCCCTACTTTTTACCCATAGCTGGAGGGAGAATAATTGGATTCATACCTTTCCCAAGAGTATTAGTGCTATGTGAAATGTAATCAGTCTCGTCTAGGATTTGAACTCGCGTCGCTGTGTCCATTTCTTACGACGATAACCATTACACCACAGGCACCTCCTAACGTAAGGTTTATCGTCGTAGGAAATGGAATCGAAGATCCGACTTTAAATCCTAAAGGAGGCTTTCTGTGTTACTTTTTCTTCTGATGCCTTGCAGAAATGCATGTATTCATATGTATTCCTATGTTCTGGTCCCGCTCTGGTTAAATAGTTGGACAGACTGTTTTCTTCAGTCTTGGTTCGGCAACCAGCTTAAGAGAAGGAAAAATTAAAACCAGCTTTACTCTGTTAAAAATTGACCTTGTAACGGAGTGGTTGGGTAAATACTTGATGTTTATAAGTGGTTACCCCTCTAAGTACCGAACAAGCTTATCGCTGCTCAACTTCAGTGATTTGGCAGGGACCGGCCCCTTAAGCGTGACTTGACAGTAAAAATCTAAGCCATGTTTAGCTTTTGATTTACGAAATTTTAATTTGATTTTTCTTTAATTCAGAACCTTGCTCTTCAGTCTTCATATTAGGATTAAGATGCAATATCTTTAATATCAGTTATTCTCCATCTTCTGAATCTCTGTTTTCGGAGAGGACTTGATTAAATTTGAGATTAGCATGGTTTCCTGGGTCTCAGACCAACACCAAAGAGAGTAGTGGGACACTGACCATGTATCGCACATCATCCCTCTCCAGAAGGGATGCTTGCCCAGTCAGCTGGGGCTGTAGAATACACTGACTGCACCTCTGCAGAGGGGTAAGACCCCACCACGAGTGTCCTGATATATGACACTAAACAATCTGATGGTGAGGTTCCAGCAGTGCTGGAGCTTTGGGGAATGCGGAGTACTCCTTCATTGCCATCGCTCACAGGTCCACTGTGGCCCGGAGTGGTAGCACCTGATAAGGGTCCTATCTATGGGTTAAATAGAACTAACAGCATACTTATGCTAAAATGAATTGTTTGAGTAAACTGAATAGCTTGAAATAGAAATGTTTTTGACAATTAAACCGTACTTACATTTAAACTGCGTGCTTATGCTTAACTGAATTTTTTTAAATAGAACTGTTTTCGACATTAAAACTGTATTTACACGTAGTTTGAAATGAAAATTTTTTTGACAATTAAACTGTGTACTTATGCTAAACTGAATCGTTTTCAATTTAACAGATTATTTACATAAAAAGGAATTTGGCGTTAAATAACCTACAAAGGTTGATATGCCATAAAACCTAACAAAGCAAACCATCCCGAAGGGATGCAATTATAGATGAGCCCTGCTCTATTTTACCATAAGGTCTTTTCCTACTATACTTGGCATTACTTGAACGCCTATTTTTAGCACCATCTGTTGCTCCCTTCTAGCTATATTTTTTGCGAACTTCTTTTTTGGTTGCTTAGTGATTTCCATGAATATCAATACAGAACAGATTAGCTTTTATAGTTTCGCAGGAAACTATCACCATATAGCAAATATATGAATGAATAAATAAAAAAAAAGAAAACAATTTCTGAGACGAAGCTTTCTGATTTTTATCATTAAGGGTTTTCGGACAATTATCTTCATCTTTATTGTTATTTCCATAACGTTTCGGCCGATATGTCCTCCGGCCTTCTTCAGGTGTTTGTCGAACTCGGGAACCTTCATGAAACTTCGAACTACGTTCTTTATTAAATCAGAACAGGCGACCCCCGTAGGACGTAGTTCGAAGTTCCGTGAATTTTCCTGAGTTCGACAAACACCTGAAGAAGGCCGGAGGACATATTGGCCGAAAAGTTATGGAAATAAAAATAAAGATGAAGACAATAGTCCGAAAACCCTTAATGATAAAAACAACTTCTTTATTACTAAAATTCTCGTCTTTGTAAATGGAAAAATCAGCCCATCAGAGCGAGATATAATCAGAACAATACATAAACCTAACTTTAAGAATAAAGTAATTTCCTGTTAAATTTGCAGCTGAGTTGTATCTTGAAGGGTCTGCTTCGCCCTGAACAATTTTTTAAAATTTTCCAAATTCTCGATATAACCGAGATAACTTGTCCTTATTTGCTAGACGACGCTGTTTGCGTTGCACCTCACACAAATGCCCTGGGGAAAGGCATGAACCACTTTCTCCCCGTTTATAGGTAAATAGTTGGGCAGACTGAGTTCTTTAGCTTTAGTTGGGCAACAAGCTTAGGAGAAAGAAAACTCTTAACTCAAACTTGCTTTACTCCGCTTAAAGATTTATTTTGTGTCACATCCTGTTCATAATGGATGGGTTAGCATTGTTAGAAAATAGCGGTTTTAATTCCTACCCAAACCGGCCAGAGGGTCACTTGGTCAAAAACGTGGGGCGATATGACACAAGGTCAATTTTCCTTCTCCTAGACGAGTTGCCTCACCAAGGTTGAAGAAACCAGTCTGCCCTACTTTTTACCCATAGCTGGAGGGAGAATGATTGGATTAGATGAGATATAATCAGAACAATACATAAACCTAACTTTAAGAATAAAGTAATTTCCTGTTAAATTTGCAACTGAGTTGTATCTTGAAGGGTTTGAGTTCTTTAGCTTTAGTTGGGCAACAAGTTTAGGAGAAAGAAAACTCTTAATTCAAACTTGCTTTATTCCGCTTAAAAATTGATTTTGGATCACATCCTGTCCATAATGGATTGATTGTGTAAATAGACCCACGCTCTCACTTCATCGTAAAGAGAAGTATCAATGGACCGCTGTACCAATGGGAATTCAACGGTTTCACGGCTCGTCTAGCAAATAAATAAAAATGATATAAGGAGATGTGTTCACTGGGTGAGTCTCCAGACAACAAATAGACAGGTGTCGGCATGTACTAAAAGAAAAAGACTTTTGTGAGAGACGAATTGCTTTTACTGGTTTGGAGGTGGGGGAGGTCTTGGGAGTGGGATTGGAGTTTGGAAGTTGCGGGTGCAGGTGATGATGGGGCTGATCAGGATTTGCATTAAAACAACAAGAATTAAGCTGACAAAATGCCCGAAATGTCTAAGATGTTTGGACATGATTTTCACATTTGGCTAAGGTTGACTCACCCGTCATTGGATTTGCTGGTATATGATGAAAGAAAAAAAAAAGCTTCTAATCCATGATCGAAAGCCAAATCAGTTTTCTCGAGGTTTGGATTTATTTATAACGATAACCTTATCCGTAAGTGTTACTGTACGAAAGTGCTAGTGTGTGGTAGGCCATCATCATCGTCATCATCAATTCACGCAGTCAGTACTAACTCCCTCTCTCTCCATCCGTCCCTATCGTCCATCGCTCAGGTCTTCCAAACTACATCTTGTGTCCACAGAGAGCTGATGTAAATGTGTTCTTGCTGGTTAGCCAATACTGGCAAGTCCATGTGTAGGGGTTCTTAGAAAAACGTCACTTATGTGTTCTTCTTTGCTTCTCCAGCAGTATCCCGGATGTCTAGTTCGTTTTACTTGGATGGTTTTTGAGATGGGAGGTAAGTGGCCGTACAGCTGATGTCTCATGGGGTATTGCTTCCAGGATTAGTTTAATATAGCTTGTGTAGTTCCTATCTGTCTTTTTCTTTCGGCGTTTTGTTAGCATCTGTGTGGTGCGTCCATACAGCAGTATGAGTACAGTCACAGTTAGAAAGGAATCCCATTCTATTTATCAAATTTCCATATGATCGATAACTTATCGATAAGCTGTCTACGCCTTAATTAGGTGTATGTTAACACCACTTTCAGTTGATAAGACACAGCTACCGAGGTACGTGAACTTGTCTAACAATTCTAGATACTCGTCACTTTGAGATGAGATGGTGCTTTCTCGTTTAAAACAAATGTAGTCTGTTTTATTTGCGTTCACACAGAGGCCAATGCCTTCTGCAGTCTGCTTCAGTCTATGCAGCAGGGATTCAGCTTGGACAGATGTATTTGGAAGTAGTGCTAGATCATCTGCATAGTCAACGTCTGTTATTGTTCCTGCAAGATATCGTCCGTGTAGAAATCACAGCTCTAACAAACAACAATAATAACAACATTTACCGGCTCGGCAGTCCCAGTCTAGCGTCCAGCTGGCAGACGAAAAATAAGAGGGACCACACTAAACGGGCTGGTATATATTTACGCTGATATAACCATTCCTGGGCCAGAGACCAATCGCTGCCTAGGGAATGGACTCAACCACGTGCGCATGATGGAATACCCCGGTGGCCTTAAGACTTTTCCATTCTTCAGTTCTGGAGGTTCACTTCTGCGTTTGAGGAAGCTCGATTAGCCGCTGCTTCGTGCAGAGGCTTTTCAGCGGACTATCTGACATCCGTGCCGGACGGTCAATGTTCCATGGCAGACTTGAGGCCAAAAGTTCCTGGCTTCGGCTGGGCCACCTTGGGGGGGGGAGCTGCATTATTGACACCTTTGTCACTCTTGTATAGCACTGGACCTTGCTGTCCAGTTTAAGCTATAATCAGGCATACGTGCCTGGACCCAAATATGGGTCCCAGACCAACAAGGCTCATCATGTCCACATTGCACAAAGTGGGCTAATGACTCGCATAGTCCTGCAGGGTGGAACCTCGGCTCGTGCCTGACCTTCCTTTCCCCTAAATACTCACTTTAAGCCGACCTTCGGGTCATTGACTTTGTATCAAGTCCTGTCTGGTGGGAGGCAGCGACAAATATATATGACACCTTTGTCACGCTTGTATAGCACTGGACATTGCGGTCCAGTTTAAGCTATAAGCTGGGATACGTGCCTGGACCCAGATTTGGGTCCAAGACCAGCTAGATTCATCAGGTTCACATTGCACGAAGTGGGTCGATGACCAGCATAGACCAGCAGGATTCGAGCCTCGGCTCGTGCCCGACCTTCACCTCCTCTAAATCCCCACTTTAAGCCGTCCTTCGGGTCATTGACCTTGTGCCAAGTCCTGTCTGGTCGGAGGCAGAGACAAATATCAGGTTCACTTCTGCATATAACACTACTGAGTGCTGACTTACTGTCTATATGATAGAATTTCGAAAGTCTACTTCTTGCCTTTTTTTTTTGCGTAAAGCCAAATTTCTTTTATTAGATGTATCGATGTTCGAAGAATGTTGTCTAGGCAGATTATATACAAATATGGTGCCCATGTATCTCCTTTCAAAACAATGTCGAAGAAATCTGTGCTTTCATCAGGTGAACGAACTTTCGTGTTTTAAAAAAGCTTCATTATAGTCGTAGCAGTTACTTGGGGGAAACCATATGCTCGAAGTATTTGCTCCATTTCTTCTCTGTGTATGGAATCAGATGTCTTGGAGAAATATACTAACAATAGTGATGCCAAGAGGTCTTTTGCACGAACTCTTTGGATGATTCGACATAATGTCAGAATCTGTGATGTTGTAGATCTATTTCCGCGAAAACCGTTCCAATTTTTCCTAAAAATCTTTCAATTTCAGGTTTGATACGGTTAAGAAGCAGAATGAAATATGCCATAAACAAACTAGATTAAATTATTTAGATTAATAGTATATTATTTTTTCCAAGTCATGAAGAAAATATTGCTGTTGCACGTTTTTACGAGAGTAACATACAGATTCTGGCTGATCGTTGACGAAAATTCATTGCCGATGGTGCAATGTATAAAATAATCCTTTATTTTTTTAAATGATGCTATTTGTTGTAGTGTCAGTGGAAATATATCGGAGGTTCTACCTTCGAAACAATCTTCGTGTATGTATATATAACGCAGAAGAAAAAGGTGTAGTCTCTATGGCGTTGTGGTTAACGTGCGACATCGTAGTAAGTGATTACGTTCACTTTCAAACGAGTGCTCTTTGGAAAGTTACAAAGCTCTTTATCTCCCCAGCTATGGGTTAAATAGTAATACTTCTACGAGGATGATTTTGGCATAAATAACCTACAAATGGTATAAATAACCTATAAAACAAAGAAAGGAAGAAGTGAAAAATACGTCGGAAAAAGCAATCGTTTCAATTAGAGCGTTAGATGAACAAGTGCTTAGATGCCGGCAATCAGGGCAGTATAAAAATTTAAGTAATTGTTACCCTTGACAATTGTGATCGGCAGTTTCATGTTTTTTTAAAACAATAAATAAATAGATAAATAAAATAAAAATGAACAAACAAACAGCAAACAACAAAAGCAAAAAAAAAAAAAAAAAAAAAAAAAAAATCAGCCTCCCAACAAATATAGTCAGCAGATAGGAGTTTATACGATAAAAAAATTCTCTCCACAATCTCTTTTCTGATGATAGTGTTGTTATTTTTTTAAAGTGTATAAAACTACCAGTCAGTGTATTCAAAAGGACTGTGAAGTGACGATTATTTTAACTTGAAACTCACCGTTGTGAGTTATTCATATTTTTTACCTTATATATATATATATATATATATATATATATGAGAAAGAAGACAGCTGGTAAAAGCACATTGACATGTTTTGCAAGTGGGCAAGTGTTATTAGAATATAAATAAACTCCAAAAAAAAACAGAATGTTCATTACAAGGGAGAGAAACAGAATAATTGATGTAGAGCATATGAATATATTATTTGATTTTTTAAAGAATATCAAAGATGTATCAGTAAATTGTATTCCTTTTATTGTTTATGTGTTCTACTGTTTAACGTTGCAAACGATCTTTCATTATCTCACCGTATAATTGTGCTCCCCGTATTTATTGCAATTTCCATAAAAATGGATGCCTTACTTTCGGAGTACCTAAGTATTTTTTTAGCATATTCAAATCTGAAACAGGGTCCCAAACGTTGAAGAATACCCCCAGGGATCGAACTCATTGCTAAATTAAGTCTTGCTATCCATTGCTCCATAGTAAGGCTCACTCTCTCTCTCTCTCTCTCTCTCTCTCGCTCTCTTTCACACACACATACACCCACTAACGAACATGGGAGAAAAGTTAAACCAGCGTATAAAATATATGTCGAGTAAATAGCCAAAAGTCGGAATGTTAAGACGGAGAAAAAGTAAAACGGAAGTTGACAAGATAAGAAGATGATAACAATGTTTTTGAGCTCAAATTTGGCGGAAAAAGAAAACTGGATTTGTTGGTATTCGCTCGATCCTTATCCGACATAATGGCTGACGGTGACCCAGGGAAACTGTGTACCTAGCAGATAGAGCAGGCGACCCACGATCACATTTTAAGGTGAAATTAGTCAGTTTCCTCAGTCCTTTCCTCAGCACGGATCAGGGTATACCCCAGAAGCTCCACACCCTTTAGAATACGCTGACTACAGGGTGTAAGAGCCTCCCCAAAAGGGGTGTTCTGGGTATGAAACTAAACTGCATCTGATGGTGAGACACCAATTCTGGTACTCTGGGGAACGCAGTGTCCCCCTTCATTGTAATTACTCCCATATCCACTCTGACCCAGAGTGGTAGTACCTACTTGGATCCCATCTGTGGGTCAAACACATATTCCATATCGCTATAGATCCATAATTAAATCTATGAATAATAATATGCTTATTCCAGTGGGACGATTCCGTTTAACAGGTTTTAACTTTAGGTTAGGTTTGGTTGGGTTTTATGACATATCAACCTTTGTAGGTTATTTAATGTCAAATCCTTTTTATACATATCTATTAGATATACATGATTTTGTGTAGTTGGGTTTTATGGCATATCAACTATTATAGGTTATTTAATGCCAAAGCCTCTTTATGCATATATATTAAATCTATATGATTTGATTTGGTTAAGTTTTATGGCATATCAACCATTGTAGGTTATTTAATGCCAAAGACGGTTAATACAAATATATGAAATATATATATGATTTGTAAACACATTTTGTAGATAACATTCTTAAACGAACCTGAGCACTTTTCTGTACGCAGTTAAATGGTTTCAAGTATTGTGATCTAACAATCACAATTTAACACCAGTCATTTGTTTGCACAGAGTCTGTTCTATTTGATCTGTAGATAGGAAGGATCCTATCAGGTATTACCATTCCATTTGGGAGCAATGGCAATGATGGGGTACTCCACATTCCCCAAAGCTCTAAGGCTCGAGCTTCGCCATCAGATAGTTTAATGTCATATCAGGACACTCGTTGAGTATGGTCTTAGCCCTTTTGAGAGATGCAGTCGGTGTATTATACCGCTCCAGCTGACTGAGATACTATAACTTTGATAGAGACTTTAAATTTCCGATTTGACAGTAAAATTTTTGTCCAACACTTATTCGGTTCTAGAAACTAATGTTGATAAACGGATATTACGTTTAGAAAACTGTTCGGGCAGGGCCTAAAAAGACTCAAGCTTGCTTCCCGTGCACAGTTTGTGAATTTTTATTTCTCATCCTAAAAGTATCATTTTTAATGAAACAAGTTAAGCACCACATTGCACCAATTATATTAAAACAAGTCTTCCTGAACCATATTAAATACAAATAAAAAAAAAAAAAAACGCAAAAAACTTCTTAAACTTTTGAGTCATCAAAATGACCCCCTTTGGCTGCTATCACGAATTCACACATCCTCGGCATTATTTGCACCAAAGACTGGAGGTAGGCTGAAGATAGTTCTTTCCAGGTTTCCTGCAAGAGTTTCCAGAGGTGAGCCGCGCTTGTGGGTTGTTAAGCTCTGACTTTTCTTCAAGTTTATCCCGCAACAATTCAATGGGATTTACGTCCGCTGATTGCGCCGGCCAAGACATCAATTGGATGTTTGATGAAATAGCAGGAGAAAAGAAAGTGTTTATCACATCGATCGCTATTTTAACAACACTTTTCCGGAATTTAAAGTACCGAAGAAGGTTATTATAACTGAAACGTTCAACGTCGACTTTCATAATAAATTCATCAAATTTTGGATTATTTGTTTTTTCTACTATACTTCATATATATATATATATATATATATATCATCATCAAGTCGTTCTGATAGCACATATTTCTTTGACTCTCTCTTGCATCCATCCCTATCGGCTATCGCCCCTGGCAGGTTTTTAGACGATATTAAGAGTCCTTGTGTATGTAGATCCTTGCTGGTCGGACAACACTGGCTTCTCTATATGCAGGAGTCCCTGAGAGAATGTCTCATAGGTTCTTTCGAACTTCTCCAACAGTGACCAGCATATCTTTTACGTCTAACTTAGATAATCTGTGACCGTAAAGCTGCTGTTTTGTGGGATTCTGCTTCCAGGATATGTTAAAAAGAGCACGGAGCAATATTGTGCAGTTCTCATCTACTAGGACACAGCTTGGAAGAAATCCCGTTTTTTAAAATCAATTTTGCATATGATCGACAACTTATAAACAGCAGTCCATATCTTCCTGATACGTATCTTGATATCGCTTTCAGTAGATGAGATATTGCTGTCGAGATATGTGAATTGGTCCACTAATTTCAGAGTCTTGCCATATATATATATATATATATATATAAATGCAGACATATAGCGTATATTTTACATGCATACAAACACACACACACACACATATATATATATACAAACTTAAACACACACAGAAGTATATATATATATATATATATATACAAACACAATCACATGTTTCTATATATATGTATATATGCATACATAAATTGACACTGATGCAAGCACACACTCATATACACACACATATATATACACACTTAAACACACACAGATGTAAGCAACACACACACACACACACACACACACACACACACACACACACATATATATATATATACTTAAACACAGACAGATGCACACACACATACACACATATATATATATATATATGTATATATACAATGAAACACACCCAGATGCATATATATACACACATACTCACAACGCATATATTTACACTTAAATACACAAAGATACATGAACACACACACACACACACACATATATATATATATATACTTAAACACAGACAGATGCACACACACATACACACATATATAAACTTATATATGTTACATTCAAAATCAAATATATATTCCGGTCGAATCTTCATTTGTGTATTTCGATTCTTAAATGTTCTTTTGATCTCAGATCACAGACCTCTTTATGTTGGCTGTTTGTTTTAAGTCCACCGACAATTTGTTTAATACACAAACTTTTCCCTGTTTTTCGTTTTTTCTACCTCTTTTTCAAAAGAGTTCGTGTCTCGCCATAGTTTTACAGCCTCTACCTCGCAATTCAACTTTCGTTCAACAACAACGCCACTCGCAATTTGTCTATATTTTATTTTTATTTCTTTATCTTCTCATTTCATTTTTTTTCATATATCCGTCCTTCTCAGCAGAAATGAAAATGTCATTTTGTACCAACCCCGATAAAAATGCCCTGATGTAAACATGAAGGGAAAAACAGTATTTTACCAATTGACTGAAACTTAATGCCCCGGTTGTTCGTTCATACCAACAGTACCACCTCTTTACCCAAACAGAGCTAAAGAGTTCGAGTTATGTCTTGATGTCTGCAGTCATAGAGAACAAAGGAATTTCTTTAAGTTTTACCATATGACCTTAAGTCGTCTGCACGATAACCACACTAAAAATAAATTGTCATTTCTGTGGTTTGGTTGTTTTCTTTGTTTAATGGCATATCATCCTTTGTAGGTTATTTAATGCCAAAACCATCCTTCTAGAAGAACAGTAATTTAACTATTTAATCCATAGCTGGGGGGGATAAGGGGGTTCATAACTTTCCCAAGGGTATTTGTCCAAAAAATAATAGCACGACTGGAGTTCGAACTCGCTTACAACGACTCCGCCGGCCATCGCTTTAACCATTACACCACGAGGATACCTCCGTTTTCCTATGGTATCAAACTGAGGTTCGAGTTCTGGAGCCCTTGGGGGTATAGTTGATTAAATGACTTATTGTTTATAACTGCATGTCAACTTGTCTACAGTTATTTCATGCCTTGAGGTGAGGGAATTGCGTTCATTGTACATTCATATTTACATTTTCGGGTTGTTGTTTCATCACAATTATTACACACAGTTATGATATCAAGTATTCCTAATACAAATAATTCGTTCACAGTTCTATGGGTTCAAGTATTCCTATCTAATACAAATAATTATATGGTTTCAAGTAATTATTTCTATTTAATAATACTTTATTTTCACACACATAATAATCCTTAATAAACAATTACATAGTTTTAAATAACTATTCTTAATACAAATAATTTAGTTATATGGTTTCAATTAACTAATAATGATAATCCATAGTAAACACTTAGAACTTCAAGTAACTATTCTTAGTACAAATAATTTACAGTTATATGGTTTCAAGTAACTATTAGCGATAATCCTTATCAAACTATTATAGCTTCAGGTAACTATTCCTTAATACAAATGATTTACAATTACATGGCATCAAGGTTCAATTTCGGTTTGGTTTTATAGCACATCAAACGTTGTTGATTATTTAACGCCAAATCTTGTTTTTACATAGATATTCCATATTTACCGACCCCTCCACTCGGGCAGGATATGACACAAGGTCAATTTTTAAGCGGAGTTTAACAGGTTTGAATTCAGAGTTTTCCTTCTCGTAGACTAGTTGCATCACCAAGGCTGAAGAACCTAGTCTGCCCTACTATTTTACCCATAGCTGGAGGGAGAATAATTGGATTCATACCTTTCCCAAGAATATTAGTGCAATGTGAAATGCAATCAGTCGCATCCAGGAATTGAACTCGTGTCTCCGTGTCCACTTCCTACGACGATAACCATTACACCACATACCAAAGACTCAAAAAATGGTACTTGATGCTGCCTCGCTTAGCACTCAGCACTATTAGGTATGGATGAAGGGTAAAGTGGAGCAATGGAGTAGCGCTCTCCCTTGCACCTCGGTGTAGTAGCTATTGGAAAAGGAGCTTTTGGATCATCTTCGACTAGGGTCACGAACTTTACTAATTATTAAGTGGTCCCACTTGCGGCAGACTAAACAGAATTTCTTAAATACGATCCTATGAGGTTCTGGTCATGAACCAATAGTTAGCAATATTGTCTGGCAGAGCATTGTTGAGTGAGTTTTAACTTTACTTGATATCATCTTATTTTATGTATTTACCCATCCATAAGTAAGATGCAATACAAGATCAGTTTTTAAGCAGGTGAAAACTGGTTTAAATTCTCGTTTGTCCCACTGGAAATTTCTCTCTCCCTCTCTTTCTCACACACTCTCTCTCTCTCGTAAAGAAAAGCACTTCACTAGGAAATAAATAATCACATTTGTTACCAATTTTTCTTCAGCGAAAAACACACACACACACACACACACACACACACACACACAAACACCAAAATTCGGACCTTATTCTCTCGGGCTTTTAATGCATTTTGCCTAAAAACTTCGACAAAGATTCGATACAAGATCAATTCATAAGTGGAGCAAAGCTGGTTTGAATTCAAATTTTTCTTTCTCCCAGTCTAGTTGCCATAACAAGATTAAAGAGCTCAATCTGCTCAACTATTCAATCATTGCTAGGAGGGGATAAGATGAATTCATACCTTTCCCAAGCGTATTAGCGCTCTGTGAAATGTGAAACAGCTCCATTCAGCATTTTGAACTCGTTTCGCCGTGTGCATTTCCAACGACGATACTCGTTACACCACGAGCGCCTTTCTTTTCAGTCTCTTTGGGATCTAAAAGTCATGGACAAAACCCTCAATTTGTTGGACCACAAGCTGATTTGAATTCAGAATTTCCCATCTCCCAGACTGGTCGCAATACCCAGGTAAAAAGTAAAATGCAAAAATCCTTTTCCAAGATTTAAACCCAGGGAATCGAGTCCATTTTTAAGGACATTAAATATTTTGCTATAAGTTCCTCTATGATCTTATTGTTGTCCTGTGATAGATTATGAGAAGTTTAGCATATTCAGCTGTAAAAGGAGGATTAGAAAAAAGTATAAGAGATATACGTGGTCCATTCAATAGGTTTCCAGACTTTTTTGTACAAGCATTTAAAATTGTCGTAGACTCTTAAGAATTCAGTATGTTATTGCTATACATCTTATGAGATCACTGACCATTTTTATGATTTCAGTTTCAAATGAACAGCTACAGCACGAATTGAAATACACCCTACTGATTGTCACAACTGGTAAATTTCAAAATGCAATTTGGACGTGAGGACACTTTAGAAGAACGATATGCAATAAAATTCTGTTTTAAACTTGGAAAAATGCCACGGAAACGTATGGAATGCTTCAGACTGCTTTTCGACCATCTTGCATGAATCGAGCATCAGTCTTTGAGTGGCATAAGAGATTCAAGGAAGGCAAGGAGTCCGTGAGGGATGGTGAGAGGTGTCAGAGGAGTAAGGAAGTCAATACACCAGAGTTGATTAGCTAAAGGGTTAGGGTTAGGGTTACTATGTTGAGGTTTTAATGGAGTTCAGGAGAAGATTCCATCGCAAGAGGCCAGCACTCTTCAAATCGGCCCAGTGGCATTTCCACCAGGACAATGCACCAGTCCACAACTCCATCCTCTTCACAGACTATTTGAGCAAGATGGACATCAAGACAGTTGCTCCCCCTCCCTATAGTCGAGATCTTGCTCCCTGTGACTTTTGGTTATTCCCTAAGCTCAGAGGTTGTCGTTATGAGACAATTGAGGAGATGAAAGAGGCTGTGACGAAGGTCATTGACACGCTCACACAAGAGGACTTCCATGGGGCGTTCCAGGAGTTGTTGGAACGGTACAACAAGTGAATTGCAGGTGGTGGAGATTACTTCGAAGGGCACTAGAGTTTCATATGTGTACTCTCAATAAAAGTGCCCATACGAAAAAAGTCTGGAAACTTATTTAATGATCCTCATAGTTAACTGGTAATCTTGCGGACTACTGCAGTTCGTTTCTCACCGAGTGACAAACTGGGCCAACCTAAGTAAATACTTATTAATTAACAGTATCACTTGTAGAGAGGTCTTTTCTAATTTAAAAATCAACATTTGAAATGCACCACAATCAGATTTTTGTCTCAGAAAGTGTTTATTAATTGAGATCATTGAGATGTGCTGGGGTCGCCTGTACAACTAAATTCATTCTTTAAACAACGTGAGTGTTCCAGTTAATGACTGTCAAGGACAACTGGCAGATGTAAGCAACGGACCCATATAGTGAGAGATAAATAGTTATCTCTCTCATAAATATTTTACAGCTGTATTCATTTACTGTGATCCAGAATTACCTTCATAAAAAACCCTGTAACAGGTTCGCATTTCTTTCTTATCTTGAGGCGCGTTAGTCCTGTCGATCTATAAATAAAATGTTGAGCAAACGTCATGCTGGAGACAAAGCCTTATAATCAAGAAAAAGAAACATTATTGTTAAAAAAGTTTTTCTTTCTTCTGGTATTTACAAAAAGTCTTGACATCTGCTTGGTATATTTATTTGCTAGTCTGGCATATTGGAACATAAAATGAGCTCTTTAATATTACAGTAAAAGCTCAATATAATTATTTATTAAGTTTATCTTATCTTGAACAGTAAACCAAAGTTAAAATCAAACCCTCTATCAATTTTGCCGCCTTTCCTGAATCTTCTGTAGCGTGGTATTCTCAAGAAGGTTTGTCCTAGGTATGACCCTAAACTACATCTGACGGTGAGGCCCCTTGTTCTATAGATCTGGGGAATGTGGAGTAACCATTCATTACCATTACTCCTAAGTCCACTATGACCCAGAGTGGTAGTACCTGTTAGGATCCCTTCTATGAGTCAGATAGATATGTTTAAAAATTATTCCTATCCGATAGGACCGTGTGAAAAAACAAAAACGCTAAGAAATAATGACACAAAAAATGTAAATATGAACGTACAATGAATGCGATTCTCTAACCTCAAGGCATAAAATAACCCTAGACGGGTTGACATGTAATTAAAATTAATCAATGTATAACTACTACCTGTAGGTTTCCTCGGGGAGAATAGAGTTGAAGCTTCATCAAGTCAGTAATTGAACAAGGTTTCCAGTAAGTGTAACAGGGTGGAGTTGCTCGCCAAATGGTTGCCTGGCTTTCTCCTTGGATATTGACTTGAAGACCCCATTGACATTGACACTGGGAACAAAAATAACAGGAAATACATCTGGTCCCTAAAGTAAACAGGATATAGGTGGTCTCGGTGGAAATGGCGTGGAAATTACGTGGTGGTATTCTAGAAGGAGGCGTGCCCCCGTGCATCGTGTAGTTAGTAGGCTGGAAGTGTGTCTACGAGAATTTACGTTGTCATCCGAGATATGATATAACTCGGAAGGTTTTGATCTAAACTAGTTTGTTTGGGTTTTATGGCATATCAACCTGTGCAGGTTATTAAATGCCAAATCCATTTTTATACAAATAAATAGTTCTGTTTGAAACAATTCAGTAGAGCATAAGTGTACAGTTTAATTGTCAAAAACATTTCTTTCAAGTTATTCAGTTTAGTCAAATCGTTCTATTTCAAACAATTAAGTTTAGCATAAGTATAGCTTTTGTTTACACACAATTAAATATCAAAACAGTCCTATTTCAAGCAATTCAGTTTAGCATAAGTACACAGTTTTGTTCTATTTCACCCATAGATTGGATCCTATCATATTTACCAACCCCTCCGCTCAAGCAGGATATGACACAAGGTCAATTTTTTAAAGCGGAGTTTTAACAGGTTTGAATTCAGAGTTTTCCTTCTCATAGACTAGTTGCCTCACCAAGGCTCAAGAAACCAGTCTGTCCTACTATTTACCCATAGCTGGAGAAAGAATAATTGGATTCATACCTTTCCTAAGGGTATTAGTGCTATGTGAAATGCAATCAGTCTCGTCCAGGATTTGAACTCGTGTCGCCGTGTCCATTTCCTACGACGATAACCATTACACGGGCACCTATCTGGACTTAAGGTCTGGTTTTCTGGCTATGTTTAGGGAATCCGTTTCTATTTCAAAATCCCAGCGAATTTTAAGCATCCTATCCTCTTGGATGCATTCTGATTTGTGCATATTCTATTTGATTGTAAAGAGAAATAATTACTCTTTTGCACAATTCCCAATGAATCATATTTCCCACACAGCTATGCCTAGTTTTGTACTCCTTTTGTGCCAGTCGCAGCATTCTCTTATTTTATAAATGCTTATTTAATCTCTTTCCCCCAACTTATGCTTTCTATTCTGTTATGTATAATCAATTTTCACTTTAACATAATTGGTTATTATGGCGTTTACTGTGCTGCTATCAAAAGAGATTCAGTTTCTTTTGTTGGATAGCGACAGGAAGAGTTCTCTGAGATGCCGTATAATTTGTGTGGATAGTATGCCAGACATGAAGTATGTCCATGCGCAACATGTAGACAAGTTCACCTAACTAGGAAGCAGTGTCTCATCAACCGAGACAGACATCAACACGTGACCAGCAAAGGCATTGGCAGCTATTGATAGACTATTGGAAGTCAGATCTGACCGATAAAATAAAACGCAGTTTTTCCAAGCAGCAATCGTGTCGATACTGCTATAGGGATGCACAACATGGACGCTAATTAAACGTATGGAGAAAAAGCTTGACGGCAACTACACAAGAATGCTGTGAGCAATAGTGAATAAGTCCTGGAGGCAGCACCAAAAGCAGCAGCTGTACGGCCACGGACCACCCATCACCAAAACTATCCAAGTTAGACGAATCAGATATGCGGGACACTGCTGGAGAAGTGGGAACGAACTCATAAACGACGTACTCCTGTGGATCCCTTCACATGGACGAGCAAAAGCCGGACGTCCAGCTTGAACCAATATGCGACAGGTTTGTGTCGATACAGCATGTACCCTTGAAGATCTACCGAGAGCGATGAACGATAGAGACGGGTGGCAAGAGAGGGTCAGGGAGATCTTTGCTGGCGGTGCGATATGATGATGATGATGATGATGATGATGATTAGGTCTGGTCTTCTTGCCAGGATTAGATAATTTATTTGCATCTCGATGGTTGGTTGGTTGGTTGGGTTTTATGTCATATCAACCTTTGTAGGTTATTTAACGCTAAATCCATTTTTATACAAATAGTTCTATTTCAAACAATTCAGTTTAGCATGAGTACACATTCTAATTGTCAAAAACATTTCTGTTTCAAATATTCAGTTTATTCAAACAGTTCTAATTCAGCTAAATATGTGTACACATAGTTAAATGTCAAAACAGTTCTATATTAAACAAATCGGCTTACTGTAAGTACAGTTTCAATGTCAAAAACAGTTACATTTCAAACAATTCAGTTTAGCACCAGCGCGCAGTTCAAATGTAAGTACAGTTTAACTGTCAAAAAGATTTCTATTTCAAGCTATTCAGTTTAGTCAACAATTCTAATTCAAACAATTCAGTTTAGCATCAGTATGCAGTTAGCTCTTTTTAACCCATAGATTGGGCCCTATCAGGTGCTACCATTCCGGGCCAGAGTGGACTTGGGAGCAATGGCAATGAAGGGGTAATCCACATTCACCAAAGTTCCAGCATCACTGGAACCTCACCATCAGATTGTTTAGTGTCATATTATCAGGACACTCGTTGTGTGTGTGTGTGTGGGGGGGGGTCTAACCCCTCTGCAGAGAAGCAGTCGGTGTGTTCTACAGCCCCAGCCGACTGGGCAATTGTATCTCGAAATCCCAGAAAATTTTACGAGTCTTGTTCTCTAGGATCGATTTTGGTTTGTGCATGTACCATTTGTTAGTATGGGCAAATTCCATTTTCTTGCACAATCCGCTTTGTAGCAATAGAAAAGCAAGTAAAAATTAAAAAGGTAAAAATATCCGTACAAATAAATAATCCTAATGATTGTCAGTGCTTTGAGGAAGAGTTTACGAACTATTATCACACAGTGAGACACTCTTTCGTAAGTTTTGCAAAGTGTGGAGCAAAGCCATAAATGAGACGCTCGCATTGTGGTTCAAAAGCATGTGTAGTAAAAATGGTTTTCTAAGTAACTAACCACTATTCTACCTTGCGGTGAACTAAATACATATAAGAGAAATTAGTGAAAAATTTGTCTTGTAGTTCTTTGGTTTGCTTTCTTTGTTTAATGGCATATCAACCTTTGTAGGTTATTTGATGCCAAAGCCATTCTCCTGCAAGAAGAGTTGTGGTACTATTTAACCCATAGCTGGGAGGATAAGGGGGTTCATACCTTTCCCAAGGGTATTTGCCCGAAAGTGAACGTAGTAGCGCGACTGGAGTTCGAACTCGCTTACTACGATTCCGCAGTCCATCGCTTTAATCGTTACACCACGAGGACACCCCCTAGTCGTTCTTTAATGTCTTATATATATATATATATATACAGACCTCCTTCTCTCTCTCTCTCTCTCTCTATATATATATATATATGTAGAAAGTTCGCCGACTGTAATCGTGGGCGAACTGAAGGCTCCTTATTCAATAGCTACTACACCGAGGTGTAGGGGAGGGCGTTACCCCTTTTTCTGGATTGCTCCACTTACCCTTGATCAGTACCTTATAATGCTGAGTGTTAAGCAAGGAATGGAGCTTCGAAGCAAGTGAGTTCGAACTCCAGTAATGCAATTACGTTAATTTGGGGACTAATATCCTTGGGAAAGCTATGAAGCCGTTCATCACTCTTGCTATAGGTTAAGTAGTATCACTGCTATTTTTCTACAAGGCCTATGGCTTTGGCATTGAATAACCCACGAAATTTGATTTGATATTAAAAGAAGAAACCAAACCAAATCTCTTAGTCAATATCAAGCTGTCCAATATAAATTTAATTCGATAAAGATATATTAAAAACTGTTATGGTTGTTGTGTTGTGTTGCGCTACGTGGAACTTTTAGTATCGTCATTTGATTTTTATCAGTGGATTTTTAAGCACTAATATTTTATGTTACAGTTTTTCTTTCAGTTTCGGAGCATTGAGTAGTTTTTAGAAAATTTTATTGGATTTATCTCAAAATACAGATCCTCTTCTCACATATATATATATATATATATATATATATATATATATATATATATATATATATGTATGTATATATATATATATGCGCGAGAAAGTCAATTCGTCAATTGCCTAATGAAGAAAATTTATGAAAATTTATGTTGAAGTTGTCTTACGCTTTTCGCGCAAGTAATCTAGTGCATATATATATATATATATATATATATATATATATATATATATATATATATATATATATATATATATATACCTACATATATATATATATATATATATATATAGATATAAAATATTAATATTTGTGGTAGTATTATGACTAAATAGATCCAGCATTCTCAGATCGTTTGAGCAGCCAACTTTCACACCAATAATCTGTGACCATTCATACAAAAAGCGAACGAAACAGCCTTTATTTTTTTCTTTCTAAGAAGTTAGCCTTGTAGGTATTTTCCATTGGTATTCACAAACCAGCAGGAAAATTACTTGCGTACACACAAGCACACATCCCATCCATCAGACACAAAACGCTTATTTTTCCTTGTTCGTTGTTTGTCACACGAATCGACACCGTTACAGACACAATGAACAAACCTTCTCAATATATATACATATGTATGTGTGTATGTGTGTGTGTGTGTGTGTGTGTGTGCGTTGCTTCCTGATCTCTCAGTAAGCCGCGTGATTGTCGTCGGAGTTCTCGTGCGCGGTGCCAACACATAAAGCGAGTGAATCTGTGACGATAATTCGTTGTTTTTCTAGCGTGATTTTTTGGCGGGTAACGTGCAGAAAATGGCGCCGATATGAAAGTTAATGTAGCGTTTTTCCTTTAGCTAATCGCTCCATTTTAGGCGGCAGCTGCTCTAGGCTAATATCAGCTAGTATCATTCGAAATAAATTATTTACTTGGTTGTGTTTCACTCAGTAAGGTTTTTTTTCACCCTCCGTCTTCTCTTGTATTCTATTCGCTGCTGCTGCCGAATAAACATTATTATTTACCTTTATTTTCACCGAATATATACAATCGCTTGACATTTTCTCAGATGAATTCTGTGCAAGAATCGTTGCAATTCGCACGCAGCCAGTATGTAAGTAAATAAACACGCTTGAATATACTTATATATATGAAAAAAAAAAAAAATGTAAACGCTTTCCATTTCGTATATATATATATATATAAGCAAGTATAAAGTTGATATAAAAACGGATTCCATATGCCGATATCCAGCTGTCTACTATTCCTATGATTCCGATAAATTCATAAAACGTTATTAGAGATTACTATTTGAATTTTTATCTATCTACGCAACAATCGTATTATGCATTGTCGTTGGGGTTTAGAATATGCTGACTGTATTCCTTACAAAGGAGTAAGATGCCCCCCACCAAAAAAAAATAGTGTCCCGGGGATGATACAAAACTGGATCCAGTGGTAAGACTGTGGCTCTGGATCTTGGGTGAGTGAGTTGTACCGCTTCAGACCCGGAGTGGTAACACCTGTAAGTGTTCTATCTTTGGAAATATTACACTGTTTTTTTTATGACCTTCGTTCATATAAAATATAAATATGAACGTACAATGAATGCGATTCCCTCACCTTTAAGCTGAAAATAACCCTAGTTGCGTTGACATGCCGTTAAAGCAATCAATACTAATTATTAAGAACATCTGTTTTCATTGTATAATGTTTCACAAGAAATAATAGTATTTTTGGCTAAAAGGAAAATATTGACCAGTCGATTGGGGCTATAGAATACACCGACTGCTTCTCTGAGGAGGGGTAAGACCTCTTCCTCTTAACAAGTGTCTTGTGTACTTATGTGTACTTATGCAAAACTGAATTGTTTGAAATAGAACTGTTTATGCCAAATTGAATTGTTTGAAAGAAAACTGTTTATATGTATAAAAATGGATTTAGCATTAAATAATCTACAATGGTTGAGGTGCCATAAAGACAAACCAAACCAACCAAACCATTAAAAGAAAATAAACATTTTATTCAAAAAATGTTACGGCTGGACTTACCAATGGGTGAGACTGCACATGTGTCTTCGGTCATATGGAAGTCAGATCTGACCGATAAGATAAAATGCAGTTTTTCCAAGCAGCAGTCGTGTCAATACTGCTATATGGATGCACCACATGGACGCTAACTAAAAATATGGAGAAAAAGCTTGATGGCAACTACACAAGAATGCTGCAAGCAATATTGAACAAGTCCTGGAGGCAACACCCTCCAAAACTGCAACTGTACGACCACTTACCACCCATTACGAAAGCTATCCAGATTAGACAAACCAGACACGCAGGGCACTGCTGGAGAAGTAAGGACGAACTCATAAGCGATATACTCATGTGGACCCTTTTACATGGACGAGAAAAGGTAGGACGACCAGCTAGAACCTATATACAATAGCTCTGTGCCGATACAGGATGTACCTTTGAAGACCTACTGGGAGCAATGGACAGTAGAGACGGGTGGCGAGAGAGGGTCAGAGAGATCCGTGTTGGCAGCGCGACGATGATGATATTTTCATGTATATGTAGATATGTATATATGTGCACACATATGAATGAGAGGTTGTCTCTCTGGCGTAGTGGCTAACGTGCTGAACTGTGACATCGTTGTGAGTGAGTTCAAACTCCAGTTGCGCAATTTCATTCACTTTCGGACTAATACCTTTGAGATAGGTATGAATCCGTTTATCACTCCAGCTACGTGTTAAATAGTACCTCAAAGGCCCTTCGATAAGGATGGCTTTGGCGTTAAATACCCCACACAGTTTGATATGCTGTTAAACAAAGAAACCAAACTAAACAAAGACATGGTTATATGAATTATTCATGAATCATTAACACACGTTATATATATATATATATATATATATATAAGTATGTTGGGCGACCCGAAGGCTCTCTTTTCAATAGCTACTACACACACACACACACACATATATATATATATATATATTGACCAGCTAATTTTTATAATGGTTAGAGTGTTCACCAATGGTCCAGGAGACCGGGGTTTAATCCTTGGTCGAGTCATACCCAAGACTGTGATACAACGAGTGTGTGTGTGTGTGAGAGAGAGAGAGAGAGAGAGAGAGAGAGAGAAGGAATGAAATTAATCAGACAGAATATATGTAGAAAAAAGAGGAAACGAACGAAAAAATATATTTTGATGATTTGTTTCGATTTTAAAATTTTGAATTGAAAAATATTCTATTAAAATTATTTTAAGTGTGAGAAATAAAATTATCATAACAGATAAATCTTTATCTCAGTTGGAAGACATAAATAATTCTGAAAGATTTCAAAATACTCTCATAAAAACAGCCCCAACCCTTTTTTTTGTAGACATTTAAAATCATTAACCGTTAGAAGTTTGTTTCTCAAACCGTAAAATACTGTTACCCTCTTTCAAAAAAATTCCGCTTTATGACGTAATCAATTTCGACCATATTACCCTGGGTTATTTCTTTTTTTCATACGAACACATTTTTTTCACTCTTATGATGATTTTTGACTGATATAAAGACTTATCGGTTAAGATCATTTTATTTCTCATACTTAAAATAATTTTAATTGAATGTTTTTGTATTCAAAATTTGAAGTCGAAACGCGTTGGCATGAAAATAAACAAAACATACAATAACGAATCATCAAAACTACACCAATAGATTCTTTTTGTTCGTTTCCTTTTTGCACACACACACACACACACACACACACACACACACACACACACACACACACACACACATATATATATATATATATATATAAAGGAGGCGCATGTAGTGTAATGGTCATCATCGTTGGAAATGGACACAATGACTAGAGTTCAAATCATGCAATAGCTTGTTTGCATTTCCCCATTGCCCTAATACCTTTGGTATGTATTCAATAATTCGCACTCCATCTATGGGTAAATAGTCGAACAGACTGGCAACCAGCCTAGGAGAAAGAAAACTATGTATTCAGACCTGTTAAACTTCGCTTAAAAATGAACTTGTGTCTAATCCTGCACATGCAGAGGTGTTGGATATATATGTATATATATATAACGTAGCTAAAAAATACGAACGAAATCACACACACACACACACACACACACACATATATGTATATATTGTAATAAATCAGTAAGAAAAGGTATATACTGTATAAATATGGTAATAAATAATAAGAAATGATACGATAAGTTTCCAGACTTTTTCCGTATGGGCACTTTTATTGATAGTACACACATGAAACTCTACTCCCCTTCGAAGTAATCTCCTCCGGC